>JAJGRW010000740.1:899145-1132374 GCA_025461045.1 Carex parvula
ATGGTGGGCCCTGTATCAGCAACTCTTGCCTCCTTTCTCCTCTTCTATGTGTAAAAGCCCATTTGACTCTTTAATCTCCTTTTGGGCCTTTGTATAATTTAGCCTGCTAGACTTGAATTTAAACACGTCCCTTCCTTTCTTCTTAATGAATCCCAGTTTGAATAAGTCAAAATTAGCGTCAACAGCTACTCCCAACTCACCACATCGCAGTTCTAACATTCTTAATGAAAGCCTCATCTTGGGCGTTCTCTCTAATTTGAAAGGAAAATCGATGAGCAGAGAAATGAAAGAAACAAGAAACAAAAACAAGATATCTAACTTACAAGTGATTAAGCAAAAATATCCATGGGGTGTCGAAGGAGACCTCTCGTCGGAGGTTGCGCGGAGGGGTCAGGGGAAGACTGAGGGGGGTGCAGGGCAAGAGACCGGAATGGGTGAGGGAGACGCATGGAGGAGAGGCAACCTGGTGATTTGGGATTGGAGCGAAGGACAGAGACGAAGAGGCAGTACTGGAGACGATTTCTCTGAAAATTGTAGCTAATAAAATTTTAATCTCATCCGTTAATCAAATAGATACATGTATGAGTTAAATTTGGAGGTTCAATGGAAGCATGAAAAATGGAGGCAGTGGAAATTCTGATGGCAGGAACACCATTGCTTTCTCAACCATCCAATTTAGAAGAAAAAAAAAAATGCTCTGAGATCTCAAAATTAGAATAATAGCCCTGAATATAGCGCTACCCATCTTTTTTTTCCACCTAAACACATGCCCGATAAAAACTTGTGTTCACGTTCCCATTAACGCTTCATAACACATTTTAATAATTTATTTTTTAATTATTCTATTTAGTACTTAATTATTGCTTCTTTCTTGCCTGTTGAAAGAGCACGCTGAACTCTTAAAAGCCTGTTCATCATCTCTGTTGACCAAATTAACCCACTCTGAGAAATATTAATTAATATAAGAGTTTAATCGCCACAAAATATAAGTTTACAACCCGTTACACTAGAAAGAAAAAAATTGTAAAATACTAGTCACATAATGAAGATTGGAAAAAAAAAAAACCACCACACATCCAAAAGCTAGTCATCAATTAATAGTATTTTTTTTTTTTGTCATCTCCAGTTGTTAAGAAAACAAATATAGATCAAATGCACCTTAAACTGGTAGTACAATAAGAAGGTTCTCTTGAACAATTATAAAAAGAAAAGTAAAAATATGGAGGAAAAAAAAAAAAAAATTAAATTTCCACCAGCTCATCAAAATCAACCTCGTAGCAGAATTCAATCCTAAAACCAGCAAGAAATTCGAGGTGCAAATTAGATATGTTTTTTCGAATTTTCTCCCAGCTCATCCACCAATCCACACAAAGTCAAAATCAAACCAAGCACACTTTTTTTTTTCAAAAAGGAGGGAAAAAATAAACCAAAAAGAAACTCAAAAAATAGACCACCATCTCTTTCTACTGCTCTCTGAAACCCTCTCAGTTCTGGCCCCACTGTCTCTCAACTCCCCTCCATTCCCTCCAGTTCTGTTTCCAATGGAGGACTTCCTGAAACAAAACACAAGCACAATACCAACCAAACTAACAATCGGTGCAGCTGCCAGAAACAGCCACCTGCCTCTCTCACCGCCTCCACCATTAGATCTCTCCACTGCCCGATCACGGCCATCTACTCTACTACCCCTTTCATTATCAGACTCCAAAACCACCATCTCCCCTTCTTCATCATATTCATCTTCTTCCATCTCCATCTCCTCTGTGTCATACAAGACCCCCTCCATTTCTTCCCTCCTAGACTTGTCATGATCAGGGTCTTCGCAGGGCAGCTCAAACCGGCAAACCGGGCAAGTGTTCCTGGTACACAGCCATGGAAAAATGCACCCAGGGTGGTACATGTGTTTGCATGGTAACTGCAAAACCCTAGAATTCACCTGCATAGGGTCTTTACATACTGCACAAATCAAGCCACCTTTATCTCTGACATGCTCTTGTGTAACTATGACATGAGGGAGCTTCTCTCTGCACTTTGCTGAAGTAGGTGCAGCCCCTCTTCTGACATCGTCAGCCTCATCTGCCAGCTGGTCCAATAGATCTTCGAACTGACCTGTGACTTCATCAACATAGTCACCTGGATTTCCCACAAACGGTTGCCTTATCTCTATTTCAAGCGGGCCCATTCGCCAACGACTCCGCATCCATTGTGGTATCGGGCTTGGACTGGCGCTTTCTTCACTATTCGGGCTAGAATTAGGAAATCGTAGGGGGAGGTGGGGAGGTGTCTCGACAGTGGGCCCTGCAGTTTCATCCCATTCTGACACCTCTTCCCATTCTGACACATCATCGTCTTCTTCGTCTGAATCCCATTGGACATGTAAGCCAGTGTGCATGGGGTCAATGTCAGAATTATTGTTATTACTAAATTCATTATTTAGTTGCAAGAAAATTTCACGATCAGCAACACTTTGCCTGTCAAAAGATGCATCTGAATCACCACCATACCCACCAAAACTTATGTTGGACTCACTCTCACCAAGAATGGACGTATCCGTTACATCATGGGTGTCACTCTCATTGTCAGAAAATGGGGCCCGCCACCTGTTTGACCGGTTGGGGGTTGAATTTTGGCTCTGTCTGGCTGAGTTGATGAGCTGGGAGAAGGCAAGCGCAAAAGACTCAGAGTCAGAGTCGTCCAGTGACTCAGCACGGGTGTGTAGGGTGTTATGCCGCCTAGATCGGGATCTTCTGTGGCGGTTCGGGTGCAGATAATGGCTTGGTGCAGTATGCTCTCTATCTTGGGTTGTTGGGGTTGAGACCATCAATTTACAATCACGGCATATTGCAAGAGATTCGAGGCTGTCAGTCATGTCAGATTCGAGAGAGAAAGGCCGGGTGCAAACCAAGCATTGCACGTCATGTTGGATCAGGTCCATTTTAAACTGAGATGGAAACAGAAAAGGAAAAGGAAGAAATAAAGCATTAGGTGCTGACTTCACAAATACTACATAAAATTTTAGCTTGCATTCTGTCAATCATATCAAATGGATAATTTAAAGACTACTGCTGATTTTATAACAATTTGTGACATTATCTTCAAACTAATAGGGGACTATCCAATTTCGGATCACAATTTGAAATGCTATTTTGGCCCATGGTTATGCTGTCACATAATAAAGTATAAAGCACTCACAATTATAACCAAAGAGATTGATATCATTCTGTCACTTAAAGAACAAGAAATAGAGTTCTTTTCAAAATGCAAACTTGGCACAAAATAGTTGCTCGGTCCTTGAATAAAATTAATAAACATAAAGAAAATGATGTTTCTACAATTTGAGAGCAAATTTTTAAGTATGTTGAACAGAATCAAGACATAAACTCAAGGGTTCCAATATAATATACTGGTAGAGTAAAGAACTTTTCATTTCTTCCGTACATACAACTCAAGAATAATATATTTCTTCCTACAATCTGGTTCTTCCATAAGTTAAATTAACTACGGGCTACAATTGTTCAGGTGTTAGGGTTTTGATTGTGGGACTTGGAGATCTTCAACAATTCTAAGAAATTTACAAAGCCACAATTCAACTGGTTATCCTTTTCCTTCATGATACACAGATTTCTAAGAATTCTAACTAACCCACAGTCCTTGAGCTAAAATATACACTAATTGAAGGCAATAAAGGATGATAATCTCCAAAAAATTAATTTGTGAAGAAAGAGAGGAACCGTTCTTACTTCAAATAATAAAATTTTCCCCCAAATTTTTAACGCCAAACCCCGAGATCGCGACCAAGACCTGAAAATGAGAAAAAAATAAAGAAAGAGAGAAACTGTCAATTAGTACATGAAAGAAAGAGGAAGATGAGAGAGAAAGCAAGACCAGGTGGATACCTAGGGTTCGTGCTGATTTGAGCAAGCGCGAGAGCGAGAGAAAGAGAGAGTCGATTTATGACATTAATTGCTTCTGATATTGATACCAATGGAAGGTGGGGGAAAAAGAAGCTCTTTTGCTCCTTTTTTTCTTTGGCGAAGAAAAATGAAAAAAATAGGATTGGTGGGTAGTGCCATTCACAGATTCACTAATCACTGATGACTAATCAGTACAAAGTAAACTGGACAGAGAGGATTGGGTACCAATTCTCTCACATTATTTCAGAACTGGAGATGTCCATTCTACAGCTTCAACCACTTGAGAGGCTATGGTACTATGCATATAGCATATTGGTATGTAACTCTCTATTATGGATCAACATTTCAATTTTTAAAGTTCAAATAATCAGTCTGCACCGTTCAACATTATCTTAGTATGAAAATATACATGTAAATCAAATTATATATATATATATATATATATATATATATATATATATATATATATAGAAAGAGAGAGATAGATAGATAGGCTATCATGCTTTGGAAAGTAAATAGAGTGTTTACTTCATGTTCATATCTCCATTTTTAAAGTTCAAACAGTTGATGCGAACTTCTCAACATGATCTTCATATTGGTATGTGCTTGGAGACCAAATTTTCAAAAAATATAAAATTTGGTCTCCAAGCACATATCAATATAAAGATCATGTTGCAAAATTCGGATTGACTGTGATAGGGCCATGTTCCACAGGCCCTTTTACTTGTTCCAAATTGGGCCATGAAAGACTGGGATTCGGACCTTTACAAGGCCAACCCGACGTCATACGAAAAAGCCCAAAGATTCACTAAACTGGGGCCCAACTCGGAGGCCTCAAAAGCATGCAGCCCGAATATAGGTTAAGGCCAACCGACATACGGGATAGCCGTGGAAACGGCTAGTTTAATGCCCACGTCCCAGAAACGGTCGGTTTAATGCCCACGTCCCAGTAACGGACGACATAACTGCCCACGTTCTCCCATAAACGCCCGAGATGGCAGTTATGGCTAGACTATATAAGGCAGTGATTCCCATGAAACAGGGGACGCAATTTTCACATAGAGAGACTATACAGGTTAGAGTCAGAATCTCTCGCAAATACCCCGAGTTCATAACTCAACTCGCACCTCGGCCTGTCATCTCTTGACAGGACGATTCCAACTTAGCCCATAATTATCATACGGCCTCATCCCACGAGATAGGACGTATCAACCACCGTGGGGCCACGCCTAGCTCGCTCGACGAATTAGATGGCTCATCCATCCACATCGACCCTGCTCCCTCCGGGGGTGACAACCCCTCCAGGAGTAACAATCACACCCCCTCCCGGGGTGACGCCACCAACAGTGAACACTTCGCAGAGCCAACCTCTAGGGGCGAGGCCTAGCAGCTCAATGATGCGACCCCATGGTCCCCAATCTGCTCAACCTCGTCGCACAAGCCCCGACGTCACTCGACCTCTGTTCACCGAAGGAAACACTACCATGCCACTCCACACCGAGCACAATCAGATGGCTGGTACATTTCACAATCAGGTAAACGGTACTTATTACAATCCGACAGCGGGTACCTATCAAATACCGTACATACCATACTACCAAACACCGTTGTACCAATATGGTGCGACCCCCTACACACCTTACACTCCAATTGGTCCCCAATATGGTACGATCCCATGTGTCGCACCCTCCGGACAATGGGGGCCGGGAGGTACCCAGGGAATGTATCCCATGACGGGTCCCACTCCATATTCTCAGCAAATGCCAATACGGCCTACAATGCCTGTACCTCGGCCATTATCGGCAAATCGTGTCCACAGCCGAGCAGTAAATATCTCCCCGAGGAACCTGGGCTCTCAATTTATACAATGCCGAACCGGTAACGAGACAGATACCCCTTCACTACCAGAGCAACAGGTCCAATCCGAGCGCAGGGACCAGAATGCCGTACCAACAGGGGTACACCCCGATGTGGGAAGACGCCCGGAAGGTCAGGACGAGAATGGGGGACCTCATCCTGAGGAAGAACCACATGCCGCAGGTCCCGAGATCCACCGTGTCAACGAGCGAGGATCAGCCTATCAAGGCGGAGGGCCGAGAACCTCTCGCCGAGAACAGTCTCGCTCACATAGAGAACGTAACCAGAGTCCGCCCCGAGGTCGGGATAGAACACGCCGCGATGACCGAAGAAGGAGGCGGCGATCACCTACCCCTACCCGAGGTATCAGCATGGCTCAGGTCGAAGAACTGATTCAAGCCAGACTTGCGACCAAACTGGCTGACCTCGAGTCCCAAAAGGCAGGCTCCTATTCTCGCCCTATGGGAATCGAAGATGGCCCGTTATCCAGAGATATCTACCGCCATTCCATGTTGGATTTCAAGTATCCGGCAACCCTTCCCAGCTTCCGGGGTAGTGGAGATACACAGGATCCACACAACTTTGTGTACGGGTTCCTTGAGCGACTCCGCCTTCTCGGAGCTACTGATGCCATCATGTGCCGAGTTTTCACCACCTGTTTGACTGGAGAAGCGTGGGACTGGTACATGACGTTACCCCGGAGGTCCATTAACAAGTTCGAAGATTTCGCAAAACTGTTTTTGGAAAGGTACACGATCATAAAACCTCCACCCGCCACATGCGAAATGCTCCTGGATATCGTCCAGGGACAGCGTGAAAGAACAGGCGCGTTTGTCAACCGTTTTATACAGGCATCCCGACGAGTTCAAAACCTGAATGAAGAATTTACTCTGGCTGCTATCAAGAAGGGACTCCGCAAAGGGGGTCCAGGAACCTTGCGTTACGAAGCCCATATGAGAAAGATGACTACTTTACGAGAATTCGTAACCTTTGCGGAAGGCTACATCCGCGCTGAAGATGACAATGGGAGCCCCACGAGGCCTAGATCTCGGTCTCCTCGACGTCAAATCAACCGACAACCAGCTCAAAACAGGTTTCGCAACCAAAGAGAACCTCAGCGAAACCAACCAAACCAGCCAACCGAGCAAGAGCACAAATCTGGCACTGAGGGATACCGCCAACACTTCGTGAAGTATGCACCTCTCACCAAGAAGCGACACGAGATGTACAACATCATTGAAGAAATGTTTGAGCTCCCACCCCCATTGCCTAAAGGCATTTTTGCAGTTCAAGATAACTCTCAGGAGTGTGCGTACCACGGATTCAACGGGCACTCTACTGCGGATTGCCTTCAACTCAAGGACATCCTGGAAAGATTAGCACGGGAGGGTAAGCTAATCGAGTTTATCAACCCCGACTTCTTCAGAAAATACTCCAGGAAATACAATGGTAAGGGTAAGATTTTCAAGAAACCTATCCCTTACAGAGAAGACTATACTGGACCCAGGGTTGGACAAACTGGTCCCCAGACTCAAGGTGGGACCGAGAACAGACGCCAAGAGAGACAGAACAGTCCAGTCATCAACGTAATCAGTGGTGGCCATCGCGGTGCCATCCGAAAAATCACACCTCGGGACAACCGAAAGCCATACCCTACGGTCCTGCAGGTTGAAACTGCCACTGACAAGAAGCGACCGCGACCCGAGGAAGCAATATCCTTTTCCGAGAAGGACTTAGGAGACATCTCGAGCCCGCATGACGACCCTGTAGTGTTGAATCTCAAGATTAACACACACCGGGTTAAAAGGGTGTTAGTCGACACTGGAAGCTCAGCAGACATCCTGTACCTATCGGCCTTTACACAGATGGGCCTCGATATTCGTGCCCTCCAACAACACATTTCCCCACTGATAGGTTTTACAGGCGATGCCCTTCGACCTCGGGGGATGATGCCCCTCAAAGTTACATTTGGCACCCATCCTCGAACAGTGGAAGTCATGGTGGACTTCCTCATTGTTAATGCTCCCTCAGCATACAATGCGATTCTAGGGAGAGGAACTCTGAACAAGATCGGTGCCATCATTTCCCCTTCCCACTTGAAAATCAAGTTTCATACGGATAATGGGATAGGAGAAGAATGTGGTCAACAGCAAGTGGCCCGTGAATGCTACCTGACTTCCATTCATAGTGAAGGAGGATCCGTCCACCAAGTCGAGCAATCGGATGCAAAGACCAACCAACAACGGTTGCGTTCAAGTACTGATTACCTACCTCCTAACACCAATCTAACGCTGGATCCAGTTGATAAGGCTGAGACCAAAGTTTCCCTTGAGCCAGCGGACGAGGTCGAACAAATTGATTTAAGCGAGGGAAGAACAATCAATATCGGAAAGGCAGTCCAGGGGCAAGCGAAGGAAGAATTAATTAAATTTCTCCGAGAAAACCAGTCTGTTTTTGCCTGGACAGCAGCCGACATGCCGGGGATTCCGAGGTCAATAGCAGAACACCGACTACACATCAAGCCGGGTTCAAAGCCGGTTAGGCAGCGGAAACGCAATATGGGGGAAGAACGGCAGCAGGCCGTAAAACGCGAAGTCCAAAAACTGCTCGACGCAGGTTTCATCCGAAACGTCGAGTGTCCCGAATGGACAGCCAATCCCGTGCTTGTCAAAAAGTCCAACGGCGACTGGCGCATGTGTATCGATTACACGGATCTTAACAAGGCATGCCCTATGGATCCATTTCCTTTGCCAAAAATCGATCAACTGGTAGACTCCACCTCGGGACATGCCTATCTCAGTTTTATGGATGCATTCTCCGGGTACAATCAAATCCGGATGAACCAAGATGATGAGGAAAAGACCGCCTTCACTACCAACTCGGGGCTATATTGTTACCGGGTAATGCCCTTCGGGTTACGCAATGCTGGGGCCACTTTCCAGCGCATGGTCAATACAGTGTTTCAGGAACAGATCGGACGGAATGTAGAGGCGTATGTAGATGACCTGCTTGTCAAGAGCATGTCCGACTTCGATCATGTCCGAGATCTTCGAGAGACCTTCGCGACATTGAACTCAGCCAGCATGAAACTCAACCCAAAGAAGAGTTTTTTCGGACTAACTGGTGGTAAATTCCTCGGTTTCATGGTTTCTATGCGAGGTATAGAGATCCATCCTTCCAAGTCACAAGCCATCCTCGATATGAAGCCACCTCGGAACCTCAAAGAGCTACAATCCCTTACGGGAAAGTTAGCTGCCCTCAACAGATTCATTGCCCGATCCGGGGACGTCTGCTTCCCGTTCTTCAAAGCCATGCGCAAGTCGGCCAAGTTCGAGTGGACAGAGGAATGTGCCATGGCCTTTGAAAAGATAAAAGCATATCTTGCCAATCCACCATGTCTCAGCAGGCCTACAGCGGGCGACGTGCTCGTGTTGTATTTGGCAACGACGGGTCATGCAGTAAGTGCTGCCCTTGTTCGAGAAGAAGGGCAAGATCAGAAGCCAATTTACTTCGTCTCACATGTACTCCGAGATGCTGAAACCAGATATTCTCAGATTGAAAAGGCAGCATATGCTCTGGTCATAGCTGCTAGAAAGTTGAGGCCTTACTTTCAGTCCCATTCCATCAAGGTTTATACCTGGACCCCCCTCAAAAAGGCGTTCGCAAACTTCGACTCATCCGGGCGATTGTTAGCATGGGCGCTCGAATTGTCTGAGTTCGATATTTCTTTCCACCCCCAAAACGCTCTGAAATCCCAGATATTCGCTGACTTCATCGCTGAGTATTCCGGAGTTCCTCCCGAATCTGAAGGACGTTGGATAATTCATGTTGACGGAGCATCTTCACTACAAGGGGCAGGAGCCGGGGTATCCCTCACTGGACCACACGGGGAAACCTTAAACTATGCCCTTCATTTTCAATTCCCGGTAACAAACAACACCACGGAATATGAAGCCATGATAGCAGGCTTGAAGCTAGCTAAAGAATTGGGCGCCCGCGAGGTTCATCTCCGCAGCGACTCCGAGTTAGCAGTCAAGCAGATAAATGATGAATGCCGCGTTGTGGACGAGAAGTTGCGCAAGTACCGACAGCAGTTCCGCCTGCTCAAGAGCCATTTCGATGAGGTGGACATCCAGCATGTTTCGCGCAACAAAAACTGCCAAGCTGATGCTTTGTCAAAACTTGGCGCCGCAGGCAACCTCGACAAAGACCGGCCCGTGATCGTTATGGATATTCCGGAATCCAGCATCAACCTTGAGACCATAACCATACTCGCCATCGGTGAACCCGGTGAGTCCTGGTTCATCCCGATGTGGAATTTCCTTAACACCGGGGTTCTCCCCACTGATCAATTGGAAGCCAGACGATTGAAAAGAATCGCACCGATGTATTCTATATTCAACAACCACCTCTACAAACGGGGGTACGTACGGCCTTGGCTCAAGTGTCTTAATGAGGAGACAGCATCGAAAATGCTATCTGAGGTACACGAAGGCGTCTGTGGCAGCCATCAAGGAGCAAAAACTCTTGCCAAACGAATCCTCAGAGCCGGTTTTTACTGGCCAACCATGCAGCAGGACGCGGCTAACCTAGTCCGGAAATGTGAGCGATGTCAATACCATAGCAAATTGAGTAACATCCCAGCTTACGACCAGATATCCATCTCGGGAGCTTGGCCTTTTGATCTATGGGGGATAGACATAGTCGGGCCGTTTCCCAAAGCTGTTGGACAGCGCCGTTGGATTATCGTAGCCATTGAATATTTTACTAAATGGGTCGAAGCTGAAGCGTTATCAACCATCACTGCCGCAGCGGCAGAGAAGTTCATCTGGCGGAACATCGTTTGTCGTTTTGGCATACCGCACGCCCTCATCTCGGACAATGGAACGCAGTTCAACGCCGCACGCACTATGACGTTCCTCTCTAACCTAGGAATTCAGAACAATTTTCACCTCGGTCAGCCACCCTGCTAGTAATGGTTTAGCAGAAGTCACAAACCGTACCATTCTGGATGGCCTCAAGAAGAAAGTTGCCGAGAACAGAAAGAATTGGCCCGACATACTTGACGGAATTCTGTGAGCCTACCGAACTACACCTCGAGAAGCCACACAGCAAACCCCGTACTCTCTGGTATTCGGAATGGAAGCAGTCACGCCGATGGAAATGATGGAACCATCTCTCCGAACTTTGACATATTCCTCCGACAACAACCGCGATGCACGCGCTGCAGAACTTGACCTCATCACAGAAGGTCGGGAGAAAGCCCGCATCCGCACCATGGAGTATCAACGCAGGGTTAAACGTGCATTTGACAAGCACGTGGTACCTCGGGAATTCCAGCCAGGCGACCTCGTACTTAAAACCGTAGAAGCGACCGGCAAGCATGTCAGCAAGCTTGCTCCTCAATGGGAAGGTCCCTTTAAGGTCATTCGCCCACGAGGTAAAGGCGCTTACGAGTTAGAAGACCCGAGTGGTTTCACACTCACTCGCCCGTGGAACACTTGCCACTTAAGAAAGTTTTACACTTAGTGAATATCACTTTCGTTTATGTTTTAATAGATTCGATGTGCTCAGGGCGAGATAAGCCTTTGTTTTTCGTTTCATGTATTCACTTAGACCAAGATGCAAATTTTTTGTATGGTTCTAAGCTTTTATCAATATATATATGATATTATTTATGATTGTGTTTCATTTATTGGGTCCGAGATGTATGCACGAAAGCCTTTTAGGCAACGAAATTAATCTCGGGTACTACACCCGAGATACACAACAAATTACGGTAGTCCTAAGGGACGACGACTGTTTTACCAGTAACATACATCATGTCGAGAACATTTATCGAAAACCCCTTGGGGTAACGCATACGTTATCGCGACATACCTGTTCCCCCACATTGACCATTTTGTCAAGAATAAAAATAAAAGGGGGGCAAGGATACACAATCAAGCATATTTCGCATGTTCACAAAGAAAAAGCAAAGCATGCAACCGAGATAAAATCGACTGAAAAGAAATCAAGCAAAGAAACATGCGATTAAAACAAACAGGTACATTTTAGTTGTTCTGTTAAACCCCCACATCTCGGGGGTACCAAATGTCATATTACATCTAAAAACCTGTTAAACCCCCACACCTCGGGGGTATAAATAACGCAATACATTACAACACAATTCTGTTAACCCCCACATCTCGGGGGTGCAAATAGAACAGGGCACACTTCAACAACTTAACAATCCATACATCTCGGGGGTACGAATGTCTTACTCCTATCGACGTTGCATCCAAGGCTCAACAGGATCCTTCCTACAAACAAAATCAAACAAGTAGTAAGGTTAAGCTTGAATGAAATACCTCGATGATAGTAATAATAAAATCGCTACTTACATGAGGGAGGAGAATTCGGCCTTATGGAAGCATCTTCTCCTCCATCACGTGGAGCGTTAAAAAGAGTTGCATCCAAATTATCCTCTTGCTCCTCGTGCTGATGCATGGTATTACCCTCCTCGGTATTTCCCACCTCGGTATCCCCTTCGACATCCCTTACTTCGGTGTCATCCTCTTCCCCTTCGGACGAAGAATCAGAGGGATGGTTTTCAATCTCCACTACAGGGGCACCATCAGGAAGGTCGAGATGTTCTGGCCATTTGTCCTTGGGCCAAGGGTGAACAATTCCCAAAGGATGATGATTCTCGAGTTGGAGTTCCTCATTAAATAAGGAGCCATCCGGGTTCAAAAATACATCCTTTTCTTCATCCCAACCATAGCTCGACAGATCCCTGACAACGAGTTTTTCCGACTCAACCGGCGTGAACCCGACGTGCTCGGGTCTAAACGGATAAAAACCCCCCATAAAGTTAAGATAATCATACACGGTATGTGTCATCATATCCTTCATCGCGTACGGAACGGCTTGTGCGAAGGCTTTGCTGCCCAAGAACTTGCTGAGATGTTTCTTTGGCAAGTTCTGCGCTTCATCCCGTATACGGACATTTTCCGACTTCGCCTCTTCCAACTCCTGGGTTCGGGCCTCGAGCTCAGACTTAAGACGAGCCACTTTGCTCTTGTGTCTTTCCATCTTGCGCTTATAACGCTTCGCTTTCGTCTCGGCTTCCTGGCGCTCGGCATCAAGCCTCATACCCGTGTACCGAGCAAGCTCGTATTTCGCCTCGTTTACAGCAGCTTGGCCAGTGGCTACTCTCCTCTCTTTGTCCTTATTTTTCGCCAGCTCCATAAAATGGTTCCTCTCTAGAATCGCCTTGTTAAGCGTTTCCTGGTCAGAAGTAACAACAAGAGCATCGCGCTTCTCATTGATAAACGAGTCCTTGAGGAACCCGAAGTAAACCCCGGCTTCATGCAGCGACCTCAACACCTGGTCCACAACTTGATCAGGATTTTCCTCAGCCCACTTCTTTTGATATTGAGTGGTAGTGAGTCTGAACGTTTCCCGAGCATACGCAGCCCGGACCTCGGGATGATCTTCCTTTTCTTGCATCCGAGAATACCCTGGAAGGTAGCCTAAAAAACTATCAGGGAACCCCTGAGAAATCTCGGTTCCCCACGCAAACCCGGTCCGACCCCCTTGCTCGGAAATTCGTGACTCGAGAAATTTCTTGTGATCCTCCGCGGGATCCCACACGTCGCCCGCGGCGTCCTCAATAATCTTCTCTAATTCTTCTTCTGCAGCGAGAAGTTGTTCTTGATAGGGTCCTTCAGACTCGGGCTTCCCCAAAAGAACCTTCTGTCTCTTGGACTCGGGCTCTTCTGCCGCAATCCCTTTCCCCTTATCTACCCTTGTAACGTTCAGGGGGGTGTCTTTCCTCTTCTGAGAAACCCCGGGTCTGGAGGAACTGGAGGCACCGCCTTTCGTGCTTTTGACGGCAGCAACAGATTTGGAGGATGGCTTCGGAAGAACCGCTGTTTTACTGGCAGGAACCGATTTAGGGGCCTTCCGAACCTTGGTGGGACCCGATTTGGAAGTATTCGGAACCCCCGTCTTCTTAACAAAACCGTCCTCGGGGTTCTCGAAGATCGGAATTGGACGAATAGCCTTCCAGGGTAGTGCCATAAAACCGCGGCCTGCGACATAAGAAGTATGCAAGAATTAACAATTTACCCATAACAAAACGAAGTAAAAGAACATATGCGATATATAGATATATCGGTACGAATTCAAAAAATACTAACTTGTGAAATAACCATCAAGAAGTTTGACGATTTTTAATTCAGCTGATGTCAGAGGTGGACGAGACCTCGGAATCAAACTTTTCTTTTTCAAGGGGCGCCAAATCCATCGTATTTCATTAAAACACTTCAAATCGGTGGGATTCTGAAGATATACCCAACCACTATTCCAATCATCCGCCTTGGACAATCTGTCAAACAACGTGACTTTACCACGCTTTCGAATTGCAAGATGGCTATCATTATTATACAAGGGAGCGAAATAATGAAAGAACAACCCTACACTCGGGAAATGTGACTTTAACTCGGGCAGGAAATCAAACAAAAACTTAAAACTCATAATATAACACCATGCGGGTGCGGTTAGCTGTGCAGGGGCCACGTCGAGATGTCGTAATATCTCTCGCACGAACTTAGAAACCCTTATTTTGAAACCGCATTTCGGCATTTTCCAATACAGGCACATGCCGAGATTCGAGTCATGCGCTCGGTCATCCGGACCCGGGACTCTTAACTGCAATGCATGTCGAGGATATTCCTCCCTATCCGCTTCATCCACGAGTTCCTCATAAAAGGCATCAGCATAAGCCTTATATTGGACAACCAGTTTAGGAGAGATGCCGGCGGATGCTTCAAAAATTAAATCATCCTCATGACCATCCCGGGGGCCAGTAGATTTCTTCCCGATCTTCGCAGGCCCCCGAGACGTTCCTACGGAAGTTATAACGAGTTCTCCCCGAGACGGACTTTCTCCATCCCCTTCATTTCCTTCGCTGTACTGATGAGATAGTGAGGGGGACTCCCACGAAGCAGAAGGCGACGAATCCCGAGGTCCTCCTTGTTCCTCGGCCATTTCTAAATTTATGAAGAAACAGGATTGGCTTAGGTACTCGCTATTCTTTATTTCTACGATATTACAGTTACCGAATTATCAATTATTACGCGATTGCCAAGATTAAGTCGCTACCCTAGAAGTGGATAACCTCACCATATTTAAAGTGGTCAACTACATTACAGTCGACCTCGGCAATGTCCATGCATAGTCACAAATAGGATTATTAGATGTATGGTCGACTACCGAGGTGATAAATGATTACCTTCTATTGAAGTTTTTAACTACTCGATCTTCGTCCGACGTCGTTTCCGCGGTACTCTGAGCGCTCTCAACTTCCTCCGCTAATACCAAGATTCTTTTCGCTCTTTCGCTCCGAGGTTGTGTTGCTAAAAATATACGATAATGAAAGGCTGGGTCGGGAGGAGGCATATATATATAAGGGTCCCTATTTTTCCCGCTCAAACCTTGCGCGAATTCCGAAAATGAGTGACGAAGCGTCGCGTTTCATCATGGCGACGCCTCGATTCCCGCGCCGTATCAAGGGAATCGGGCTTTTACCGAGTTAACGCGTGCCAAGTGTCATGCGGGGATTGCACCGTAAACTCGTATCTCTGACTGAATTGACGGTTGATTTGATGGCTGACGACGGTTAACGGAAGACGAGGCGTCGACGTAATTAATGCCGACACACTATATATATAACCTCCGTCTCCCTTTAACGGGACATCCAGCGATCCCAGATATAACTTCTAATTCGGATTGTAGTAAGATGACGACTAACAAAAATATAAAGGACGAGGTTAAGGAGGAGAAAGAAGACATTCCATCACCATACACATCTCCCCAACATCAGAACCCCGAGGTCAACATCGAACAACCCCCAATTAACTTGGGGGAAGAAGAAGACGACCCGTTAGCCTGGGATAAGTGTGCTGTTTGTAGAACCCGAGGGAACTATCGGCACATGTTCCATTGTGATGGATGTGAAGAAGCTTTCCATCCCGGATGTCTGGCCCGCAGATCACCTCGGAACCATGATGATCCCCGCTTCACATCCTTCACCTGCAGGAGATGCCGGGATCAAGAACGCCGGGTCAAGCGCTCCCGCCTTGAATAGCCGTAGTCATATATAGAATATCGCGGGAATAGCCCGCCTTTTGTTAAGTATTTACTTTTCGAATTTACTCATATGTTTATATCGTGACATTCAGCCGAAATCTTTTATCTCGTGTTGTTTTGCTTAATATGTATGTTTCTCGTATAAGAATTTCATTAATGCTTGAATACCGTCTAACGTGAGTCAGTTTGACTACCTCGAAAACGCCGAAAAGCTTGTCATATCATATCACTTACACAACGCCCAATGACATTTATGGTTAGTAGCTGGCGGTTGCCTATTTTGACAGTACGGCCTACGGTATTTATGGCAACCTTCGCCCATAACGCCTATAAATAACCAGCCACTAATAGGACAAACGCACATTCTTCCTATCTTTTTTCTCAAAACCTCAAAACCTCCGAGATGCCTATCAAGAGAGTTGTTTCAAAAAACAAAACACCTCTCGATCGAAGTCCGAATAGCAATGACCAACCGTCAAAACGTCGCCACGAGATGCTTCCCCCCAATTCCCGATATTCTCGGGACACAATACGGGCCCTATCTCGGCCTGAGAGATGGACACTTCTCCAACATTTCCCCGAGAAAGACCTGGATTGGATGCTCGTAAACGAGGACCTCCAAATCGGTGACCTTATTGACCTCACCCTTGCTAACGCACCCTCATTCACCAAGGAAGACGAGAACGACATCTTTAAATTCAATCTCGAACCCAAGATGCGTAGATGCATCATCTGCCGTAACAAAGATGCTCAGCACGAGATGGTAAAATGTCGGGGGTGCTATGAATGGAGTTGCTTCATCCATTACGACATCCAAGGCCGATCGGACCCTAGACGTCGGTTCTGGAAATGTCCTGGGTGTTTATCCCGCAATACTGGAGGCCCGAGTTTGTACACCGCTACCCAAGACGAACTCGACGTCGACAATCTTTTCGAAGACACCGACCAGGGCAGGGTATAAGCGGTCCGAGAAACGACATCACACCCGTCTATTTGAACATGGCCATCACCGTGCTTGGAAGGCGCGACATGACAGACATGGCGCTCATAGTGGAAATATTCTTCCAGGCGCTATATAGCATCATGTCCCATGTTCAGTCTAATTAGCCGTTGTATGATTTCGATGTTTTACTCGATCGAGGCGTTGTATGATTTCGATGTTTTGTTATATCTAGACTTGTTATGTTCTTGCGATATTAATGATTACTTATAACTTCAATGTTTCACTTCTTTCATTTTTGACTAACTCGGATACTATCTCCCTTGTCAAAAAATAACTCGGATACCATCTCCCTTGTCACGTAAAAAAAAAAAAAAAAAAAAAAAAAAAAAAAAAAAAAGAGGTGAGAAACGTATCAACAATCAGACGTCACACTCGAGTTATTACGGCATGACTAATACACTAACGTCGGTTATAAAAAATCCTCGACACTAAGTACGCTTAGTTGTCTCAGGTTACTCACTATGATAACGCGTTAACTTCGAGTTACGTGCCCGGGATAGGTGGCCGACATATCTTTAACCCAAGATATAGATAACATTTAATGAAGTATGTTTTATGAGTTATTCACCCTCAAGTCGAAAGCATCTCGCTGATGCATTCCGACTTCGGGGGCTAATGATAGGGCCATGTTCCACAGGCCCTTTTACTTGTTCCAAATTGGGCCATGAAAGACTGGGATTCGGACCTTTACAAGGCCAACCCGACGTCATACGAAAAAGCCCAAAGATTCACTAAACTGGGGCCCAACTCGGAGGCCTCAAAAGCATGCAGCCCGAATATAGGTTAAGGCCAACCGACATACGGGATAGCCGTGGAAACGGCTAGCTTAATGCCCACGTCCCAGAAACGGTCGGTTTAATGCCCACGTCCCAGTAACGGACGACATAACTGCCCACGTTCTCCCATAAACGCCCGAGATGGCAGTTATGGCTAGACTATATAAGGCAGTGATTCCCATGAAACAGGGGACGCAATTTTCACATAGAGAGACTATACAGGTTAGAGTCAGAATCTCTCGCAAATACCCCGAGTTCATAACTCAACTCGCACCTCGGCCTGTCATCTCTTGACAGGACGATTCCAACTTAGCCCATAATTATCATACGGCCTCATCCCACGAGATAGGACGTATCAGTTGCTCTTGTCAATATTATGTGATTTGATCAGTTCGAGGTCTAATTTTCATAGGATGAATACAATCAACAGGAGAGGAAACAAATTAATGGATATTATCCATGACAGGGCTTATTAGATTGTTTTACGGACCTACAGTCATTTGTTCTCTGATCTGTAGCAACACTTTTTTTTAGTCATTACTTTTTTTTAGTTTGACACCTCATCACTAGGAGCGCTTTGTTTGGTCATTATTCTTCTACTTTGATACCTCATCATTAGATTCTACGCATGATTCAATCTAAGCATAAAATGGTCTCAAAAAATGTTAGTAGATGGAAGTTGCTAACAGCCCTCGCATTATCTCTGGATTCAACTGAAAACTGTCTATAAACTTTTTCACGGGATTCAATAAACTTCAATACTAATCCTATAAACCAATTCAATGAATTATGTACATAACAACTTTTTATTACCGTGTGGTCTCCAATAAACCTCCAGTTTAACATCTTTAACTGCTTTAGACCATTGATCAGGACCACTGAGGTTGCATCTAGAAGATCTCTTACAACTTTTCAAAACTAGTAACTAAATGGACCACTTTTAAATTCTATAAACAGTAAAAAAAAATTAAAAACAAATTTCCCAAATTTTTTTTTTCAAATCTGCATCTAGATGCCATTTTTTATTATTTTGAATTCTGTAAATCTTATTACATAACTCTGTAACAATATCGTTGAATACTATAAACCGGTAAAAAAAAATTCTAATTCTAATTTTTTTCAAAATTTTATTGTAGTTTTCAATTTTTTTTTAATTCTGCATCTAAATGCTTCTTTTATTTTTTGAATTATGTAAATCTTATCAGATAACTATGTAAACTTAATGTTTGTTATGTTTACAGGGTTTAAAGTGGTATCGAGTTAGTTTTTAGTTTTGAAAAGTCGTTAGAGAACTTCTATAAGCGGTCCCAGTGGTCCTGATCAAAGCACTACAATGGTCAAAGCAATTAAACTAGGGGGATTTATTGGAGACCACGCTATAATAAAAAGTCATTAGTTTTTGCAGAATTCATTGAATAGATTTACATAGTTGAGTATTGAAGTTTATAGAATTATGAGAGTTTAAGAACAAGTTTATGTGGCAATTGGTTTGGGAGATTTTTGGGGATTGGTGTTGAAGAACTGCTTGAGGCGACCACTACTGTTAATGACAATTGAAAACGTGTAAATACCAGTCAGGAGATTTTCCGAGAATTAGATTTAGAGAGATATTACCTTTTTTCTAATATAATAGTACTAATTACTATAATAATAGAAGCAGGAGATTTATATAAGGAGATAAACATTACCCAAAAGGATAGAAATAGTTTAAAAGGAAAGAAATAACATAAATAGTGCTTGTGTAAAACTCAGAAAACTACCTGTTAGGCATATTCGACTCCAAGTAGAGATGCAAATAGAATTTTTCCACTGGTAATCTATCAACAAGCTAAGATGAAATTTTCAATATTCACAATAACATGCAAAGAGTTTGGTCTTGTACGATAAGAATACAGACAATTATAATAAATTGCCCTAGAATAAACAAATTATTGCAAAAAAATGGAATTAGTAGTTTTGCATATAGCCCCACAATTCACATGAATTGACAACTCCACGAGTCACAAATCTCATATGCGGAAGTAGAAAATTTAGACTAAGAGAGCTGAAACGTAAAAAATGCATAATACGTATAAATACATAATGTGTTGTTCGTGGGTGTGAACTCAAGTTTTCACAATCATAAAATAAAATTCTAGCCACTAGACTACAAACATACATTTGAAATTTTACTAGAGAAGCTGAATTTTATATATATAATAAAAACAAAATTTCAATTAAAATTTTATATACATGATGAAAATCTTTAAAATCATGGGGAGTCGGTAAGCACTCCCTATGCTACATTAAGATATGCCCGTGTTTAGTCTTAAAGTTGCAGCATGGCATTTCCATTCCCATTTAAAAAATATTATGACTTCAATTTCAAAATTAACTTATATTGACATTTCCTTCTTCCAAAACTCCGAAATTTTTAAATGTACCATACCTAAAAATTATAAACAAAAAGAATACAAATTTTGTGGAACTCAATATTTACCACGGATGCAATCTGATGCCGCGTCCACAAAATTGGTGGACGCAACATAGAATAGCGTCTAAAATTGGTGAGAACCTTAGAATAGATGAAGAACTTCAGAAATTGAATGTACTAGAAGGGTCACGATGATTTTTTTATATACCCAAATGTGATTTTTGAATCTGGATCAATAATTCAGATTCAAAACATTTTTATGTTTCTCCAGTAACACACTAAGAAATAGTTTAATTTTTTCTACAGCCGCAAAAAATTCTATTTGAAAAATGATTCGTAGTACTTCTTGTACATCTAAATTATAAGATTGTTTATCTATTTTGTTTGATGTTCCTTCTAGTATATTTAAATTATAAATTGCTCTATCCATTTTCAAAAAGTAATAAACAAATCTATTCAAATGTGCGGTGAATTGTTGGATGCAATTTCATGTTGCGTCCACCAATTTTATGAACGCAACGTGAGATTGCATCCGTGGTAAATACCGAATTCCACATAATTCGTGGTTTATCATTTTTACACAAATGGTAAATTTAAAAATTTCGGTCAAAAACTTGACTAAACTACAATTGAAAATTAAATACACATTATATGATTCATACCTTGAGATGTAAGAATTACATTTTGGAGCAACTCAGAAGATGCTGCACATCTACCGCCTATCCTTCTATGATGCATAACATAAAGCAACAGTAGTATTTAGAGGTCATCAATTCACGAAACAGTAGCACAAAAATTAATTTGCATGAAACCAACTATAGATAAACCATATGAGCAGTATGAAATGCAGCAGTAGATATCATATGTGTAATCTGCCTACTGAGTCACAATTAAGCCTAAAACTAGCTAAATCATGATTATGTGCCAATTAAGCCAAAAGAAGTCTCCATTTAATTCTTTTCTACCTGTCAAAACTGGAAAAAAAAAAAAAAAAAATGGAAGCACCAGATTTTGCTTCTTTACTGACAGAGAGTGCAAAGTTCCTATTTTAAACACCATGTTCCTAAAAGTTTTTCAGAAGGATAAGATCTCTGTCGATTATAGAACAATTAAAAAGTAGAAGAACACATTTCAAATCTTACCTTATCCGAATTCAAAAAATTTAATTGCATTTTGTTGATACTTATTCAATAAATGATTAACACCTGTAACTTGTTGCTAATTGAAAAATTAGAAGAATTTATTTTTAGTTTCATTTTGTAAGTCTGTTGCGCTGTTTGTTGATAAGCATAGTTATCCCCACGTCGATTCCCAAATGTTTTAGCTTTGAACGAGTAAATTAACTTACACATATTCGTTCCAAAGCACTAGATCCTTTTGAAATTACAGTGCATAAATATTCTTAGACGGACAAAAATTACAAAGAAAAATTAATATAAATCCCCAGACATTTCAATTCCAGGATTTATTTGGTGCTCATGATCTCCCTACTCACAGTATGTTTAGTCTCCTTGTAAATACCGCCGATCAAATACAGAAAGCCATCAGGCCATAAAAGGAAGTGTATAAAAATAAGCAAAATATTAGATAATAAAAAACAGAAAAAGGTGATATGATAAACTGAGATGATAAACCTCCTAACATTTCGAAAATGGTAATTAAAAAACCTTGCAGCAGTGCATCTGCCCTCAAACATGGAATCCTGTTAGCAGTACTGGTATGCATGGTACCATCATCTCCCTTTTGGGTTCACTATTTGAGAGAAGACCGAGCTTGATGCATCATTTACCATGTGACTGCCACCACCTATATAACTAACATTAACACTTTTATCCCCAAAATGCCCCTCCACAGTCCCATGAACACTGTTAATACTGTTCTCACCCCCACCTGTAAGAGACACCGAGGTCTCTTCAAGTTGAAGAGCATACTCTAAATTCCACAGCACATCCCCCATTCCGGGTCGGTCTGACCCGTGATCCGCTAAGCATTTCTCAACTGTATCCCCATATTTCTTTAATGAAGCCGCACTTAATTTTCCTGACAAAGCAGGATCCACGATCTGATCCAACAGACCCTTTTTCTGCCATGACATCGCCCACTCGGCAATGTTGACTTGCTCCCTTGGCAAAATTGGATTCAATACGGGTCTGGCACAAAGCACTTCCACTAATACAACCCCAAAAGAGTATACATCAGATTTCTCAGTCAATTGTTGCCTTCTAAAATATTCAGGATCCAAGTACCCAAAACTGCCCTTCACTGCTGTGCTTACATGGGTTTGATCCAAAGCAGGTCCAGTTTTAGACAACCCAAAATCTGCAACTTTGGCCACAAAATTCTCGTCCAATAAAATATTTGTAGTCTTCACATCTCGGTGTATTATACTACAGGTTGCACCTGTATGCAGGTAGTGCAAGCCTCTTGCTGCACCAATACATATCTCCAACCGTTGCCTCCAAGAGAGAGGTTTTAGATCCGACCCATATAGGTGGCTCCTTAACGGGCCATTTGCCATGTACTCATACACTAATATCATCTCCGATCGCTCATTGCAATACCCAATTAATGATACCAAATGACGGTGCCTGAGCTTAGAAAGCATTTGTATTTCAGTATGGAACTCGGCTAGACCTTGTTCTGATCTAGGGTTTCCCCTCTTGACAGCAATGGTTGTACCATCTTCCAGGGTTCCTTTGTAAACCTTACCGAACCCACCTACGCCCAATACTAAGGTTCCATTGAAATTGTTAGTGGCATACATTATCTCTTGAAATGTGAAAAGCCGACCGAAATTTGTTGAGGCAAGAGAGATACAACTAGCTGTACCACTTCTGTTCGATAACATGGAGACCTTACTGCTCATTGTATGTGTGGTACCACTACCAATCAAAGGGAGAGGCAACCATGGATTGCTACAATTGAGTGCCTTCCTCTGACGAACTGTCAGACAGTAATATCTCAAAACAACCAAGACTAATGCCATGACAAGTGACCCAAAGGCAAGAGACACAATAAACTGGACCCGTTTCACACCTTTACCCGGTACCGAGTATGGTAAAATGTCATGTACTGATAAAGTACCATCTAGGGCCATAAATTCATTGCTAATCTTCATTATCTCCAATCCATTTAAGATTGCATTACTAAAATCCAACACATTATCGGTTCCAATGCTAACAGTTAGCGTGGTTGACCCATTAGAAGAGTTTGAGATGATATCTTTGTAATATGGCACCGAGAGGCCGCCTTTTAAAGAAGAGAGATCCAAGCTCTCAATGGCAATGTCGTAATTCACGTACACATTGAAGATCAACATGTTGAGCGCCTCACTAACTATGTCACAGAAGTGCATGCGAACAAGGTATATGAAGGTCGGGTCCACGGTGAAAACCCACGTAATGTTAAAATCTGGGCTTGTTACGTTTGGATCTCCCATTTCTTCGGCTGTGGAGTAAACCAATGCGGGTGCTGTCTCAATTGTTAGCCCGCTTGGGTATTTGATTGTTATTGGGTCTACAGACACCTGCAATACACCAAGTTCATTCATGTTAGCAAAATGATTAAATTTTCATGCAACAATTTTTATCAGGTTAAAATTGCAAGGCTGGATTATTTTATCCAATTGTCAAGCCTTATAAGTACCTAGGTCATAAGAGTTCAAGTAAAAGCATAACAAAATGAAAGTATCTATGGCACTACATTTACATTACAAATATATGAGGGTCACACTGCATGTTTGCTACAAATAACACTGTTAATGTTAATCAGATATTTAGATGTTGTCCACACGTTCAAATGGTAAAGTTCTTCAAAGACTGAGAATTCTGGGTACTGGTAGGTACTATTGCAAGGCCATCCTGCTAACAAACCCAATAGTTAGGACTTGTAAGCTCAATATTGAGTACACTTAAAATGGCATGATGTCAGCACCAGTCAACACAATGTTCTACTTTTAACAATTGCCGTACCTTTACTGCAGAGTTATTAACATGGAGGTAACCCGAGTCGTTTTCCCAGTATCGGCCAAGCGAATCATTCAATGGAGTAATTACTGGACCTCCCATGTTTAACCTGTACATTGTCTCAAACCCAAGACCCGACAACCCGGTAAAAAATGCACTTGGTATGGTAACAACCTCATCTTCAATTAATGAATCAGGTATGGATACAATCTCAATCGCATTAATGAAAGAAACCGACCCTTTTGATGGTACAAAGATTAAAGAGAGCAAATCAGAAGTTACATTAATTGAGAATTCCTTAAATAGGAAGGTGTGGTTTGAATTTTTGAAAGTGAAGTTGTTCATTAGCACAAAATCATCAGTTAATACAGTTAGTGGTGCTGAGAGGAGATCATGGGTAGAATTGGACAGTGGATAGAAGTGTAAGCGGATCCAATGGCGACCCGGTTGGTGCATATTGAACTGGTAATAGGCTGCCTGTGTGAACAATCTAAGAGATTGGTATAGAGGAGAAGGGAGAGATGCATTTGAATTAGGGTTAGAAATTGCAAAAGATGAATCTTTTGAAGTCTTCAGAGAGAAATTTGGTTGGTTAGGTGAATCAGGGCTGAATAATTGGCCTTGAAACGAGACGCTTTGTGTAGAGCCGCATGAAATGTGATAATTGTCTATGGGAGTAAATGCTGAAAAGATGAGAGGAAACATTGTACAAATTAGAAACAAAAGGCCAAGCAAATATTCCATCTTTGAGAGATTGAGACAAATTAGAGGGTTATAATGTCAAAATACGGTGTCATTTATAGGATTTCAACTAATGGAGTTTGCATTATTGATTTCAAATAAGTGTGAAAAAGGAACTGAAACTATTCAAAAAACAAACGCCAGACCGTCATAATTAGTGGCATTTGGAAGATACTGCCGTATAAACTGGAGAGTAATTCTTGAAATGCCCTCAAGTTACCTATCAAAAACAAATTCTTTCAGAGAATGAATTTCAAAGGCACCACTCCGTCAAAACGGAATTGAGAGAGATTAAAATGGAAAAATGAAAAGGAAGAGAGAACACTAGAACATGCAATTGCTAGAGCAAGGGACGCCTTTGATCTTCTAAATCATCTATGCTTTCTCTCTCACAAAAAAAACTGTGCAAAAGTTTAAGCTGTGGGATGAATTATAATTTATAAGCACTAAACAGCTGCATGCAAGAGAAAAGAAAAAGAAACAGAGAGACAAAAGGAAATGAAAAAGAAGAGATACTTTACAACCTGGCAGATCGCTCAATTGGAAGAAAAGCACCACTTGACGGATCGAAGGGACCCATGCAATTTATTACTCCGTTTCATCTCTCTCTCTCTCCTCTCTTGCTTCAACAAGAAGAGTAATGGGCTAATGGCCAATGGGTTAACTGACAATGCCAATGAGCTGTTTGTGTCAGTACAGTAGAGTGTAGACCCAACTCCGTAGGGCGTAGAATGTGTTTTGTGTCAGTGTAGTTTATTTTTATTTTTATTATAGCAGTCAGTGCTGGCAGTGTAACAAAATGTGGTTTATAGGCTGCATATGTTTATTTGGTTAGCAATCTAATAAAAAATCAATATTCAATATAATATGCAGTTTTACATATGTGACCACATATAATTTAATCGGGCGCATAAAATTCACATTTAAAATATAGGCTCCGCAATCCGCATAACTCAACCCGAAAAACATCTCTCTTTAGCTCTCCGCATAACCTAAGTCCCTAATCAATCTTCTGCCTTATCTCCGTCTCTCACTCTCCAAAATGGATCGCTTCTCTCCTCCGCCAGTTCCTCTCCACTTCATACCGATCGCCTCTCTCCTCCGCCTCTCCTCCCAGCACATCTCCACTGATCGCCTCTTCTCTAGCCTTCAGGTATTGCACAGTATCATAATTAGTCACTAAATTTTGTTAATGTAGTCACTGTTTCTGATAATTAGTGAAATTGATATATTTTATAGCTAATTGGTAAGCTGGTAATTAGTGAAATTGATATCTTTTATAGCTAATTGGTAAGATTAGATAGTTCATTGATTGAAACAAATATGATATTAAATTGTTCATCATTGATTGAAATAAATATGATGTCTCTGATAATTGGTAACAACCACTGTGGTATTGTAAAGAGGAGAAGAAAGCGTATTGTCTGAATGTCTTATTTTTTTTGTTTTCTATAGAATATCAAGTCTATATTACATTATTTATAAAGGCTATGTTTGGATGACACAAGAATAAAGGCTATTTTAGAATAGGAGCTATTCGGAATAACAATGTGCATCCAAACAACATTTTTACTATTTGGAATAGCTAGAAGAGCTGCTATTATCTATTTCTTGTAAATGTTAGAATATCTACTATTCAGAAGTGTAAAGAGAGAGAAAAATGATTCCTCTTCGGATTTCCGCTAACACATGCTCGAAATAACAAATTTGACACCACTTCTGCTATCTCCACGTCGTGACAATTCGTTTGAGATCCCACTTGCCTATCTTTCCTTTTAATTAGCACATTGTTCACATTATTTTTATTGGTTACAGCTATTCACTATTTAACATGTACAATCCAAACAACATCTTTACTAATCTGAATAGCACCATTTTCACACTAATATGAAAATCACTATTTTTTCTCTATTTTCATTTATTATTCTCAAATTTCGCTATTCTAGCTATTTTAGCTCCCATCCAACGTATCCAAAAGAAGAAAATACATATCACAAAATAACTATGCTATGCCATTTGACAAATTAAATGAGTTGTAGATAAAAACAGAAATGAAGTTATTCTCTTGGAGAATTATCGTAGAACAAAATTGCAGAATTAATTAATTAGTCACTGCCTCACTGTCTCAAACAACTGATTTTGAAATTGCACAATTGTATGATATCAAATGTCATCTTTACGTAGTAGTGTAGTAGTGAGAGCTTAGGTAAACATATATAGTTAGTTTAATAATATGTGTTGTATTAGTATAGTTCTCTTATCTGTTAAGTTTTACATATAGTAATATGTGACAATTATGTTTGTATTCTGTTGTGATATTTATGTTTGTATTATGCTGTGACATTTATGTTTATGTTCTGCTGTGAGATTATGCACAATATATAATTTCTTCTGATACCTTCGTGTATACTGTATTGTGTCTTAATGCCTCTGATGAGTATGATATAATTATCCATAGTGGCAGAAATTATAGCTTTGATATATTTATGCAGATACATAGTATTAATCATTTATTAGATACTTCATTTCTTATCTTAGATATACCTCTGATGTGCAAAAATTATAACTTTGCATATAAATATATATGAATTATCATTTTAAAATCTGCATATATAAGTCCGCATAAAAATTCGCATATGTAGCCGTATACCGTATATGCAGTATGCGGTAATTTTTCGCATTAAGTATGCATGAAAACCACATCTTATAACAATGAGTGTAGGTACGATACGATTTCAGTAGGACATAAAGGGATTGAACTGGGCCGTCCAATTGACTGATACGGATTGGAATAAAATCATATGAGGTGTTTCGTTGAATCTGTATCCTGCCGAGTACCGTCAAAAAGGAATCTTTTACGATTAGTGGATCCGGACAGTTCTTTTTTTTTACTTTGCACAAATTTCAAAGCATAAATAATATTGACAGTGACACTACACCATTAGGCATCGATTTTAGGTAATCTGGAACCGTAAAGTAGTGGATCCCACCGTTCAATACCTGAGAGGATACTTGTCTGTGTTTACTAACAAATTTTACAGGTAGGGGTGGAGTAGAACTAGGGTGCTCCTAAGCTCACCAAGTCCTTCCGTGAGCGCGACTCTAAAACCTATCAAATTGACTTCAAACGACATTTTCAAACCGTTAGATGTTCAATCTATATTAAAATGTGCTTGGAGACCAAATTTTACATTTTTTGGAATTTTTTTACTATTTATTAAGATGGTTTGAAAATCGCTGTTTTTATTAAAATTCTGCACCATTGGAAAACAGTGATTTTCAAACCATCTTAATAAATAGTAAAAAAATTCAAAAAAATGTAAAATTTGGTCTCCAAGCACATTTTAATATAGATTGAACATCTAACGGTTTGAAAATGTCGTTTGAAGTCAATTCGATAAGTTTTAGAGTCGCGCTCACGAAGGGCTTGGTGAGCTTAGGAGCACCCTAGTTCTACTCGGTAGGGGTGTTCAACAGTTCTGGTTTAATCGGTTTTAAATTGAATTGAGATAGTTCGGTTTCTCCGGTTAAATGGATCAATTCACTTCATTTTTTAAAACCAGTTTAATAGTTTGGTTCGCTTCGGTTCAGAAATTTTAAAATCAGTTAGACTGAACCGATCGAAATATTTAAACGCATCCCCCATCCGAACCAAACATTTAAAAAAATTCAAAAATTCGAAAAAGTTATGTTTAAAACTGGTTAACCGAACAAACAATTTTTTAAATCCATCTTTAAAAAAATTCAAAAAATTAACAAAAAGAAAAATTATTTTTATGTTTAATATCTAATTTCGTTTCAACAGAACAAACCAAAATTTATTTAGTTTGTTCGATTCAGTTATTATTATATTTCGATTCAATTCAGTTTGATTTTTAAAAACCGAATAAAATTTTGTCTTGCCTATTTTAATTCAGTTTGGACTAGTGTTTTGAAAAGGGGCCAGTCCGGTCCAAACCCAGACGGTCCGGGGGTTCCACGGTCCACGGGTTAGACGGGTCACACGGGTTCGATTTTTTGAGGTTGGCCCAAACTCGTCCTTAGCCCTTGGTTCCCACGGTCCACTGTTCGGGTCCAGTCTTAGGTCCGGTCTGGTCCGATCCAGCTTTTTTTTTTTTTTGGTTGGCCTCTGTTTCTGTTGCGCCTCTGCCTCTGATTGGTTTTTTTTCCAGTTCAACAAGTTTGTTATTTCAACTCAATAAATTTTGTTATAATAAAATATAAATCAAATTCACGATATTCCAACACTTTTATTGTTTAAAAAATAGCCGAAAAGATTAAAATATGTTAGAAATTTATACCAACACAAATTGTACAACAACAAATATGAAAAAATGTCAAAATAAATATTTTCTATTTTGTACATCTTATATGGCCAAATAATACTTATAAATGTCAATTTTATATGATTTCATTGTTATTTACCTCTTAAAATTGAGCCAATAATTCCATGCCGTGCATTTTTACGTTATCAATCAACGGTCGATCTGCAATGAAATGATTCCAAATTTGTTTTAAAATAATCAAGATAAAACTCTGAACATAAACAACACAAAATTTCTGGAGTTTGGTTATGTTTAAACTTCAATCCAACGTTAAGTGTTTATAGCCCTTCGATGTTTCAATATTCCGGCAACCGGATGGGTAGCTAAATGAATATAAAATTTGATCAAAATTTTCTACGATAAAATAAATATAATGTTATTTAATTTGAACGGTTCCGATCGACCAACGGATGACATATTTACATTCGCCTTCACCGACTCATAGAACTAGAGTTTATGACTCATATCCTACATGCATGAACATGAAACATAAACTCTTGTTTTGTGAGTTCATGAAGACGAACGGGAATATAACGCCCATTGGTCGATCGGAACTGTTGAAGTTAAAGAACATTGCAATTAATTTATGTAACAAAGTTTGATGAAATTTTATTGTCATTTACCCATCCATCCGATTGCCGAAATATTGAAACATCGAAGGGTTATAAACACTTCACGTTGGATTGAAGTTTAAACATAGCCGAACTCGAGAAATTTTGTGCTATATATGTTCAGAGATTTCTCTTGATCATTTTAAAACAAATTTGGAATCATTTCATTGCAGATCGACCGTTAATTGATAACATAAAAATAAACTGTCCGAAATTATTGGGTCAATTTTAAGAGACAAATAACGATGAAATTATATAAAATTGACATTTATAAGTATTATTTGGCCATAGAAGTTGTAAAAAATTAGAAAATATTTTTTTGAATTTTTTTCATATTGTTTTGTGGTACATGCATGATGCATTACATAAATATGTTAGATCAACCGTTTGTGTTAATTCAGATTTATAGTCATTTAAATTTGAAATTTGGATTTATTTTGAGTTTAATATGTCAGATTTATTTTTTATATGTTAGATTTATTTTTAAATATGTTAGTTTTTTTTTTAAATATGTTACATATGTTAGATTTTAATATGTTATGTTAGATTTATTTTTACACTATATTTGTAGAGTAATTTAAAATTCAAATTGAATGTTAAATTTAGTTTATGTTAGATTTCATTTATGCTAGATTTATTTTTAAATTCGGATTTTTAAATTTAAATTGAATGTTAGATTTATTTATATTAATTGACTAATACCTCCTTTCAAGCTATTCTGACCTCTGTCAATTAATCGTTAAAACTGTACAAATATGTAATATTTTTGTATAGAGAAATTATATTTATCTGAAAACTAGACTTCCATACCTTTAAATTTATATAAATAACAAAAAAAATCGATGTAGCCATTTCTCTAAATCGAATTTTGAATCTGGTCAAAAATTGGGACTGCTCACTGGAATTTCAAGCTATTCTGATATCTGTCAATTAATCGTTAAAAATGTACAAATCTGTAATTTGTATAGAGAAATTATGTTATCTGGAAACTAGACTTCCATACCTTTAATTTGATATAAAGAACACAAAAATTCATGTAGCCATTTTCTCTAAATCGAATTTTGAATCTAGTAAAAAATTGAGACTGCTCACTCGAAAAAAAATGGACCAAACCAAATCAAAAATGGGTTTGGATGGATCCGGGTACGGGTCTGAGCGGGTGAGGTCCGGATAGGGGGGGTTTGGTCCGGGTCCGGTACGGGTTAGAGTGGGTTAGTCTGGTTTCGGTCCGGGTAGGGGGGGGGGGGGGTTTGGTCCGGGTCCGGTACGGGTTAGAGAGGGTTAGTTCGGTTCCAGTTCGAGTTTGGGGGGTTAGAACGGATTTAGTCCTGTCCTGGTCCGGTTCTTCACGGTTCGGTCCGGATTTGGTCCGGTCCGGTCCAACACGGGTCTAGAGAAAAAAATCTAACCCAACCCTTGCTAGACCCGTGCCTAGCAAAGGGACTGTCCGGTCCGGATTTGGAGCACGGTTCGGTCCACGGGTTGGCCGGCCGGTCCTGGACAGGGCAAGTTTTGTTCAGTACACTAGTTTGGACTGAATGGAACCGATGAACATCCCTACTTACCTGTGCATGGAATTGAATCCGTATCCTCTCAGATACATTAGATATAACTATTAGGAAAAAGAAGGCCTGAATTTAATTTCAGCCTAGTTAAAAGAAATTTGATGTCTATGATAGAAGTAAGAGGTCTGTTTTCAGATTCGTATCATAGTTAAAAAACAGTCTAGATTTAATAGTTGTACCTTCCGGACTCCATTACTCGAGAGGATCCAAACTTTTTGGAGTTTGCATTCCCATTATATGTCAAAATTTTGAGTTGATACGTAAAAAATGCGGATCGCTCAAATTCTTTCTGCACCAGCAAATATAAAACAACAATAATATTGTTTCATACATTTTGAATAAGTTACCGAATTAGATACAGTCCGATTTCAGATAAACTGAAATATTCAGTTATCTCATAGAATACTGAAATCAACTTAGATTATTATTTCCTTATTGTGAGAACGAAATATTCCCAAATTAATATTCTTACTCCAAATAAAATGACCTAAACAGAACTACAGAAGATATTAAAGATCCATTTTATCCAGAACAATGACTAGTAGATTCATAGGGACAGTGAAATCACGACCGCCCGAATTATTTTGATGCTTCATTTTTGGGGGCTAAATTGACCGATTTTTTTTAAATACCCTTAAAAAAATAGCAAATATATTCTCGATGTTGAAAGAATTTGAAAAATGCTCAAATCGCTCCATTGAGAGGCGGCCAGCCTCAATACCAAGCTGCCCCTCAGTGGGGCGGTTTGGTTTTGCTTATATATTGAGAGGTACTCCTCCCATTTTTCACCCATCCCATTTTAAATTTTCACTCTCTCTCCCCTCTTTTTCTCTCTTTCTCTAGCAATTTCGCCTTTGTTTTTGCATGTAAGTTCCTCAAACTGAGGAGCGTCGTACACAGTCGGTAATTCAGGAGGAGCATTCATGGGACCGCCGTACACAGTCGGGGATCCAAGATGAGGATCCATGGGCAGCTAGTACAGTGTCGGAGATCTAGGAGGAGATGAATGTGGATGATGATGAGGAGGAGGAGGAGGAGACGGTTCATATAGGGTATCAGCTGCCACCTAAGCAGCGCTGTCCACCTGATAGATTGGATCTCTCTGGTCATCACCCTCGTCGTTAGGTTTTTCTTATGTTATACTTTAGTTTTAGTTAGACTGAATTTGTAGTATTTTATGTTTGGATTATTATATTTTATGTTTGAATTGTTAGATTTTATGTTGTAGACTTAGCATTTTGTTATTTATTTAGTCGAACAAAACCAATTTATAACATTACAACAAAATTATAACATTATAAAAAATTATAAAACATTACAACAAATAAAATTATAACCCTAAATTCTAAAACATTACAATTAAATTATAAAGCATTACATAACAAATTATATTATACATCATTTGAACAAATTTATGAAACAACACATCACACAACAACTTATAACAAAAATTTACAACAAAAATTTTGACAAAAATATAGCAAAGAAATTTAACATAAATACAACAGCATTTAAAAAAAAATTATATACCAAACCATCCTACTGAGGGGCGGCTTGATATTGAGGCTGGCCGTCCTCAGTGGGGCAATTTGAGCATTTTTTGAATTCTTTCAACATTGAGGGTATATTTGCTATTAATTTTTTTTAGGGTATTTAAAAAAAATCGGCTTAATTGATGATAAATGATAAGTAATCTTAAGAAACAAAATACAGAGAAGAATAAAAGGCCTTCAGTTGAGTAAGTGTAACACCTGTACTGTTTAGTAAATAAAGGCCTTATTGCTTATTTTACGAGAGGAAGGCCTTACAACATCCATAATCTAAATGTAGGCCCGAGAACAACATCCAAAACCCCCAAAATTTACAAAAACCACACAAACCGTCCACGTCATATCTCCGGATTCTCATTCTCCCCCAATCTTTCTTTCTTTTCCGGTATCGGTACTGCTCCTCTCTCTTCTTCTCCAATGCCTCCGGCCATACTCGCTGCTCTCTCCGGAGGTGGCGGCGTTACATCACACGCCAAGTACCTCTTCTCCTCTGCCCCTTCCAGCCCTTCCTTCAACGACCCTCTTCCCTCCCCTCTCTCTCCTCTTTCTCTTCCCAAGCCCCCAACCAGACGAGCCCCACACTCCAAACCCAGCAAAGGCCCCACCTCTCAATCTCTCAGTCTTCACAATCGCAGCCGTAAATCCATTGACCCGATTTCCCCAACTGTGGATGACTTATCTGGGCCGGGTCCGTCCGGCATGTCGTTCAGCTTTCGCATTCCTCCGGCTAAACTCCAAAACCCTAACCCTGGAACCCCCAAAAGGGCAGCCTTTAAGGCAACCCACATGAGGACCCGTTACCACAAGCCCGTTTGCCCGAGAGAAGAGCCCATTGTTCTCTCCAGTGAGGAATCTGCTCGTGGTGACCGGTCGGTAGTTGTGGGTCCTTCCGGTGTATCATACCGGCTTCCCAATGCGCCATTTGAGTTTCAATTCTCTTACTCAGAGACACCACGTGTGGCTCCTATAGCAATCCGTGAACCTGCATTTTTGCCATTTGCGCCCCCTTCAATGCCTCGGCCATGGACGGGTAATTGCCCACTCTAAACCCTACGCACACACTAATGTACAGACATATAATTTTTGGCATTTTTCTTTAATAATTATATGCATAATTTTGTACCAGGGAAGGCTCCTTTGTTGTCTAAGAAGGAGAAGCAGATGAAGAAAGGGAAAAAGATAAGGCTCGTAGAGCCTCTGGGATTTGGGGCCAGCTCATCAGAGGTGAATGAATCGGGTTTGGTGAGAGAGGTGTTAGGGAAAAAGGGTTTGAGTGAGCACTTGAGGTTGGGTATGTGTAAAGTTGTGGATTCAAGGAGCAGAGAAGAGATTTTGGGGGAGCCATTGTCTCGGTTTGAGATTAGAAACCTTGTCAAACCACACTTATCACACAACAGACAAGTTAACCTTGGTGCGGTTTACTTCTTGGTGTGAGATTATTACCATTTTGCAATTCAGCTCACTTCTATTTAAACCCATGTCTGTTCAAATTATACAATCTTAATATCTTAATCTGTCTAAAAATATCACTGAAGAATTGGTGCAGTCCAATTAAGTAAATTTACCTCCCCACCCCCACAATTAAATAAGTTAATCATGGGACAGTTTTTTCTCTTATTATTATTCTTTTGGTTGAAATTGGAACGTATAATGACTCTTTTCTTCTGGTACCTTAAAGTGCCTTAATTAGCGTCAATAACCATAAAAGTATAATTAGAACCCATTACGCGTAACGAAAGCCTCAATTGTTCAACCATATCTTATTAAGCCTATATGTAGCCCAATTATGCGTGAATTGGCCCAATCAACCTGATTCTCAATAAATTCCAAGGTGCGGATAAACAAAAAAAACAAAAAAAAAATAGCCAAAATCTGATCAAACTGGTATGTTGGAATACTGTTTGCCTGCAACAGACCTGACCAAACCAGGGACAGCGTTTTGTAGGAGAATTCAGGCATGCTTATGATTTTTGTTTGATCAGAAAACATATAAATGCTCAAGCAACATACTGATTCAGGCGTTATGTACCTGTACAGTACCTACCTGGTAACAATTACCGCTACTTGTAGAGAAAGATTGCCTCTTGTTGACTTTACCATGCAGTTTTGAGCTCACAAATCGCAATTATTGAGCAATGAAAAGTGAAAATTGGAGAGCTCATATTTGATGGTAAGATCTGACTGGTATGCTGATTTACAGGAAGGGATGGGTTGACGCATAACATGTTGGAACTGGTACATACCCATTGGAGAAGAGATGAAATTTGCAAAGTCAGATGCCGCGGTGTACCAACAATTGACATGGATAACATTTGCCAATGCCTTGAGGTACTTATTCTCATCTTATTTTCTATTGGGAGTTTTTCTCTTTTTCTTTTATACGACTTATATTAGTAATTTGTTCCAACAAATGTCAGGAAAAAACTGGGGGAAAAGTTGTACACAGAGTAGGGGGCATTGTGTTTCTTTTCAGGGGGAGGTATTATGATACGCGTACCCGACCAAGGTACCCAACAATGCTCTGGAAGCCAGCTGCACCAGTCTATCCCAAGCTCATTCAACAGGTGCCGGAAGGATTGACAAGAGAAGAGGCTGCTGAGCTGAGAGAAAAAGGAGAAAAGTTACTACCAATTTGTAAATTAGGTTAAAATTTTGGCTAATATTGAAATTTTCCATTATGTTAGCCAAAAGGAAGAAGAAAAATAATATAAGGAGGTCGAATAGTGTTATGGTGATTCTGTTCCAATGTTTCTTTATCTTTTCTAATAGTTTATTTGTTAATTTTGTTGTTTTATTGTTTTTCAGCGAAGAATGGAATATACATCAACCTTGTCAAAGATGTAAAAGATGCATTTGAGGGATGTGAATTGGTAAAAATCGATTGTGAGGGAATGAATCCAAGTGATTACAAGAAACTAGGAGCAAAACTCAAGGTTAACACTAAGCTCTCTCTCTCTCTCTCAAATTAGTGATATTAGTGCCACCTGTTTCCATATCCATGTCCATTTCTCTGTAGAAACAATAAAATATAACTACAAATACCAGTAATACAGGCTGAAAAGTTTACACCCCAAACCTCCCCCACTGCACCCCCCTTCTGAAGTCCCTTTCTACCCAAAGAGAACTCACCATAATAAATTCTATAGATCTAACAAATATTAGCACTAAGCAGTCTCTGTTTCTATTATTTTATGTATCTCTAAATTTGCTATCAAAGCCCTTAAAACCATCAAATTAGCAGGCATAGACCTTCACGAATGATGTAGACGTGAAGATGGACCATCAAATTTCTAATTAGTCCTTTATCTTTGTTTCAAAGGAGCTGGTGCCTTGCGTACTATTATCATTTGATTTATCTCTAAATTTGCTATCAAAGCCCTTAAAACCATCAAATTAGCAGGCATAGACCTTCACGAATGATGTAGACGTGAAGATGGACCATCAAATTTCTAATTAGTTCTTTATCTTTGTTTCAAAGGAGCTGGTGCCTTGCGTACTATTATCATTTGATTTATTACTAAATTTGCTATCAAAGCCCTTAAAACCATCAAATTAGCAGGCATAGACCTTCACGAATGATGTAGATGTGAAGATGGACCATCAAATTTCTAATTAGTTCTTTATCTTTGTTTCAAAGGAGCTGGTGCCTTGCGTACTATTATCATTTGATAAGGAAAAGATATTGATTTATAGAGGCAAAGGATGGAAATCTCAGTACCCATCAATAAAGCTTAATTTTGAAACAAGTGAAAGTAATCTTCAATCTGATTCAAACATTTCAGGTTTGCTCTGTTATAATCTTACTTTTAGAAATTACAAGTGAAGATGTCTCTGTTAAAAGTTCTTTTTTTGAACTCGGCATTACACTCTTACAAGCATACACATTTAGATTTAGAGAAAAGCTCACACTTCCCTGTGTTTATGCAGATCAAAGTACCGGCACCGGTAGTACAAGCATGAGTCTGGTCACGATCAGAAAAGCTATGAGCCCCAAAATGCTCTCTCTATGGAGACATGCTATCGATTCATCCAAAGCACTACTTCTTGATGAGTTAGAATTGGATCTATGCCCGGATTCACTCCTTGAACGGGTTGAGGATTTTGAATCCACTTCTCAGGCCATGGAGCATTCCTTCCCTGTTTTGATTGTCACAGATGCAGAAGAGGGTAAAACAAAGTCAGATGATGATGATGATGATGATGATGCTAATTTAGGAGAAGAACCGAATGATACAGTACCGTTTGGTTTTTTGCCTATTGATATGATTGTCAACAAGTTAGGTCAAATATGATTGTATATAAGGATTTCACAGTTCAATGGTGTATATACATATTTTTATGCTAAAATATTGCTATTAGAGAAAATTTATAGTAATGTTCATTCTTTGTTCTTTAGTTTAGTTATTGTGTTTTTTTGTGTGCCAACTGCCAAGTATCTGAATGGAATCTCAACTCTTTAATTCAGTTATAGCAAAAAAATGCGGGGAAAAAGTGAACAAAGGACAATTTTGTCATTTGGAGAGGACATGTCGGGAAATTTTGTAAGGCCTCTCCTTGGGAAATATTTTTGAGGTTTATCTAGGATGTATTAATACAATCTATTAATTGAATTTTATTCTTTAATTGTTATTATTATCATAAATAGGTTGGAACGTAATCGTCTGTATCAATAAAGGAAAATTTTAACATTCCCTTAAGCTTCTTGAAAATTATTAAAAAAAAAAAGGGTTTAAGTTGCACATAAAAGTGCGAATGCATTGGATATTGTTTAACATGCAGTGTTCTTTTCATTTGTTGGCTGATTTTATTTTGTAATTTAAAACATTGGATTTAGAGAACTGGCATGATCCCCCATGAAATTTTGATAATCATAACATAGTATAGCGCTGCTACGGTTACTCCAAGTCCGTACAATCATACTGGTACGCTGATTGATACACCGTACACCTTGTTTGGATGGAGAGCAAAGGAAGGAAGGGGAGGTGAATAATAGAAGGGAATGGAATGTAATAGAAAAGAATATTAACATATTTAACATCTTCGTGTTTGAATGATTAATGAGAGAAAATAAATTTAACTTTCATTTCTGTCTTATTTCTTGTTTGGTTGATTGAAATTTAGAAGGTTAATGAGAAATTCGGTGGTTGTTGTAGGTTTGTGACAAAAAAACTTGCATGAGAATTATATAGGTAAGATATGGGGTTGAGCATTTGTGCTATTTTTTTTTAAAATATTTGCAACAAAATTTATTTCCCTCCGTTACACCCCAAATTGAGAGGGAAACAAATTCTATTGATTATAATGATACAAGGTTAAACCTTTCACCTCCTATATCCTTCACCTCTGACATAATTTTACCAACCAAACACGATTCGAAACAAAATTTTCTGTTCTTTCCATTCCCTCTCTTCCTCTACTCTCCATCCAAACAAGGTGGTAGTCTCCATCTTTGTTACACTGATAAGAACTGCAAAATAATATTTGACATATTTTAGTTAAACATTTATGTAATCTAAATTTGATGAACAATAACTTAACTAAAGAACAACCGACATTTTTATTAATATCCAAAGTTTAATAGAAATTAATATTTATGCCCAGATTTCCGGCTTTTGCCAAAAATGCCCAAGCTGATCACAAAATGGCCGGCTTACGCTCCCAGTAAACCGGCCATTTTGTGACCGGCTTACTCTTTTTGTTTTTTTAGAGACACTATGAAGAGCAAGATAATGAAATCTAACACTGAAAATTTGAAATTTTTTGTTTAAATTATTTGATAGATTACTTCGTTTGATATATAATTAGCATATTTATACTAAAATATGCTAAATTACTTGAAATTATGTTGAATTACATTACATTAATTTAAATTACACTAAATTACATTACATTACGCTAAAATACGGTAAATTACGCTAAATTACATATGAATAGGGACGGTATCTTTATTGAAAAGGCAAAAAACGACGGCGAAACTTCAAACGGTCATAATACGGCGCGTGTCCGTTTTCAGCATATGACCACTTTTCGGAAAGCTTGCGAAAATACGCATGCGTTTGTAAGAACTACGTTATTTTTCAAAATTCAGAATTGCCAAAAAATAAAGAGAAGAGCCTCAAAACTTGAGTTGAAGTTTCCGATTAAGATTTTCATTTCTATTATTCAATCCAAGTAGCTCAGTAAATTAGTTACATAATAAACTTGTATAATACCAATTTTTACTATTTTCCGAATTTTTTTCTATTTTTTATGATTCATGAAAGATGAGACAAAATCGGTCTATTTTAGCATAATTTTGCATAGTTTAGCGTAATTTACCGTATTTTAGCATAATTAGCGAAGTTATTGTAATTTAACGTAATTTAATGTAATTTAGCATAATTTCAAGTAATTTAGCGTAATTTAATCTTTGGTTAAATTGAGCAAATGATTTATCACGAGTGGCTTATAAATAGGATTGGATATATGGAAGGAATTGATTTTGTAGATCGTAATGAAAATAAATTAAAGGATTGTACATATTATAATTAGATCTGATTCATTAATGGTTGCGACGTGGCACCGTTCACTTTATCTTTTATTTTTTTAATGACATTTTTTTACTATATCAAATTGACTGAATGTACAAAATGTAATTGGATCCGACCTAATAATGATTTAGACGTGGTATTATTTAATTTATCTTTTATATTATTCTATTGATATTTGTTTATTGTATGAAATAAAGGGTTGTACATAATTTAGTTGGACCTGACCCATTAATTCTTGTGTCGTGGCATTGTTCATTGTATTAGTCAACATAATTCAACATAATTTCAAATAATTTAGTGTATTTTAGTATAAATATACTAATTATACATCAAAAGAAATAATTTAACAAATAATTTAAATAAAAAATTTGAATTTTCAATGTTAGATTTCATTATCTTGCTCTTCATAGTCTCTCTAAAAAGAAGGGGAAGAAATTGGTCAAATTCTGGCCGGCTTCTGGGAGTAGAAACTGGCCAAATTCTGGCCGGCTTCTAAGGATAGAAACCGGCCAGAATCTGACCGGTTTGGATATTTTTCTAAAAACCAAGAAATTCTGAGTATATTTATTAATTTGTAATTAACTTTGGATATTAATAAAAAGAGTGAGGCTACGGTGCTATGCATAGCACGGATTGGGTCCGTGCTACGGCTCAAAATTTGACTTTTCACAATTCTAACGATCGATCCGAATCGTTCAACATGATTATAAAATGAATATGTACTTGCAAACCAAATTTTACATTTTTTCGAACTTTTTTACTATTTTTTTAGATAAGTTTTTTTTGGATGGTCCAGAATGTTCAGATCAAGTGATTTTCGAAAAAATAGTAAAAAAATTCGAAAAAATGTAAAATTTGGTTTGTAAGTATATATTCATTTTATAAATTATGTTGAACGGTTCGGATCGATCGTTAGAATTTTAAAAAGTCAAATTTTAAGCCGTAACACGGACCCAATCCGTACTATGCATAGCACCGTAGCCTCACTCTTTTTATTAATATCCAAAGTTATAATTATGTTGCACGGACCCAATTAGTGTTATGCATAGCACCGTAGCCTCACTCTAATAAAATGTCGGCAAGCTAGGCATATGGAGTTGCTTTTGAATTTGCTTTTACTTTGGAAAGCAGAACGTAACGTCCGAAAGAAGAGAGGTTTCAACTTCTAATTGTTTAATTTGTTTCTACCTGCTTTTCGAATAATTAAAATCACAGAGATACCTGCTCCAATAAATTCCTAAAAACTATCTATCTTGTCATCTAGGATATGATTAGATTCGTGATGGCATGCACTATACAGTCTAATTTTATATCACTGTGGCCATACTGGCCTGACAATGGTAAAAAATCATAGCATAACATGGCATGTAATTATATAAATCTAAACATCGTGGTGGCGCGAAACACGTACAAATGGTAGTGTGCTATCCCAGAGAAGTACTTCCAACGTCAAAAAAAAATTGCATGCTCAAGTTAGAGTTTACAAAATAGGGGTTTATGCTGTGTACTATACAATGTGATAAATCCTCACAAGGAAGGGTGAGAATCTGCTGCGATCCAGTACGGTGAACAGTACCCTGCAATATCTGTTTTTTCAAATTCAGCTGTCGAATTATTTCGAGATGCGTGCACAGAAAAATCCGCTGTTTTGAGATGCGTGCACTAAAAAGTTGGACTGCGCTAGATTTGAAAAAGCAGGGATTGCAGGGTTACTGTGCTCAATATTCGGATCGCAGCAGATCTCAATTCCACAAGCAGTACTTCGAAAAAGTGAGAATTGCATTTGACACACAGTGCCGACAAAAGAAGAGGCTAGAGCTGCATAGAAAATTAATTAGCTTAATATTTTTTAATAAAGTTTAAATTTAAAATTGACTATTTTATATATAATCTATATGTATAATATGTAATAATGCATGTAACAAATGATTATACAATAGGCTATCTATATATTCAGGCAGGGCAGATGCAAGATTTCACTCAAATAGGGCAAAAAAATATTGAATAGAGTGATAAACATAATAAAACATAACGTGTTTTTACAATTAGAACACGTAATTCAGAATTCATAAATCCAAAATAAAATAGCAAAGGAATTTAAATCTTACAGTTCTGAATTGAAGACATCTTTAGACGGAAGCGTTAGTACTGATTTTCAATGGTTTTTCTCAGATATGATGATGGAGACCTTCAGCATTTTCTTTACTTCTCTCTTTCAAAATGAATGAAACTTTTTTAGAAATTATCCCTCAAAATCAGTGGAGAGAGACGTTTGCAGAAAAAGATTCCTTAATATAAATGGGCAGAAAAACGTTTTTGGAATAATATCTGTCCAAATAGAGAAGAGGTCTTTTTATATTATCTGAGGCAACCTCTGGGACTAGTACATTTATTAATAGCAATTCGAATTTTTCCATCAAAAATTTAGATGCATTTTCATTAATTTCTTTAAATGAAATTGATGCACAGTAATAACATTAGCCACGTAATAAAATAAAACTAACATAGAGTTCAAACTCATTAGATAATCTGTGTTGTTGTTTTTTTTAAAGAGCGGGGTCACTCTCTGCCTCTCTTTGTCGCCGAGAGCGGTGTTGTTTTTGTTTTTTCTCTTTACGTAATTAAATTACGTTTCACTAATTTTGAGCTATGTTACTAATTGATTTTGTTTTTCTTTGCTTATTTGCTTTCTGTTTTTGGACTACGCACAAAAATCACTCTGAAAATAAATTAGTTCACATATATACCTCTCTCTAAATTTTGGATTATTTCGCTAATCTCTATGGGCTGCACGCAAAACAAATCGTGAACTGTGTTTTGCAAAATTGTTAGTTCAGGATAAGACATTTATTTTTTCAAGATGGAGCAAAAATTCAAAATCTAGCACCCTAAAAATTGTTTCTGAAAATTCAAGATAAAACAGTTGTTCACCTCGGCATAAGATGGGTCCACACCCTTGTATCCAGTAATAAAAAGATATATAATCATAATTATAACTGAGTAAATATGACACCATAGTTTATGGCTATTATGATATTGAGAGCTACTGAGAAAATATTAAAAAAAATTAGGTAGAGATGGAGGTCAGGTTCTCAACTTCAAGTATCCATTCATGTAGAGATATTAATTGTCTTAATCACTAGATCAAATATTAGTTTTTTCGAAATGATAATTATATATGTATATATCCATATTTTTGTATGTTAGCTAGAGACGGAGCTACTCATTGAGAATGGGATCAATTGACCCTCATTTTTTTTTCAAAATTTTTATACTTATACTCAATTTTCTATATAGTTTAAATAAAATGTTATGAATACTGTAAAATTGACTTCCATTCGTAGTATGAAAATTTTATATGTTTGATTGATTCTCATTCGGTTTGACTACCATAGCTACAAAATCTGGCTCCGCCTCTATTAGCTAGTATTGCTTTTTGTTTATTTACTTCTATATTGTATCTGCATTATGCACTTTCATCGTTTATCTTTCAAACTAATTAAGAACTTTCAGAGAATTGTTAAATGTCATAATTAATGATCCGTTAAATTTTTACTATTTCTGTAACATCTGACAATGCTTCTCCAACAACACCGGACGGTTAATTACATGATTTCAACCACAGAAAAACTAAATATGGCATGTGATTGAAGCTCTCCTAGTGTCGTAGACTGAGAGAGTAGGCCTAAACTATATCAACCATCATGCGTGGACCTTTCTCGTTTCCATTTTCTCTCTTTTGCTTTTTTAATTTCTTGGATGTTGTTCTCCACCTTAAAAACGGTGGACACGTTTTATTTTATTGGGTAGGTAAGGCAAGTTGTATTGTTTTAGACTTTTAGGTGGGTCTCGTACTATAAAAAGTGAATTCAAATGTAAACGTGTCCTGAATCATGGTCGCACGCAGCAACCTATGACTATCTACTTTATGTCGGTGATTAATTATAGGTTTCACACTTCAATTAGTTTAGAATATTAGAAAGATGATTTATATTATGAGGAGAGATCAAGTTACAACAAAATTATAATAATTATTTTTTTCATTTTGAAAGTACAAATCGTCGATAAAAACCGTTCAACATGATCTCCACAATAAAATGTGCTTGCAGATCAAATTTTACATTTTTTTGAATTTTTTTTACTACTTATTAAGTATTTTACAAAAAATAGTCATATTCAGACCATTGAATTTTGTACCCATCTTAATAAATAGTAAACAAATTCAAAAAAATATAAAATTTGATCTGCAAGCACATTTTTTATTTAGATAATCATGTTGAACGGTTTGAATCGACGAGTTAGACTTTGAAAATGAAAAAAATGATTGTTGTAACTTTGTTGTAACTCAAATTGGTTGTAACTTGATCCCTCCTCTTATATTATTTACATATTAAGTTGTGATGTGCATATCTATTTAACTTAAATACTTCTTGGAGGGCTCAGCCGCTCAGGGCTAGCTGGGTTTTAGATTAAAAAACAATTCAGGAATATCGCTCTTCTATTAAATGGTGGGTAAAATACAAAAACACACATTATAAGAATGGAAAACTATATACAAAATAAGTTTTCTGAGGATACTGCTGAAAAATCTTTCTCACCTTTTTGGAGTTAGAGAGGCGAAGTGTCAACATTTAGGTGAAAATAGCTTTATCTTAGATTGTCGGTAATGGCCTCAATATTAATTTTTGGAAAGACAGGTGGTAAAATGATTTAATGCACATCGGCTACTCTACTGTATATCCTCAGTTATTTTTTTTTCTGTGCCAATAAAAATATTTTATTACATGCAATCGTTACAACTAAGGCTGAGGTACTGCATTTTACTAGGCATGACGGGAATCTCATATCAAGAATTGTGGGAATTAAGGTGCATTATACACAGTAAACCACTTAACAAATGATGATATGGAGATAGGACAGCAAGAGAGATTTTATAACTAAATATATTTCTCATATCTCAGACTTGTGCTGGAGGGGGTGGGGTGGGGGGTGGTGTTGTTATTGCTTTAAAAATCCAAAACTCTGTCCTGAAATTTTTTATTTACCCTTTTAAAATAATAAAATTTCAGAGTTACCAACACTTCGAAAAAAAAAAAAATCAATGTTACCAAGAACGCCTTTAAAATTTAATTGGTGCTCAAACATTATCTGCGCATCCTTCAAGGCGGCACACAAGGTGCTTAGACATTGTCTACGTATCTTTATATTTTTATTTTTTTAAGATGCATGTGTTAAGAGAGACCAATTAAATGAAATAAATAAAAAAAGGGTACTCAGACAATGTTTGAGCACCAATTAAAAATGATCCTTAGACATAATTAGTGTGCCACCTTGAAGGATGGCAAACAATGTCTGTATTTTCTTATAATATTTTTTGAGTGAGTCTATGGTACTATGCATAGCACAGATAAGTCCGTACTACGGAGCCACATTTTTATTTTGAAAATTCTAATGGTCGATCCGAACTGTTCAACGTGATATCCACATGAATATGTACTTGTAGACTAAATTTTATAATTTTTTTCGAATTTTTTTACTATATTTTAAGATAGGTAGAAAATCACTTGATCTAAAAATTCTGGACCATCCAAAAACAGTGATTTTCTATCTATCTAAAAAAATAGTAAAATAATTCTGAAAACTAAAAAATTTAGCTCACAAGTATATTCTCATATGAAAATCATGTTGAACGGTTCAGATCGACCGTTAGAATTTTGAAAAAGAAAATATTAATCCGTAGTACGGACCAATCCATACTATGCATAGTACCATAGACTCACTCAATTTTTTTTTTCATAGTGCGGGTAATTTTGAAATTTTAATATTTTAAAATGGTAAATAACAAAAATCGGAATTTTGGCGGGCAATCAAAGCATCTCACAATATATATTAAGTACAATATTAAGGTCTCATGTGGTTACTCCATGATATATATATATATATATATATAGAGTAAGGCTACGGTGCTTTGCTAAGTAAACCACCATCTTTACTTCGGATTACTTTTTAGATTTTGAAAATTCAAACAACTGATCCGAACCGTTCAACATGTTCTAAACATTGAAATGTGCTTGGAGACCAAATTTTACATATTTTGGAATTTTTTTGCTATTTATTAAGCCACTTTGAAAATCGCTGATCCGACGGTAAACAGTAAAAAACAGTAAAATTTTCTGGACCACCGGATCAGAAACTTTCAAAGTGGCTTAATAAATAGTAAAAAAATTCCAAAAAATGTAAAATTTGGTCTCCAAGCACATTTCAATATTTAGAACATGTTGAACGGTTCGGATAGGTTGTTTAGATTTTCAAAATGAAAAAAGTGGCCCGAAGTAAACGGGGCCGTTTACTTTGCAAAGCACCGTAGCCTTACTCTATATATATATATATATATATATATATATATATATATATATATATATATATATATATATATATATATATATGAGGAGGGATCCACTTACAACAAATTTGAGTTACAACAAAGTTACAACATTCATTTTTTTCATTTTCAAAGTCCAAATCGTCGATCCAACCGTTCAACATGATCATCTAAATAAAATGTACCTGCAGATCAAATTTTATATTTTTTTGAATTTTTTTACTATTTATTAAGTATTTTACAAAAAATAGCCATACTTAGACCATTGAATTTTGTACCAATCTTAATAAATAGTAAAAAAATTCAAAAAAATATAAAATTTGATCTGCAAGTACATTTTATTTAGATGATCATGTTGAACGGTTTGGATCGACGATTTGGACTTTGAAAATGAAAAAAATGAATGTTGTAACTTTGTTGTAACTCAAATTTGTTGTAAGTGGATCCCTCCTCATATATATATATATATATATATATATATATATATATATAAGCAAAGCTAGGATGTGATGTGCTCATCCAGAAAGGTTAGTGAGCACAACTCTAAAAGTCTATTGAATTGGCTTTAAATGACAAATCCAAATCGTTGAAATCCATTTACTTCATGAATGATGCATGTATATGCACAATTTTGAAAGTTTTGAATTCATTTAGTATAACCACGGCTAATAACTCCAAATGATGCAATGTTTCAGGTTGGCTAATAACTCCAAATGGTCGATCAAAACCGTTAGATTTTAAAATCACTGATTTTAATAAATAGTGAAAGTTTTATGGATCATTGAAAATAACGATTTTTAAAACTGACTTAATAAATAGTAAACAAATTTCAAAAAATGTAAAATTTGATCTCCAAGCACATTTTAATATAGATTGAATGTTAAACAGTTTGGATCGACTGTTTGGACTTTGAAAATGTAAAAACCGAAGCGTTTGTCCCATGGCTTAGGAACAAACGTTTTGATATTAGCCACTCATATATATATATATATATATATATATATATATATATATAGAGGAGGGATCCACTTACAACAAAGTTACAACATTCATTTTTTTCATTTTCAAAGTCCAAATCGTCGATCCAACCGTTCAACATGATCATCTAAATAAAATGTACTTGCAGATCAAATTTTATATTTTTTTGAATTTTTTTACTATTTATTAAGTATTTTACAAAAAATAGCCATACTTAGACCATTGAATTTTGTACCCATCTTAATAAATAGTAAAAAAATTCAAAAAAATATAAAATTTGATCTGCAAGTACATTTTATTTAGATGATCATGTTGAACGGTTGGATCAACGATTTGGACTTTGAAAATGAAAAAAATGAATGTTGTAACTTTGTTGTAACTCAAATTTGTTGTAAGTGGATCCCTCCTCATATATATATATATATATATATATATATATATTCTGGCTAATATGCTACGCGTAGCATAGAGGGCCTCCGTGCTACGGCTCAATATTTGAGTTTTCAAAATCCTAACGGTCGATCCGGACCGTTTAACATGATCTCCATATGAATATGTACTTACAAACCAAATTTTACATTTTTTTTAGAATATTTTTACTATTTTTTTAGATAGGTAGAAAATCACTTGATCTGAAAATTATGTATCATTTAGATCAAGTGATTTTCTACCTATCTAAAAAAATAGTAAAAAAAAATCTAAAAGATGTAAAATTTGGTTTCCAAGTACATATTCATATGGAGAATTGGAGATCATGTTGAACGGTTCGGATCGACTGTTAGGGTTTTGAAAACTCAAATATTGAGCCATAGCACGGAGGCCCTCTATGCTATGCGCAGCACCCGTAGCCAACTCCATATATATATATATAGATAGACTATGGTGAGTTGTGAAGTAAAACAACATTTTACTTCACGTCATATTTTTATTTTGAAAATCCAAACATCCGATCCGAACCGCTCAACATGTTCTAAATATTGAAATGTGCTTGGAGACTAAATTTTACATTTTTTGGATTTTTTTACTATTTATTAAGCCACTTTGAAATCGCTGATCCACTGTGAACAGTAAAAAACAGTAAAAATTTCTGGACCACCGGATCAGTGATTTTCAAAGTGGCTTAATAAATAGTAAACAAATTCCAAAAAATGTAAAATTTAGTCTCCAAGCACATTTCAATATTTAGAACATATTGAGCGGTTCGGATCGGTTGTTTGAATTTTCAAAATTAAAATATAAGCGTGAAGTAAAAATAACCTCTTACTTCACAACTCACCATAGCCCAGTTCTCTATATATATATATATATATGTATATATATATTAAAAGAACGGCAAATAGTAATGTCCTCCATATGAAAGGTCACATATTCGAAAAATGGATATGAGGTTATTTATGAATATTGAAATTTAGAAGACTTAGACCTCTATCTTCCTCTCTCTCTAAAAAACATAATTTTAACAAAAGAAAACTTAAGGCAACAACCAGTGTCGTTTTTGTGAGGAAATTAAATTTACTGATCACTTGTTCTTGAATTGTAATTACACAGAAATTATGGTTCGTGATGAATGTTTCAGGATCAAATGGTTAATTAATTGCCTTACATTTCAAGATGTGGTGGATTATGCTCTGAATTTACACAAAAAAAGGACAGATTAGCATTTCAGTCTTATGCTTACCATTTCAATGAAGCGCTTTCAATAAAGCGCTTTCAATAAGGACAGATTAGGATTTTCTTTATCTCATTTAAGTAACAGATTGCAGGATTTTTTCCTTTAATCATGTCCAGAAAAATGCATAAATTAGTTATGAAATGATAATGACTCTATGTTTCTTTACTAATTTTAATTAATAGAAAACGTGTCCCCAGGCCCAGCCTACTTGAGAGAAAATGTGTGTATTCAATCATGACAATGGATGCTTGCTTTTGCTTTTACAGTAGATAATACAATATTAAGACTTAAAAGCTCTTTAGCAATTTGCTTTATTTCCATCGAAAAAATTAATTATACTTCCCATGCTTCCTTCCCATCCTTACTGATAGTTACAAATTTAAAGTAATGTTCATTCTTTGTTCTTTCCGAGATTTTTATTAATATCCAAAGTTAATTAGAAATTAATATTTATGTTCAGAATTGCCGACTTTCACAAAAAATATCCAAGCCAGCTACAAAATGGCCGGCTTACTCCTTTTTTTTTTTGTTTTTTTTTTTAGAAGAGCAAAATAATGAAAACTAACTGAAAATTTAAATTTTTTGTTTAAATTATTTGTTAGATTACTTCTTTTGATGTATAATTAGCATATTTATACTAAAATACGCTAGATTACTTGAAATTATGTTGAATTACACTATATTACAATAAATTATGTTGAATTATACTAAATTACGTTAAATCTTAATTGGAAACTTCAACTCAAGTTTTGAGGCTCTTCTCTTTGTTTTGGAAATTTTGAATTTTAAAAACCGGCATTAAATTTATAAGCCACTCGTGATAAATCATTTGCTCAATTTAACCACAGATTAAATTACGCTAAATTACTTGAAATTATGTTGAATTACATTAAAATTACGCTAAATTACTTGAAATTATATTGAATTACACTAAATTACATTAAATTACGCTAAATTACACTAATTTTGCTAATTATAATGAAATACGGTAAATTACGCTAAACTACGCAAAATTACGCTAAATTATGCCGATTTTGTGCCATCTTTCATAAATCATAAAAAATAGTAAAAAAATTTCAAAAATAATAAAAATTAGTATTCTACAAGTTCATTATATAACTAATTTATGAGCTACTTAGATTGAATAATAGAAATGAAAATCTTAATTGGAAACTTCAACTCAAGTTTTGAGGCTCTTCCTTTGTTTTTTGGAAATTTTGAATTTTGAAAACCGGCATTGTAAGCACTGATGCATGCGTATTTTCGCAAGCTTTTCGAAAAGTGGTCATTTGCTGAAATCAGACACTCGAGCGCCGTTTTATGACTGTTTGAAGTTTCGTCGTCGTTTTTTGCCTTCTCAGTAAAGATATCATCCATATTCATATGTAATTTATCGTAATTTAGCGTATTTTAGCGTAATTTAACATATATAATTTAGCGTAATTTAATGTAATATAGTGTAATTCAACATAATTTCAAGTAATTTAGCGTATTTTAGTATAAATATGCTAATTATACATCAAAAGAAGTAATCTAACAAATAATTTAAACAAAAAATTCGAATTTTCAGTATTAGATTTCATTATTTTGCTTTTTATAGTGTTTCTAAAAAAACGGAAGAAACTGGCCAGATTCTGGCCGGCTTCTGGGGGAAGAGGAAACCAGCCAGAATCTGGCCGGTTTGGACATTTTTTGAAAAAACCAAGAAATTGTGGGTAAATTTATTAATTTGTAATTAACTTTGGATATTAATAAAAATGTCGGCCTAGCTTGTTAGTAAATAATGCATTGGAAATCCCCTCTTTTGACCCTTTTTTTTTCAAAGAAATAAACTAATTAAGACAGAAACGACCATGGACAGATCCGGTAAGAGTAAAATGGGGTTAATGTCTTCCATTTTAATATAATTATATATATTATAGTATTTCATTTTAGTGCTATATTTGTGGTTTTTTAAGCAAGTTCATATTAAACCCGGCCCATAAAAATATGAATTGTTTTATTGTTTTCTTTTTTGAAGGTTAGTTGGCGTTACGCCTCAAAAATTTGTTAGAAAATTGTTTTATTGTTGATCCCTACGGTTATAATTTAACGATTTTGATGTAATCAGATATAAAAGAGTTGCTTTTAAAGCAAACATACTAATTTAAAAATTGTGGTACATCTCAGCAATTATATTAGCAATTAACACATCAGATTAGCAATTTAAAAGAAATCACCATTATAGATGCTCTAATATTAATATCAATGTTTGGTATGACGGCTGAGTCTCATTTACCAAGATTATTGGGGAATTTCACGTATACCCCTAAAAAACTTGAAAATTACGTATGCCCCCCTCTAAACTTCCAAAGCTCACAAATTTACTCATTTATTGTCATTTATATTAAAACTCATTTTAAATTTATTAAATACCCATTTTACCCTTTATTAAAAGCATAAAAAATTAGTTTGTTTAAGAAAAATGTTGATCTTATAAGATACCCATTATACTCTTTACCCTTTATAAAATACCCATTTTGTCCTAAAAAATCGGACACTCATTATACCCATTAACCTTTATAAAAAACCCATTTTGCCCTCGAAAACCGATCAAAATAAGACCGATATTTTTCTTAAACAAACTACAAACTTTGTATGCATTTAATAAAAGTATAAAATGGGTATTTTATAAATTTAAGATGAGTTTTAATATAAAAGACAATAAAATGGGTAAATTTGTGAGTTTTGGAAGTTTAGAGGTGGAAATAAGTTATTTTGAAGTTTAGAGGGGGGAAATACGTAATTTTAAAGTTTCTGAGGAGTACACGTGAAATCCCCCTAATTTTTTTTTATTCCGCTCATGATCATAATATGACTACTCTTTAAAATTAAAAAGTGATAATTAAAAAAATAAATGGGAAGCCCTGTAAAGATCAACACAATACTTGTTTTACACAAGAAGGCAAGGAGGTAAACCTGGCAGTACTAGAACATGGGGAAGCTGCCCCGGATGAGTGAAATAGCTAGGTAAGCTTTTAATTTTCTCAATAAACCTATATAGAGTAGAACTAGGGTGCTCCTAAGCTCACCAAGCCATTCCGTGAGCGCGACTCTAAAACCTATCAAATTGATTTCAAACGACATTTTCAAACCGTTAGATGTTCAATCTATATTAAAATGTGCTTGGAGACCAAATTTTACATTTTTTGAAATTTTTTTACTATTTATTAAGATGGTTTGAAAATCGCTGTTTTTATTAAAATTCTGCACCATTGGAAAACAGCGATTTTCAAACCATCTTAATAAATAGTAAAAGAATTTCAAAAAATGTAAAATTTGGTCTCCAAGCACATTTTAATATAGATTGAACATCTAACGGTTTGAAAATGTCGTTTGAAGTCAATTCGATAGGTTTTAGAGTCGCGCTCACGAAGGGCTTGGTGAGCTTAGGAGCACCCTAGTTCTACTCAACCTATATATATATAAACCTAACTCAATCTCGGTTGAAATTTGATTCTGAATCTTCAAAATAGAAGACTATATATGTAATTGTCATTATATATCGTTAATTAATTACCTAAGATAACACTAGTAATTTTCGAGCTTTCATGTAATTAATTTAACCTTCCTTGACTTATACCCATTTCTTCCATTTCTTTTCTCCAACTACATCAAACAATGCATGTGGCGAGTAAAAGAGATATCGTATAATTAATTAAATTGATGAAAATTTTGTGAGGCTAGCTATAGGGCTTTGCAAAGAGCGGAACAGTTTGTGCTATGAATAAATATCTCTATTTACAAAGTTTAAACAATCTATCTGAATCGTTTAATATAAAAATGTATTTGGAGATCGACTTTTATATTTTTAAAAAAATTCTACTATTTTTTTAGATAAGTAGAAAATCACTTGATCCGAAGATTTTAAACCATTTGAAAGTAGTGATTTTTACCTATCTAAAAAAATAATAAAAAAATCTGAAAAAAGTAAAATTTAGTTTTCAAGTACATTTTCATATAGAGATCATATTGAACAGTTCAGATCGACTATTTGAACTTTAAAAACAAAGATAATGATCCATAGCACAAACCAATCCGCGCTTTGCAATACACCATAGCCTCACTCGATGAAATCTTTTGGATTGGATTATAATTTTTAATAACAAACAAATAGTATTTATTTTAATGTTTGATTATATGTGTTTTGTATGAATATATAACTTTTTTGCTAGTAGACATTAGTAGCAAACTTCAACAAGTCTTTAAACATAAATGATTAATTGACCCCTTTCCGTACCTCCCAACAGCCATCTTTCACGCCACCCCTTCTATATATATAGACACCAAACCCTGGTCCCCAGTCTAAACCAAGCAAGAGAGAAGCCTTGAGAAATAATGATAACTAATTACGAAATGACCCTCCCAAAGCAGCTAATTTTCGCTTTAGCTCTTGTGTTTACTGTTTTTCTGCCATCAACTCTGTGTGATCTTGAGGTCGGTTTCTACAACAGCAGCTGCCCAACAGCCGAGTCGCTGGTACAGCAGACCGTGGCAGCCGCCTTTGCAAACAACACCGGCGTAGCGGGTGGTCTTATTCGCATGCATTTTCATGATTGCTTCGTTAGGGTATGTTCATCTATCTTAATTTGATGATCTTGTCATATATACTGTATACATATATATATATCTCTTCTCATGACTCCTGCTGCTGCTGCTCTTTTTTTATTTCCTTAAAAGTTTTCTACACTAGAAATATTTATATATTTCAAATATCTTGGTGGTACTTGCATGTGACTTATGAATGCAACTAGTTCTAATTAATATGTTAACAACAATAGTACAATTAATTAATACTTCGTCATGTTCATTAATTTCTAGTAATCAGCAGCTGATAAATTTGACCATGATTCCATGAACCACTTTTAAGTTTTAGCTGTTCTTGAAGCTTATATATTTCCCATGTATGGAAACCAAACAGTACTCCGTATTTTTCAAAAGAAGTAAAAAGAAAAAAGACGAATGAAAAGGACAGAGAGGCAACAAAAAAATAATAATTAAATAAAAGGAGAATACCTAGAGGCCTTATAATTAATTAAGCTTAATATATAAAAGATTGCAGTGTCATGTCTACATTAATTATAATTAAGCTTATCCTTATTGGAAAACTATCAACATGCAATTAATGAAGAAAGAAAAGTAGGAGAAATGGTACAAGTTCTTAAAAACGAACAATTAATGCTAGCACTTATTTTGCACACACCCGTCTACCTTGCTTCTAATTATTTGTTTAATTTCCACCTTATGCTGAGTATGGAAACATGCATGGACCCTCTAAAAGAGCAACCTTTATCATTTGGCGTCAATTCAATTAATTGAGATTTTGAAAAATTGACATTTCTAACTATTTGCTATAGACCGGGCATATATAATTTTTTATCTTTTGACATGAACTTCGTTAGTTATGTGATGATTAGCGTACAGAACAAGATGCCAGGTCCATAAATACCTTGATCAGTTTAATTTCTAGTTTTTCTTTATCATAAAACTAAAACAAAATAATTTTCATCTTAGCTCAAAGGGAAAAAAACCTCACTCATCCCTTTTGAATGAACCCCATGTAGGGATGTGACGGCTCGGTCTTGATCAATACGACAGCAAACAACACAGCTGAGAGGGATTCACCCGCAAACAACCCTAGTTTGCATGGTTTTGACATCATCGATACCGCCAAGTCAGCAATCGAGGCTGTATGCCCACAGACAGTCTCTTGTGCTGACATTCTGGCATTTGCAGCTCGGGACAGTATTGCTCTAACAGGAAACATAACATACCAGGTAAAAATTTCATATTAGCAATTACTAATTAGTTCCAAATTTGAATACTGGCATCAATATTAGTTATGATTATGATGATGATGATGATGATGTGCACTGAGATATTGATGGTATCAGTAACAGTAACATCAAGTTTACGACGAAATTCATGTCAAATTGACAGTAAGGTGCAGAATCAAAATTGGTCCCCCTTAAGCTTTATTACTGTTTTAGGTACCCTCGGGCAGACGCGACGGTACCATTTCCAATGCCACTGAAGCCAGTGCCAATCTCCCTGCTGGGACCTTCAACGCCACCCAGCTCATCAACAATTTTGCATCGAAAAACCTGACGGCTGAAGAAATGGTCATTCTTTCAGGGGCCCACACGGTGGGGGTGTCGCACTGTAATTCCTTTAGGAACCGGCTCTATGACAGCAACAACAACAGCCAAGTCGACTCCACTCTGAGCCCGGCTTACGCTACACTACTACAAAGCCTGTGCCCGTCAAATACCGATCAGTTCACGCTAATTACGACCGCACTTGATTTGACTACCCCGACCACACTGGATAACAACTACTACATTGGCCTTCAGTTGACTCTTGGTTTGTTGACCTCTGATCAAGCATTACTGACAAATACAACGCTAAATGCATCGGTGAACAGCTTCGCGAGCAACCAGACTCTGTGGCAGGAGAAATTTATCAATGCTATGATCAAAATGGGGCAGATTGAGGTGATGACAGGAACCCAAGGAGAAGTCAGGCTCAATTGCAGTGTGGTGAATAATGCTAGCAGTGCTGGATTTGGATCATATTTGGGTTCAACCCAACATGGCAGTGTTGCCTCCTTTTAAGTTGAGATGAAATGAGTACAATAAGGATCGACTTACTTGTTGGTGATTGATGAACTTATAGTTGTTTTCTTTTCTTTTCCTTGCTTTAATTTTTATTATTTTCTTTTCTTTTGAGGGAAGTGGTAGAATTTCAAATTTGCATATTTATTAACAAACAAAAACCAAATATTATAGTTATCACCAAGTCCTTGCCTCCTGAATATTCCCAATTGTTTTTGGCATACTTTAACAAAAGGAATAGTCCAGTAAGCATAATTATGATAATGAGTATGAAAAGTTACAACAGTTATTGATTGCTATCAAAACATATTTTAACTTAGATAAAAAAAATGTTTAGCTTCTGGTAGTAGTGGAAACAAGCACCAAATACGGTCATTAATTAATTAATTACAGTTAAACAACCGACCGTTTTCCTGCTTCCTAGCTAGGTCCTTCCGGTTCGAGGTATGTTCCTTTTTTGTGTTTGTATGTTTATATTAAATTTGATCGCCTGTTACTTTCTCGATGCTGCTTCTTGTGATACATAGTTGATCACCATACAATGTATATTCAACTTATATGAAAATTTCAGTTTATTTAATTCGGTGCCTATTCGACATATACGGAACAGTATTAATTGTTGCTTTAAAATTCGTACAGTAACAATTTGAACGGTCCTGATATTTTTCTTCACATATATATATATCAACTCAAAATTTGAGATATCTCATGGATGTGAACTTCAGTGGTAGACTGAGATGCCATAATAATAAAGAAGAATTTAATGTACATTTAAAGGGCAACTAATTTCTTTACGTGTGGGGCCTAATGTTTTGTGATGACTGACTGCTTGTTGGTAAAGTCAATTAAAACTATTGTAATCTGAAGAGTTTGGTTTTTTTTTTTTTTTTAGATTGTTGGTAGAAGCAAGCTACCAATCAATAAATGTAAAATAAATGCCCATGCACGTAGGCCCCCAACTATTTTTTGGATTTCTTCCCAAAATGATGGTAGATTTTGAATTTCCAAATTTTTTTTATGTTACATATAATTTTTTTGCAAAAATATCCTTAAAGACTGTTGGTGTTGTTTTCCAAAGAGGCAAATACTATGACCCACGTGCTCGTATTAAGATATTTGTCCTACTCTTTTGTCTATGTTTGTTTTAATTGTGGCTGCCTGGCTGTTGGCTGGTGATGATTACATAAATTATAGGGAGCTCATAAATCGATATATTCATTGTGCGTTTGTTATCATTAATTAATGTTACCTGGCAACCAGTTTAATAGCGTTGTCATTCACTTTAATAGTTTTATTTTTCATTTTATTTTAATATGATTTGATCAAGTGTTGAACCAAAAAATTAATAATAACGAGGTAAAAGTTGATAAAATTAGTAGCGAAGGCACTTTAATCCAATTTCAATCAAATCAAACAATATATGTATTTGGAAATTAGACTTAGCCTCGCTCAGACCCGTTAGCGTTAGGGATATTCCTCATGAGCTATATATATTGAAAAAAATAAAGAGCTACTAATTTAGGATAAAAGTATGTCATCTATTTTTCTTTTTTAGAATATCAGAATTGATAATAATATTTCTTTATTCATCATTGTCCCATTTACTCAAAGCTTCCGCAAAAATCAACAATAGTATTGTCATCCACTTTCCATACTAATTTATAGTTCAATTTATTTACATAATTTATGTTGAATCGGTTTGATTTAATAATAGCGACTAGCTATAATATCAATAAAAATAATGATTCACCATAACCATAGTGTTAGGACCTTTTTTTCTAACCAAGTGTATTACCGCTTCATCTCGTCTCTTGAAACATTTGTATTACATATTTTTGTTATGGGTCTAACAAGCAAGGCTCTGTAGTTTGTACTTTGATAGCGTACCCGATCGAGTATGTCAACTGGATTGAGATTTTTAGTTATATCGATCATCTACTATTATACGGGTAGATGCATGCTAATTTTATCTTTACTCGTTGGTAATTTCTTCGTGCATGCTTCGTATCATACAATCAATAATTGATCACTACATATTTGATGATGATGATGATGATGATGATGATGATGATGATTGACTAAAGAAAAAGAAAAGAGTAAAAGGAGGGAAGGAAAATAAAACAAAGCGACGATGCATGGCCTAGATATTACTTGCAGGTAAAACTGGTATTTGCATATTAAATAACAAAACAATTTACGCTTTAATTATAAAAGTAGAGAAAGTATTTTGAACGCACTGATCGATACCAATTGTCGTCTCTTTTTCGACTTCTATATATTTTGCAACAAGGCAGCAGTGGTGATTTGGGGGTGACCGTTAGTGTCACTAATTTGATTGGAGAAGAAGGGGTCCCGTTAGTGAAATTGAAGCCCGAAGTGATGAAGAGCATCACTCCTGACAATGGGCCCTCATAAACAGCTAAGCAGAGAGGAACTGGAGACGATACAGGAGATAAGGAATAAAGGATCGTCCCCGACAAATTTCAGATTCTGTTTTCAAGTTAGTTACGCCACTCAGCTCTCCAACTGACATGGCAACCATAGATTCATTCCAGCAATTCTGTATTCGTTTTTCTTACTTTTTCTTACAAATTGCATCGCCTATATAAGGCAAATATGCATATGAAGTTGTATCCAGAAAGTACTTAGTAAATTGAGCGAATTGCTTTGAGCTTTTCGTGCGATTGGCAGCTGTTGCTCCATCGCTTTATCCCAAATTCATCTCTTTTATTGCAAAGTTTGAATCTTTCTTCTTCTTATCTTATCAACGAGATCTAAGCTCATTGCAAGTGGTATCAGAGCCATCGTTTCTTACCTGGGAACGCTGCTGCGCGATGCCGCCAAAACGGGTTACTGAGCAAACGGAGGACGGAGCGCTAGATCTGTTGGCTATCAACGAGCGGCTCAACCAGGTGATCAGAGATTCACAGGCGTTCTCTCAGTCACGGGATGAGCATGTCATTGCTCTGGAGCATCGATTCCAGGGAGCTGAGACTGGTATCAATGAGCTCCGAAACCAGTCTGAGATGTTGCGAAATTCTGTTAATGGTCTCCAGACACTATTACGGGATATCGCTGCCCGTTTACCAGAGAAGCAAGGTGACACTGCTCATAGTAATACCACGCACAGAAACCGATCGTACCACGGGAGGAGGTGGAAGTAATTGGCCACCTGAGTTTGATGACATGGGAAATCATCGCCAAGAAAGAGATCATCCCGATCAACGAGTTTATATGCCACGGGTAGAACTACCCACTTTTGATGGCAACAAAGCCGCCAGCTGGTTAGATCGTTGTAAGCTTTATTTTGAAGTTAATCAAACACCTGAGAACTATAAAACCAGATTGGCCTCCCTTAGCTTTACTGGGGATGCTGAGGAGTGGTATGAATGTTACAAAGAAGAGAACCCGAATCCACCTTGGCCAGAATTGGTAGATGCTGTTTTTGAAAGATTTAAATTGCGTAATAATGTGAACCCAGTCATACAGTTCAAGAGGGTCAAACAAGAGGGAAGTGTAGATGAGTATGTCAGAGAGTTTCAAAGAGCTAAAGCTAGGTTGTTAGCTGAAACCGGCATCAAACAAGAGTATTTTTTTGTGTGGAGTTTTGTTTGTGGATTGAAGGAAGAAATCCAAAACACCATTCATCTATTCAAACCCCAAACTCTCAATGAAGCTTTCAATCTAGCACTAGAAATCGAAACTGCACTTGGACCTGGTAACATGAGACCTTCTTTTCTTAAAACTCAACCTACTCTGAACCCTAAACCACACACTTTCATGCCTTATAAAAACCCCATGCCAAGACCACCTGAAGGGGGGTATAAAAGGAGTGCTGACTCATCCAACACCACTAAACCAATCTTTAACCCTAAACCTGCCAATTCAACCCTCACCATAGATCAAAAAAGAGCACTGGGGTTGTGCTTCAGATGCAATGAAAAGTGGGGTCCAGGTCACAAATGCAACAAGGGTTTACATACCATGGAGGGTGAAGAAGATTTTGACGTAGATGCACAATACCAGCAGGAGATGGATGTACTGAGACATGAGGAGGATAAGGCTAGAGAGACAGAAGAGGAGGAGGTAATCATAGGCACTTTGAGTGGTACCAGTAAAGCTGGTAGAAAAAGAACCCTTCAATACAAAGCAGAAATTGGTGGAAACACCATTTGTTTGCTGATGGATACAGGGGCCTCACATTCCTTTATCAATCCCTCCCTTGTTCAAAGTTTGAAACTACCTACCCTTCCAACAAAAACCTTGAAGGTGAGGAGTGCAGGAGGAGAGGAACTCATCTCTAAAACCAGCTGCAAGGGGGTCAGTTTTAGTGTGCAAAACCATGATTTTGAAGCTGATTTATGGGTGATGGAAGTGATGGGATATGATCTAATACTTGGTGTTGACTGGATTGCTGAGCAAGACAAAGTAGAGTTGATTTTGAAGCAAGGGTTGGTAACAGTCGAAAACAAGGGCAAAAAGGTCAATCTATTAATAGATAAAGAAGAGGCTGAGGTTCAAGTATTGGAAGGGGTGCTGAATGTAATACAGGAGATAAAAGAAGGGGGTCAGGTGTACTATGCACACATTTCCAAAATTGCAGAAGAAGATAAAAAGGAAGTGCCAGTACTACACCCTGCCTTGACTGCCATACTGGACCAATTTGGAGATGTGTTTTCTGAACCTAACTCTCTACCTCCACACAGGTCAATTGACCACCACATCATACTCAAGCCTAATTCTCAACCCATAAACATCAGACCCTATAGATTTTCTTATTTCCAGAAAATTGAAATCGAAAAGATCATCAAAGAGCTGTTACACCAATCATTCATTCAGCCAAGTATCAGTCCCTATTCAGCCCCAGTGTTGTTGGTTAAAAAGAAAGACTCCACATGGAGAATGTGCATTGATTACAGAAAATTGAATGATGACACTGTAAAAAACAAATTTCCAATTCCCCTCATTGATGACCTATTGGATGAATTGAATGGTGCTCATTTCTTCTCTAAACTTGACCTAAGAGCAGGATACCACCAAATTAGAATGGCTGAAAATGATATCCCAAAAACAGCTTTCCAAACCCATGAAGGCCTCTATGAATTCAAGGTCATGCCTTTTGGCTTGACCAATGCCCCGGCCACCTTCCAAGCCCTCATGAACCATACCTTCAAACCTTTTTTAAGAAAATTTGTTTTAGTTTTTTTTGATGACATTTTGGTTTATAGCAAGGATTTGGAGTCTCATGTGTCACATCTCCAAGCTGTGTTACAAAAATTGCAAGAAAATCAGCTATTTTGCAAAAAGTCAAAGTGTGAGTTTGGGGTTCATAAAATAGAGTATTTAGGTCATATAATCTCAAAGGAAGGGGTAGCCACTGACCCAAAGAAAATTCAGGCAATGGTTGAATGGCCAATTCCTAAAACAGTCAAGGGTTTGAGAGGGTTCCTTGGACTAACAGGATATTATAGGAAATTCATCAAGGGTTATGGTATCATTTCAAAAACTCTAACTGACTTGTTGAAGAAGAATTGTTTCAGATGGAGCAGTGCAGCACAACAGGCTTTTGACCAGTTGAAGGAGGCTATGGTCACTTCCCCAGTTCTCAAACTTCCTGATTTTCAACAACCATTCACAGTGGAGACTGATGCAAGTAATGAGGGTATTGGAGCAGTGCTCATGCAAGGAAGGAGACCAGTGGCGTTTTTGAGTAAAAAGTTGGGTACAAAGAATCAATCCCTGTCTACCTATGAGAAAGAGTTATTGGCCTTGTTTACTGCAGTGACTAAATGGAGGCATTACCTCTTGGGAGGGGAATTTGTGATTAAAACCGATCATATCAGTTTGAAGTACCTGTTAGAGCAAAGAGTCAACACACCCATGCAACACAAGGGGTTGAGCAAGCTACTTGGGTTGAATTATAGAATTGAGTACAAAAGGGGAGTTGAAAATAAAGTAGCTGATGCCTTATCTAGGCAAGAGTGGCAAGAAGAGAAAGTAGAGAAAAAGGATGTTCATGAAGCTCAACAGAGAACTGAAGGAGTAGAAAGAGGGCAAAGTGGGAATACTGATGCTGAAAATGAGAAGGGAATAAGAGGAGATGAGCTGCTTAAAGGAAGATTTCAGGAGAAAGAAGCTGAAATTCAGGTAGTAAGTGAATTGATACCTAGGTGGGTGCAAGAAGTGAAGGACAGTTATCAAAATGATGCATGGATTGCTGATCTGAAAAGGAAGATTGAAGATAGGAGTGTGCAATTAATACCCCACCACCTGACTGAGTATCAAGGTGTCATCAAGTATAAGGGAAGAATCTGTATTGGAAATCATGGGGATTGGAGACAGAAGATCATGCATGAATTACATGGTACCTGTTTAGGTGGTCACTCAGGAATTACTGCTACATACCAGAAAATTAAGAAACAATTCTATTGGCCTAAATTGAAGGAAGAAGTACACAACCATATTCAAGCCTGTACCAACTGCCATTTGAACAAAGGTGAACATGTCCCTTCTCCAGGACTGTTACAACCCTTACCAGTACCTGAGGAGGCTTGGAACAGTGCAGGGATGGATTTCATCACAGGCTTACCAAAATCTAAAGGGTATGAAGTGATTTTTGTGGTAGTTGACCGTTTGACCAAATATGCCCATTTCATGGGATTGACCCACCCTTTCACTGCCTCAACGGTCGCACAAACATTTCTGGATTTTGTATATAAGCTGCACGGGCTACCCTGTACCATTGTGTCAGACCAAGACCCAATATTCACTAGCCGATTTTGGCAAGAATTAATGAAGAAGCTAGAGGTGAAATTGAATATGGGAACAGCCTACCACCCACAATCTGACGGCCAAACGGAAAAGGTAAATCAATGCCTTGAACAATATCTGAGGGGAATGGTGTTTGATAAACAAAGTAAATGGGCACATTACTTACCATTGGCAGAATGGTGGTACAACACAAATTGGCATAGTGCAATCAAGCGGTCGCCTTTTGAAGCACTGTATGGCTACCCACCACCGCAATTGGGAATAGGGAGTGTTCCAAAGACCTCAGTAGGAGCAGTTAATGACTTTCTGAGAGATAGGCAAGTCGCTATGACTCAATTGAAGGAGAATTTGAAAAAAGCGCAGGAACGAATGAGAAAGGCGGAAGATAAGCATCGGAGTGAAAGAAATTTCAGTAAAGGAGATTGGATATATCTGAAATTACAACCATACCGCCAAATTTCTGTGGGAGGGGTGCGCAACCAAAAGCTCAGCTCCAAGTATTATGGGCCGTTTGAGGTTCTCAAGCGCATCGGTACCGTAGCGTATCAGCTCAACCTCCCTCAAGGATCCCAAATTCATCCCGTATTTCATGTCTCTCAACTCAAGGCCAAATTGGGAGGAGCACAAGTACCATCACCAGTACTTCCAGTAATGGGCCCAGGAACCAAAGCAGACCCAACTCCTCATCTGGTCCTGGATCGCCGAATGGTGAAGAGACGGAATACAGCAGTGGCACAGTTGCTAGTTCAATGGAAAGATCAATTGGCTGAGGATGCCACGTGGGAGGATTATGAAGATATTGCTCGAAGATTTCCTGATTTTATTCGTGAGGACACAAATTTCATTAAAGGGGGAGGAATGCAACAGGGCAGCAGTGGTGATTTGGGGGTGACCGTTAGTGTCACTAATTTGATTGGAGAAGAAGGGGTCCCGTTAGTGAAATTGAAGCCCGAAGTGATGAAGAGCATCACTCCTGACAATGGGCCCTCATAAACAGCTAAGCAGAGAGGAACTGGAGACGATACAGGAGATAAGGAATAAAGGATCGTCCCCGACAAATTTCAGATTCTGTTTTCAAGTTAGTTACGCCACTCAGCTCTCCAACTGACATGGCAACCATAGATTCATTCCAGCAATTCTGTATTCGTTTTTCTTACTTTTTCTTACAAATTGCATCGCCTATATAAGGCAAATATGCATATGAAGTTGTATCCAGAAAGTACTTAGTAAATTGAGCGAATTGCTTTGAGCTTTTCGTGCGATTGGCAGCTGTTGCTCCATCGCTTTATCCCAAATTCGTCTCTTTTATTGCAAAGTTTGAATCTTTCTTCTTCTTATCTTATCAACGAGATCTAAGCTCGTTGCATATATCATTTTACATTGTATATGGAATAGGTACATATTATGTGATATTTAACTGCTTTTTTTAGTATACCCCAAACAAAAATCAAAATATCAAATCTGCCCTCAATCCCAAACTTTTAAAGAATTACCCGAGAGAATAATTCTCTCTTGGTCTGAGCGTTTCTCTCTAAGGCCCAATCTGGCCCATCTTCTCCTTCTGATCATCTCCTTTTGATTATCTTGTCATTAACACTTCCACCGTTGATACGGCATGATTTGTTGTATTTCATTTTGCATTGCGACTTTGAGATTTTTTTTTTGCTTTTTATTTCTTTTGGACCCTAAACATTTTTAGTAATTACAAACATATATTGTGTACAAATTTCTTATCGAGGTAATTATTTTTTCCAAAATGTTACTCTCATCTTTATCTCGGCAAAACATGCTCATTATCAGAAATTGTTAGATGAAATTGATAACTAAGAAATCTATTTAGATTGGATCTTACCGTAAATAATATAAACCACAGACTTAGAAATGTGATCGTACTTTTAAATGTACAATAGAATGAGTGAGGCTAGCGTGGAGTAGTCCGTACTACGGATCAATATTTTTCTTCTCAAAATTCTAACGGTGGATCCGAACCGTTCAATATGGTCTCCATATGGATATTTATTTGTAAACTAAATTTTACATTTTTAAGATTTGTTTTACTATTTTTTTTAGATGACTAGAAAATCCATATTTCAGATCAAGTGATTTTCTGCCCATCTAAAAAAAAAAAGTAAGAAAATTCTAAAAATATAAAATTTAGTTTACAAGTACATATTCATATGGAGACCATGTTGAACGGTTTGGATCTACCGTTAGGACTTTCAAACTGAAAATTTTCCATACCGCAGGCCAATATGCGGTATTCATAGTACAATTATGAATAAAATTACAGTGTAGCGGAATTTTTTTTCAATAAATACTATTATATGAAATTAACCACATCATTTCGATTAATCAGTATGATTTAAATTACAATGTAAAATGATATAGTAATATGAAAGGGAGGGTGTATTAAGAAAATGAAGCATGTACACATTGCTAAATATCACATAATATGTACCTATTCCATATACAATGTACCTATTCCATAATATGTACCTCGTCCCGTCATCGCTCTCCTCCACCATGCCGGAGTTCTTCCCACGAGGCCATGTCCGCCCTCCGATAGCTTCCGATGTTGCTCAAGCTCAGCGATCTCACGCTCAGCCCGGGTGGTAAGTTTAAGGCAACCCATTTGCATCCATTATTCCAGTAATAGAAGAAATTGTACTCAATTCTCCTTGTCAATTTTTATTTTTGATGATTTATTATCGTTATTTTAATAGAAATTAGGGAAGTGAGAGCTCTGACAAAGATGCAAATAAAGAAACAATAATCGTGAGAACAATTAACGTCGGCGATATCATATTGACTCTCGCATAAGTCATCTCATATATGCCCCCAAAAATAATTGTATTTACATGTATTTTGTTATATTACCTGGAAATTGCAAATGACATATGATCTAAGAGAGCGGCGGGCAGAATCCTTTGCAGTACACAACTATCAAGTAATGTTATTAGACGGTACATGTTCAGTGAGGGCATACGTTATTTGATACCGCAGCTTTATCAGTGTACATTTGGAAAGGAGTGTTTCTCAGCAGCGTTCCAATGTTCCAAGCCTAGATTAACTTGAGGTATAATTCGCGGTAACCAACATACTTCGCGGTAATGACCTTCAATATATTTATCATTCACTAATAGGTATATATTGTAACAATTTGTGCATTTAACTTGTACAATATTGATGCGATATAATTAACCATCCATGGAAAACCACGAAATGATATTTACATGATAAATTTTTGTGAATTGAATGGGTTATGACTTCTGTGCTAAATAAAAAACCATGTAACTAATTTTTAATTTCGAATTTAGTATACAAATACTATAAATGTATGTGGATTGTGAAGAAAAATATTATTACTCTAAATTAAGAAAGTAAATTGAACTTCAAACAAACTTGATCACTAAGAAATCTATATTCAGGATAGGGAGACTATAAACAGATAGATAAATAGGGAAAGTCAAAGAATAAGTCTGTTGCCAGAGCTATTAATGTAGAACTAGAATTCTCTCTTCTCTCTAAGTCACAGAATAAGTTCGTTGCCAGAGGTGATGACGATGAAGAATGAGTTTAAGCTTAATCCTTGGGCAGAGGAGTTTGTTCCATCATCGCATCGTCACCTCTCTGCCACCGCGGCGGAGTTTGTTCCATCGTCGTGTCGTCGTCTCTCCGCCGCCGCACTGGAGTTCTATCAGCGGGGCCATGTTCGCAGTCAACCCAATACTGTTTTGAGTGGACAATTTACTCACGCTCAGCGATCTCGCGCTCAACCAAGGTCTATTCATGTGGTAAGTTTGAAGCAACCCCATTGCATCTATTATTCCAGTAATAGAAGAAATTCTACTCAATTCTCCTTGTAAATTTTTACTTGTATGATTCATTATTGTTTTTCAATCAAAATTAGGGAAGTGAGAGCTTGACAAAGATGCGAATAAAGAAGCGAAAATTGTGAGAACAATTTACGTTGGCGATATCATATTGACCCTCGGGTAAGTCATCACATAGGCCACAAAAAAAAATTATTTCTTGCGCTATGAGGGAATCAAACCCAGGTTCTAGGTTGAGGCCCATACTCTACCAGTAGACCACTTGTGTCTTATTGACCAAATAAGGTCTCAACCCAATTAAATTTACAGCAACCCACATATTCTCCTCTTCAAAATATCATAATTATTGCATAAAATTCATCAATTAGGATATGATAAGTAGATATGTTGATTTGAATCAAGTATTGTTCTTACTTTGTAGGAATTTATGATTGTACTTGTTTAAATTATAATCTGAAAATTTATCTCTTTTATGATATTATAATCTGAAATTTTTCTTTATTGATAATAATTCCATTAGTTTTAAAAATTCTGAAACTATTCTCTTGAGTTTTTTTTTTTTTCCAATTGCGATCATATAGTTTATCATGTAGTTTGTTCCTTCCATCAAGTAATCTAGATCTGACTTCTAAATCAGAATATGATGTATATTTTTTTGTTTGTATTTGATAACTTCAAATAGAAATTGTCTAAACTCTCTAATATTTAATTTCCATAATGGCTCATTTCTATTCTTGTAGATTTTCAAAACTATTTTCCATCAAATAGTATATACTAATTCATTCTATGTTAAATGATAGTACTATATTAAGATTTCAAACTTCCTATATATTTAATTGGATTATATCTAGTCAAACCATTCGGTTATGATAAGGATTAATGTAATTAACCGAAGAAAAACCATTTAACATATGTATTTTGTTGAGTTAATATACGTGATATGAAGATATAACTTAAGTGAATATGTTTGCATATCGGAATGTATGCATTGAGTCCGGTGTTCGACTGGACTCCTTGCTAACTTGGTGTTGGTTGGACTTCCTGTCACAGATATTCCAGACCTAGCATAGGGTGGACTCCTCATCTAGTGAGACGACCTCTGATTGTTTGTTGGACCTTTCTATGAGTTGGCGGCCTCCCACTGTTTGTTGGACTTACTAACGGGTTGGCGGCATTCCAATGTTGGTTGGACTTTCCATTGGATTAGCAAATAAATGGATTATTGAAAACTTGAAAGAATTACATGGCATTAGAAATGTCTGAGCATTTATTATTTATTTATTTCATACTTTTTAGAATATAGTTAATTTACATTTGGGGACTAGAACTAAATCCCGACTGAGAGAATGTTTGAATCTCTCACCCGTCCCATTTTTATGTGTGTTCCAGGTAATGAGGAAGAGGTGCCAAAACAAGGTCGTGAATAAAAGTAAAGCGGAAGGATCCATGTCTACATTAGATGCCACTTATGTTTATTTTGATTCGCTTGTTTATTTTCTAATAAATTGGTACACTTGCATGGTTGCTATCGTATTTCTAACCATGTCTGTCGTGACTGCTGTTGAACTACTTTAATTATCGGTGTAAGACTTTTGTTTGTGAAATTAATGTTATATTTATGAATGTTATTGATAATGTATATGCAAGCCTTACATATAAATACGTGGCAGGTTGTCTCGGGGTGGGACAACTAAATATAATATCAGAGATTCGTTCCTCGGACTAAGTTTGGCTCCCTGTTTCATTTATCATCGATTTTATTCTGAAATTATTTTTTCCTTAAGATATGTCGGAATATTTGACGAATCATTGATTTTAAAAAATCTGTGTATTTCCTCCATTCGTATATAAAACAGAAAAACATTATGTAAATAGAAAAAGAGAAAACAAGATACATCCCAGCATATCTCAGCAGCCTTATTATACACTATCAACAAATTTATGTAAAATAGAAAGAAAAAAAAGCTTTAAAAATAGTGAAGTTCTACCGTTAAGCCGAGCACTCCAAACAGTAACAACAACAAAAAAAGAAAGAAAGAATTTTGAATATACAAATGGTTTTAAGGGGGTCGATGATTTCACTGGACTAGAAAAAAGGGACTAGATAACAGTCGTCCAACTACAATTCCACAACAATCCTCTAACTCTAACGGTCAAAGATTTTAACAGTTAATTAGACAACTTTGATCTTATTAAAGAAAATCAACACTGAGTATTACAGTCTTAATAGTGTTTTAGCCCTTCTGATTATTTCATCTATCAAGTCCTAATGATAATAACTGAATGATAATAACTGTTTCAGAAAAGATTTTTTTCACCCACTCTTTTTTTTTCCTCCAATCATTCTCGTCTATTTTTCTGACAATATGTGAAGAATTCTCGTCCATTTTTTTTCAAATGAGATCCATGATAAAGTATTTTTTTTAGTTATATTTGTGTCGCTATTTTTCCTATCCTTAATAGTTCTTAATAGTTCTTCACCGAAAATTTTAATAGTTATATATCCATCTTCTGGCAATTCTTAATAGTGCTTACTAGTTACTATCCATTTCTTAATAGTGCTTACTAGTTACTATCCATTTCTTAATAGTAATTTATACAATTCTTAATAGTTCTTCACCGAATTCTTAGTAGTTATTTATCAAATTCTTAATAGTTCTTTTAACAATTCTTAATAATGCTTATTAGTTATTTATCCAATTCTTAATAGTGCCTATTAATTATTTATTAAATTCGAATTAATAAGTTCTTCACCGAATTCTTAATAGTTATTTGCCCAATTCTTAATAGTTTGTGGCCTCATCCCGTCGCCGCTCTCCGCCACCGTGCCGGAGTTCTTCCCACGGGGCCAAGTCCGCGCTGCGATAGCTTCCGATGTTGCTCAAGCTCAGCGATCACGCGCTCAGCTCGGGTCTAGTCATGCGGTAAGTTTGAAGCAACCCATTTGCATCCATTATTCCAGTAGTAGAAGAAATTGTACTCAATTCTCCTTGTCGATTTTTATTTTGATGATTTATTATCATTTTTTTAACCAAAATTAGAGAAGTGAGAGCTCTGACAAAGATGCAAATAAAGAAACGAAAATCGTGAGAACAATTAACATTGGCGATATCACATTGACTCTCGGTAAGTCATCTCATATATGCCCCCCAAAACAATCGTATTTACATGTATTTTGTTATATTACCTGGAAATTGCAAATGATTTGAGAAAGTATGTCTTTGTTAATTCACTAAAGAGTTTGTACAAGTAAAGGGATAATTTAATTTTTTATATATCAAGGGGAAACTAAGTGAAGTATAAATTATGCTTTTTTATTTGTTATGCTTACAAATATGTAAGTTATTTATTTGTTAATTTCAGATCACCGAGGAAGAGCTTGTTATTTATTTATTTATTTATATATTTTACTACTATGGCACAAATATTTTATGCGAGAAATTTGCTATAATCGGATTATCTTATGTACTGTACGTAAGGGTTTGTGCATTCCAATTTTGGTTTTAAACAAATGATACAAATAGAGTTGACTTTTGTCTCACTACAGCAGAAGCACCTTTCTGCGACCGGCCAAGCCGGTCGCAGAAGGGTGTGCCGGTCGCAGGTGACCAAAATCGGTAGCAGAAGACCAGGTCGCAGTTGCTCCGTCGTTGATGACCACCTTGCTAACGTCACCGGTCGCAGAAGGGTCAGATGCCGCTCGCAGATGACCCTATAACGACCGATGAAATCTGTCACTGATGTTGTATGCACATGGCGGAAGACCATTAGAGACCGATTGGCCGGTCGGAGATGGGGCCAGGATCAGTCGCAAAAGGCTATTTTTGTTTTGGTATTTTTTTTGTTATTTTTCTTTTCACCAATTGGTACGAAATGTACCAAACAATTCACAAGCAATTCAAATTCACAAGCAATTCAATTTAATTGGTACGTCATAAACATCAAATATCAAATATCTAAAGTACAACATAGAAAAACTTAAATAGATTATTACAAATTCCACCTGTACAAGCCTTCACATAAAGTTGTCTCGACATATTCTGTAAGATCAACCTGCACAACATCCCAGTTTTAGATAATGATATTTGAGAGAAGATAAACAAATAATTAGATGCACAATTATAACTAATCTTAAGTTTGATCTCATGGACAGTAAGACAATTGGAAGCTTGTTCAATGGTAATAATGTCTTTTTCCTTCTTAGCTATCTCCTTCTTATTTAAGGGCCTTTTGCGAACCTTCAATTGATTCACATAGTATTTCTATAAAGAGTTCATATATATCTGATAGTTATAAGTAACTAGAATTGAAGTATTGGGACTAGAAGCAAGACCTTTTCTGTACCAGCATCAAATACTGATGAGTATATTTTTACCATCAATTCTAGTATGTCCTTTCTACCAGTTCAGCTGGGCACCAAATCATTAAAATATAAAATCTCCTCATTGTTTATGTTATTAATAAGTAATAACTATGAGTCTATGATGAACCTTTCGGAATAAAAGAAAAAAAAAGGGAAATTAATGGACTTGGTACCATTTCCCTTGATAATTGCTTGAAGCAAAATCAAGCTACAATGAATTCAACAATTTGAGCAACAAGGCAACTAAATCATTGCATTGGACATCCATCTGTAAATTAGGTTTCTCTAAAAGTGTACACAATTACAAGATTTAGCCACAGGTAGGATACTGATAATAAATTTGATATATTTAGGTGATTTTTTTATCATTCAGTAATAGTAATTCTATATATTGTAACAATTTGTGCATCTAATTTGTATATTATTGATGCGATATTATAATTAGCCATGGAATAAACACGAAATGATATTTACATGATACATGTTTGTGAATTGAACGGTTTATAACTTCTGTGCTAAAATAAAACCAGGTAACTAATTTTTAATTTCCAATTTAGGAAGCTGACACTATAGGCAGTACGCTGAAGATTAGCATACATATACTATTTATGTGGATTGTGAAGGAATATATGATTATTCTAAATTAGGAAATTAAATTGAACTTCAAACAAACTTGATCGCTAAGAAATCTCGATTCAGGATAGGATAAATATGGAAAGTCACAGAATATGTCTGTTGCCAGAGATATTATATATAGCATACAATGTAGAACTAGAATTCTCTCTTCTCTCTAAGTCACAGAATAAGTCCATTGCCAGAGGTCACAGTGATGAAGAATGAGTTTAAGTTAAATCCCTGGGCGGAGGAGTTTGTTCCATCATCATGTCGTCACCTCCATGCCACTGCGCTGGAGTTCGTTCCATCACCGCGTCATCGCCTCTCCGCTGCCGCGCCGGAATTCTTTCCGCGGGGCCATGTTTGCAGTCAAGCCAATACTGTTTTGAGTCAACAATTTACTCAAGCTCAGCGATCTCGTGCTCAGCACGAGTCTAGTCATGCAGTAAGTTTGAAGCAACCCGTTTGCATCCATTATTCCAGTAATTCAAGAAATTGTACTCAATTCACCTTTTGGATTTTTATTTTTATGATTTATAATCGTTTTTTAATCAAAATTAGGGAAGTGAGAGCTCTGTCGACAAAGATGCGGAAGCGAAAAACGTGAGAACAATTTACATCGGCGATATCATATTGACTCTCGGGTAAGCCATCTCATACAAGCCAGAACAAGGTCATGAATAAAGGCAAGCGGAAAGATCCATGTCTACATTAAATGCCACTTATGTTTATTTTGATTCGTGTGTTTATTTTCCAATAAATTGGTACACTTTAACAGGGATGGTTGCTACTGTATTTCTAGCCATGTCTATCATGACCACTGTTGTACTTTAATTATTGGTGTAAGACTTTTGTTTGTGAAATTAATGTTATATTTAAGAATGTTAATGTATATGATGCGTGTAAGCCTTACATATAAATACGTGGCGGCCGGGTTGTCTCGGAGTGGGACAATTAAATATAAAATCAGAGATTCGTTCCTCGGACAGTGTTTGGATCCCTGTTTCATTTATTATCGATTTTCTTTCGAATTTGATGTACGAAATAGTCTTAAGTTGACTTGCTAGTCCAAATTTTTTTTTAACTTCGTAAGATTTATTCTGGAATTATTTTTTCCTTATGATATGTCGGAATATTTGACGTATCATTGATTTTAAAAAATCTGTGTATGTCCTCCAATTCGTATATAAAAAGGAAAAAAATTATGTAAATAGAAAAAGAGAAAACAAGATACATCCCAGCATATCTCAGCAGCCTTAATTATACTCTATCAACAAATTTTTGTAAATAGAAAAAAAAAAAAAAAAAGCATTCGAAAAATAGTGAAGTTTGACCGTTAAGCCGAGCACTCGGTACTTCCAAACTGTAACAACAAGAAAAGAAAGAAAGAGTTTTGAATATACAAATGGTTTTAATTGGATTAGAAAAAAAGATTAGATAACAGACGTCCAACTACAATTCCACAACAATCCTCTAACTTTAACGGTCAAAGACTTTAACAGTTAGACAACTTTGATCTTATTAAAGAAAATCAACACTGAGTATTACAGTCTTAATAGTGTTTTACAAAAACTTTAATAGTGTTTTAGCCCTTCTTAATATTTCATCTATCAAGTAATAATTAATGATAATAACTGTTTCAAAAATGATTTTTTTCACCCACTCTTTTTTTTCATCCAATCATTCTCATCTATTTTTTTGACAATATGTAAATAATTCTCATTCATTTTTTTTTCAAATGAGATCTATGATAAAGTATTTTTTAGTTATATCTGTGTCGCTATTTTTCCAATTCTTAATAGTTCTTAATAGTTCTTCACCGAAATTTTTAATAGTTATTTATCCATCTTCTGATAATTCTTAATAGTGCTTATTAGTTATTTATCCATTTTTTAATAGTAATTTATTCAATTCTTAATAGTTCTTCACCGAATTCTTAATAGTTATTTATCAAATTATTAATAGATCTTTTAACAATTCTTAAGAATGATTATTAGTAATTTATCCAATTCTTAATAATGCTGATTAATTAATTTATTAAATTCTTAATAGTTCTTCACCGAATTCTTAATAGTTATTTGTCCAATTCTTAATAGTTTGTTGCCTCGTCCCGTCGTGGCTCTCCTCCACTCCGCCCTCCGATAGCTTCCGATGTTGCTCAAGCTCAGCGATCTCACGCTCAGCCCGGGTAGTAAGTTTAAAGCAACCCATTTGCATCCATTATTCCAGTAATAGAAGAAATTGTACTCAATTCTCCTTGTCAATTTTTATTTTGATGATTAGGGAAGTGAGAGCTCTGACAAAGATGCAAATAAAGAAACGATAATCGTGAGAACAATTAACCTCGGCGATATCATATTGACTCTCGGATAAGTCATCTCATATATGCCCCCAAAAATAATCGTATTTACATGTATTTTGTTATATTACCTGGAAATTGCAAATGATTTGACAAAGTATGTCTTTGTTAATTCACTAAAGAGTTTGTATAAGTGAAGGGATTATTTAATTTTTTATATTTCAAGGGGAAACTAAGTGAAGTATAAATTATGCTTTTTTTATTTGTTATGCTTATTAGAATTAACTCTAATTGGCTTTAAGTTTGCTTTTGTATACTTGTAATGCATTGTAATATATAAGTGGGCTATTATCAGTGAATCTATTGTGTTAAGTCTTAAGAAAAAATAATTATTTTCAATGTTATTTCGTGATTAATTATTTTCTATTTTTAAGCATATATAGTATTAAGAGAAATCTGAGTTTCAGGTTCAAACTCGAGTTGATTCTTAACAATTTGTTTGAATCTGATTCCATAGGCAACATGCTGATATAAAATTTACAACATAATATCCTTTTATTTTTGGTAATGGAAAATAATGAGATCAACTGAAATGCCAATGATTCATAGATACAACATGTTTATATATGCTTAGGTGAAAACCATAAATGAAATGATTAAATGGAAACTTTGTGCTGACTTATTTATAAACCTCTGAAAGAGAATGAATAATTGTATTAAACCATCTAGTTGAAAATATATGCTCATGTTTTCTTCAGTATTAGTTGCCAAAACTTTTATGAATCGGTATATATTATATGACACCGGATAAGTATGTATTGATCATGTAGATATTTGAGAAAACCAACACAGTATGCATATGGGGTGCTCAATCAAATGGAGGTATTACTACAATTTTTTATTCATAGTAGTAATAAATAATAAATTAAATTTGTGGCATCAATTTACAAATATGTTGAAATATAGCAAGGAGGGAAGCATCGTTTTGGGTTTCTTTTCTTTTTTCAAAGAATACTAGTCTGATGTTGGCAATAAAATTTGTGTTGAAATTGTTGTCTATATCCACATTGCCCGCTGATTATATTGGAGGCGTTATATCTTTGGTGAACTTGATATAATTTCAAAAACTTAAAATTTCAAAAACCAAGTAATTTAAGAAAATCTAAAGAGGCAGTTGCTCACAACATAACTGAAGAGCCGATGTTATGCTTCATCTGATTGTTTATATATAGTATCAATTTAAGTTGTCTTCGTGTACTGTTTTGATTTGTTTTGCAATGTCAGTAACGAGGTAATTATGAACACCAATCCCATGGTAAGAGAGGCATTGCACAGTATTTAATTAGTATATAATTAGTGTTCCATAACTTACAACCTGCTTTTCTTAGTTTTAATATCGTGGGATGCTAATTCAATTCTTAAGAAAACAAGAGGTAGACATGTAAGTTTTTGTGGAACTTTAATTATAAATTAGGAAAGTAAATTGATAACGTGGGATGCTAATTAAATTCTTAACAAAATGAGGAGTAGATATGCAAAAATTATGTGGAATGTTAATCATAAATTAGGAAAGTAAATTGAACTTCAAACAAACTTGATTGCTAAGAAATCTCTATTTCAGGATTGAGAGATTAAACAAAGAGGTAAATATGGAAAGTCAGAAAATAAGTCTGTTGCTTGAGCTATTATAAATAGCACACAAGAGAGAAGAACTAGGTTTCTCTCTTCTCTCTTCACCATACTACCACAAGCTTAATTCCTTTTCTTGGTTCTCAGGTTTGCTCCGTCTTCATCCTTTTGCATCATGTTTTCAAAATTTCAGATACTTTATATCAGGCATCGGATAAATAATGTTCTTTGTCGAATCTGCGGTGGAAAAAGATTGTTTTTGACAGACATTGAAGTAGAATTTATGTTTAGCGAAAACCAAGGAACTCATAGATTCTTGTTTTGATACTTTTTATTGATTTCAAAGGGGTAAGGGCACTGTTTAATTTGAATTTGAATCTTCTTTTCAACCTGTTTTTTCCATACCCATTTAATTTAAGCATTTAAACTGTGACAGAGAACTTGATTAATGGAGGACCTATACAAAGACGACTCGAACTCTTGGCTGAGACGCACCCGTTTCTCAAAGACAGTTTATCACCAGCCCAACCCTTCGCAAATACCCATCATCCCTAATTTCACCAAACTCAAACTTGGATCCTCTAACCCTAGCTCTAACCAGGCATCTATCTCCATGCCCGTCACCCGGGACAACACCTCCAAGACAACTCACATAACTGGTGAGGTGCAAGTGGAATCGGGTTCCAAGATAAAGAAAAATAACCTGGCCTCCATGAATGGCGCTATATCTGACATGTTTAAGGAGGTAAAAAAGACCGTCAGAAGCCTATTCATGGGCTCACCACACAGAGAAAGAAGAGTGCAGTCATCCTCGAGTCAAAAGAAGAAAAGTTCCTAATTTTGAACATGCTTTAATGTTGTTTTGATAATGATGTTCCGTATTGTCTCTCTTTCTTATGATGATATGAAACTTTCTTCTTTCCATCGATGAGTTAATTGAACCAAAGCATTTTTTGTGTGATGATGTGAGATATCGTCTTTTATGATGATGTGAAATATTTTGCTTTTGTCAGAGCTGAATAATTATTTTGTGTCTGATTTCTTGCCTTCTAAGGTCGGTAGACATATACTGACTGCAACCGGGTCCAATATCCGGTGCTATTAGATTGTATCTCATTTTTTATTAAAAAGATATTGTGGTACACAATGAAGTTTAAGGTAGAGATGATGCAACAGAGTCTAAATACTGGTAATTTAGGAGGAACTAATGAACTCGGTTCTGATTCTGCTCTAATTAAATCCTTCTAAATATTGTCGAGTTAATCATTGACACACAAAACATAAAAAGAAAAAAAAGGAAAATGCATGCATCACTAGCTCAAAATTCATGGTTACAAAAGTCAAGATTGGTATTATAGAGGGCCTGCTCAGGCCAGAAATCAGAAATCCAAAATTGATTAATTGCTCCTGCATGCCTCCGACTCTGCTCCATTTCCATATGCGCCTCCTATGTCTGTCTCCAGAGGGCTGGCTGAGAAAATAGAGAAACAAAAAATGTTTATTTTTATGATTAATCTTATTATTTCAGTTCAACCCAATAAATCGAAATTGTTACTCTCATCTTTATCTCGGCAAAACATGCTAATTATCAGAAATTTTTAGATGAAATTGATAACTAAGAAATCTATTTAGATTAGATCAAGTGATTTTCTGCCCATCTAAAAAAATAAATAAAAAATTCTAAAAAATATAAAATGTAGTTTACATGTACATATTCATATGGAGACCATACCAATATGCGGTATGCATAGTACAATTATGAATAAAATTACAGTGTAACGGAATTTTTTTCAATAAATACTATTATATCAAATTAACCACATCATTTTGATTATATCAAATTAACCACATCATTTTAATATGAGAGGGAGGGTATCTATTAAATGAAGCATGTAAGACATTGCTAAATATCACATAATATTTACCTATTCCATATACTATGTAAAATTATATAGTAATATCATTCAGTTTATAATAATTTCGGTCTAATCTGATTTTATTATGTATTTTTAACATCAATGATATTTTTTGATAGGACATTAATAATACATAGCTACACGTAGGATACTGATAATAAATTTGATATATTTAGGTGATTTTTTTTACCAGTCAGTAATAGTAATTCTATATATTGTAACAATTTGTGCATCTAATTTGTATATTATTGATGCGATATAATTAGCCATGGAATAAACACGAAATGTTATTTACATGATATATGTTTGTGAATTGAACGGTTTATGACTTCTGTGCTAAAATAAAACCAGGTAACTAATTTTTAATTTCCAATTTTGTATTAATTGGTGCTGGGAAGCTGACACTATAAGCAGTACGCTGAAGATTAGCATACAAATACTATTTATGTGGATTGCGAGGAATAATTCTAAATTAGGAAATTAAATTGAACTTCAAACAAACTTGATCGCTAAGAAATCTAGATTCAGGATAGGATAAATATGGAAAGTCACAGAATAAGTCCGTTGCCAGAGATATTATATGTAGCACACAATGTAGAACTAGAATTCTCTCTTCTCTCTAAGTCACAGAATAAGTCTGTTGCCAGAGGTCACAACGATGAAGAATGAGTTTAAGTTAAATCCCTGGGCGGAGGAGTTCGTTCCATCATCGCGTCGTCACCTCTCTGCCACCGCGCCGGAGTTCTTTCCTCGGGGCCATGTTTGCCATCAAGCCAATACTGTTTTCAGTCGACAATTTACTCAAGCTCAGTGATCTCGTGCTCAACACGAGTCTAGTCATGCGGTAAGTTTGAAGCAACCCATTTGCATCCATTATTCCAGTAATTCAAGAAACTGTACTCAATTCTCCTTGTCGATTTTTATTTTTATGATTTTTTTATTGTTTTTTAATCAAAATTAGGGAAGTGAGAGCTCTGACAAAGATGCGAAAGCAAAAATCATGAAAACAATTTACGTCGGCAATATCATATTGACTCTCGGGTAAGTCATCTCATACAAGCCCCCGAAAAAAATCGTATTTACATGTATTTTGTTATGTTACCTGGAACTTGCAAATGATTTGATAAAGTATGCCTTTGTTAATTCACTAGAGAGTTTTGTATAAGTGAAGGGATTATTCAATTTTTATATTTTAAGGTGAAACTAAGTGAAGTATAATTTTGCTTTTTTCATTTGTTATGCTTACAAATATGCAAATTATTTATTGGTTAATTTCTGATCGATCACCGAGGAAGAGCTTCAAAGAGAATTCAGTAACTGTGGAGTAGTAAGCTTGTTATTTAATTTTTTGTATATTTTACTATTATGGCACAAACATTCTGTAAGGGTTTGTGCATTGTTATAGAAAAATTGTCCAATTTTGGTCTTAAACAAATCATACAAATAGAGTTGACTTTTGTCTAGGCAATTTAAGTTTTTGAGATGTGGCATTTTCTAGGGTCTTTTTTAATTGGATTATAGGCTTCATTTTTTTAATTGTTAATGGAGCACATGGTATGTTATATACTATCATACTATATATAATTCATAACTCTCTTTAAAGATATTGAGACATACATGTCAAAGTTGTTAAGATTGCACTACATAAACATCAACAAGAACACGAACACAATCACTCCCTTGAATCTCCCTTTCCCACCCTTATTTTTATTTCATTGGAAAAGAATACAGGTTTCGGTTTTCTTTCTTTTGTTTCTGTTTTTCTGTATCTCTCATTCATACACAGCTCTACATATTTAAACTGAAAAACATACATTTGGTATCTACTAAAGAAATCAATTCCAATCATCTATATTTAGAAGCTTGCTCCGTATTTAGAAGCACAATCATAGCCAGCCATTTCTTGGAGAGCCGCCAGCTATGGTAGGTGCAATTACATCATATATGGGTTGGAATAATATTCTTCTTTCCTTCTATTGTAGATCCTAAATATTACAACGTGTCATGGTGTTAGTTTTGACACTCCCCCTCACTGTGACACGTAGATATCCTTCATCATTAGTTTTTCTAGAGCCGTGTTGAACTCTTTACTGGCAACTGCTTTGGTGAGAATATCTGCAACATGTTCATGTGACCTCACAAACGGCAATGAAATAATGTTAGAATCAAGTTTTTCTTTAATAAAATGTCGATCTACCTCGATATGCTTAGTTCTATCATGTTGCACCTGATTGTGGGAGATGTCAATTGCAGCCTTGTTGTCACAGAATAATTTCATCGGGTTTTCTGGTTCAAAACCAAGTTCAGTGACCAGCTTCTTCAACCATAGCAGCTCACAAATGCCTTTTACCATGCCCCGAAACTCCGCTTCAGCGCTTAAAAGTGCCACTACATTTTGTTTCTTACTTCTCCAAGTTACTAAATTACCACCAACAAATGTAAAGTACCCAGCTGTAGATTTACGATCAACAATATTGCCAGCCCAGTCAGCATCAGTGTACCCCTCAATATTGACATGTCCATGTCTTCCAAATGTTATGCCCTTACCTGGATTCCCTTTGAGGTACCTAATAATCCTCAACACAGCCTCCATGTGTTCTTCCTTTGGGTCATGCATGAACTGACTCACAACTCCCACTGCATAGGCTATGTCAGGACGGGTGTGTGACAAATATATCAATTTTCCCACTAACCTCTGGTATCATTCTTTATTGGTAGGTACTTGGTTAGGATCATCACTAAGTTTCATATTTTGGATCATTGGTGTGTCTGTGGGTTTGCAATCAAGCATACCAACTTCGGTTAGGAGATCAAGGATGTATTTCCTCTGGGACAGAGATATACCCATTTTACTACGAGAGACCTCTATACCCAAGAAAATATTTTAAACCACCCAAGTTTTTCATCTCGAACTCCTTGCTTAAATTTTTCTCAAGTTTCCCAATCTCAATATCATTATCTCCAGTAATAATCATGTCGTCAACATAAATTATCAAAATTGCAATTTTACCTCCCGTTTTTTTGAAGAACATTGTGTGATCCGAATCTCCTTGCTGGTAGTCATAGCTTTTCATCGCCATGCAAAATCTTCCAAACCATGCTCGGGGTGATTTCTTGAGTCCATACAATGCCTTCTTGAGTTTGCACACTTTAGGTTTCGGCTCATGATTTGTGTATCCTGGTGGCATGTCCATGTAGATCTCTTCTTCTAGATCACCATGTAGGAATGCATTTTTCACATCAAATTGATGTAATGGCCAGTCAAAGTTTGCTGCAAAAGATAATATAACTCGCACAGTATTTAGTTTTGCTACAGGTGAAAAAGTTTCCTGAAAATCAATCCCATAAACTTGTGTATACCCCTTAGCAACTAATCGTGCTTTATATCTATCAATCTCCCCTTTTTCATTATACTTAATGGATTAGACCCACTTACATCCCACAGTGTTTTTTCCTTTTAGTAGATCTACTAGTTCCCAGGTACAGTTTTTTCTAAGAGCATTCATCTCAGACTCCATTGCTTGGACCCACCTTTTATCTTTCAAGGCTTCTTCTAGTTTATTTGGAACCGTGACAGCAGCTAGTTGATTCACAAACGCTCTCAATGGTTTCACAAGATTTATAGTGCTGGTATAATTAGCTATGGGATATCTTATGTTCTTACTCGAACCATCCTCCGGTACATACCTCTTTGGTGGTTGACCCCTAGTTGTACGAGGTGGTAATTTAGATATTGGTTGAGAAACACATACCTGAGGATCCTCCTCTAGAGATATTGGCTCTTCGGGTTGGGACTGTATTATCTCTTCATTCAAGTCATATTCATTCAAGTCAACCCATAAATTCAAATCACTAGTTGAGCCGCTGGTGTGGTCCTGACTCACGGGACTAGCAGATGGGGATGACCCGATTATGGGACTAGCAGATGGGGATGACCCGAGTTCAAGGCCATTGTGATCAGGTCCGGATTGACTTCTGACCGGTTCTACAACAAATTCTGGTTCTGAATTAACACTCGGATTAGGCACCGGTTCTGCAACAGATTCTGGTTCTGAATTAACAACCGGTTTTGTGGTTTCTGGATTGGAACCAGGTTCTGGTTCTAAATTCTGATTAAGCTGGGATAAACCTATATTTGGTGGGTTTAAAAAGAACATATTTTGGTCACTTGCATCAGTCTCCCCCTGACCCAGAAACTGGGTTTTATCAAAGAAAAACTCATTTTCAAAGAAGGTTACATCCATGGAGGTGTGGAATTTTCGAGTGGATGGGTTGAAACATTTATATCCCTTTTTAAATGGACAGGAACCCAAAAACACACATTTTTCAGCATTGGCATCTAGTTTTGTACGGTGAGATTTTAAGATATGAACAAATACCGTACACCCAAAAATGCGAGGAGAAAGATTCAAGCTAGATGGTATGTTTATATGTGATGATAGAGTTTGCAAAGGAGTCTTGTAATCATTGGCTTTTGTAGGCATTCGATTGATTAGGTACGTGGCAAAAGTAATTGCGTTATCCCAAAAATAGGAAGGTACCTTACTTTCAAACAAAAGTGACCGAGTTACTTCTAACAAGTGCCTATTTTTCCGTTCAGCAACACCATTTTGTTGGGGGGTTCCTACACATGAGGTCTCGTGTAGAATACCTTTGTCATTGAAAAAATTGCTAAGGTTTTTGTTAATGTACTCAGTTCCATTATCACTTCTTACCATTTTAATTCGTTTTTCAAATTGGGTCTCAACCATACTGTAGAAAGATTGAAAGGTCTTTGTAACTTCATCCTTACTCTTTAATAAATAAAGCCAAGTCATGCGAGTACAATCATCTATAAATATAACATACCACCTACACCCAGATTTTGACAAAATTGGAGAGGGACCCCACACATCGGTATGAATAAGATCAAACGGAACAATACATTTATTCGTACTGTCAAGATAAGAAACTCTATGACTCTTAGCTTCAACACATGTCTTACATGACAAATCCTTTTCATTTATTCCCAAAAAAAGATGAGGAGAAAATTTCTTCAAATACCCAAATGACGGGTGCCCTAACCTTTTATGCCATAACATAACTTTATTCTTTCTATCTTCTACCACACTCTCTGCGAGACATGTCCTTCCAGTCTTCAAGTCATCTAGATAATACAGTCCCTCCCTCTTAGTACCATGGCCAATTATCTCTTTCGTGAGGAGATCCTGAAAGACACAATGGGTGGAAACATAAGTGCAACACAGTTTAAATCTTGAGTGAGTTGTCCAACAGAAATTAGTTTAGTAGAGAGCGATGGTACTAGTAACGTGTTATTCAGAGTCAAAGTTGGTGAGAGTTTGATATCCCCAGCCCCACTTACGGGATAGACACCTCCATTAGCATTAATTATACCATCTTTTTGTGCCTTTTTCTTATTAATTATATCCCTTTGTTCATGTGTCATATGATATGTTGCTCCAGAATCAATAATCCAATCTCGAGAGTTTATGACATTTTCAGAATTATTGTTAAGAACTTTGCCTAACTTTGACTCATAAATTTCATCAAGAACAGACTTACCTTGTGCCGAAGTACCCAACCTCTCACCTGCACCTGATGCTTCGGTTGAGGTGTTCCCAGTATGTGCCGCTGCTGCTGCAAGGCTACTAGCTGCAAGTTTTAGTCCCTCAGGGTCTCTGCTGCCAAAGTCGTTGCTGCCATTTGGTTCGGCCAAGTAGCCCATCTCGGTCTTGTTTCCCCCAGTTGCCACCATACTTGCACGCCCTCTATTTGGATCATTTTGTTGTTTCTTTTTCATGTTTTTCCACCACTCGGGATACCCAACTATTTCAAAGCATTGCTCTCGAGTATGCCTCGTGCCACCACAGTGACTACACTTAAGTTTTGATTTATCCTTAAAATTCGAAAACTTATATGTACTAGTATTTACCTCTCGTGGTTTGTACCCCCGTGTAGCCATGGCAACCGAGTTTAGCACCGTCTCTTGCCCACTTTTTATCATTATGTCTTGGCGGTTTGATTCACGCCTGACATGCGCATAAGCTTGCTCGAGGGATGGGAACAGGCTCATTTGCAATACTTGTGCCCGAATATTATCAAGCCGGTCAGCAAGGCCATCAAGAAAATATACACCCTAGTTTTTTGAATAAACTTATTAAACATTTCGATGTCACAAGCACATACCATAGGGTTTGGGCTGCGGAAGTCGATTTCTTGCCATAGACCGTGCAATTCATCATAAAACTCTTCTACTGTTTTGCCATCTTGTTTGACATGTGAGACCCGCTGATTTAGAGCAAATACCTGTGATTCATCACTGCCATCGTAAAAAGTGGTTACGAGTGCTTGCCACACGTCTCTTGCAGTAGGATGTCGGATGTACTTACTTCTTAGTCGTGGCTCGAGTGAGTTTATGAGCCACCCTTTGACAACTACATCGTCCACTTCCCATTTTCTGAAACCCGGATCTATTTTATTCGGAGGTGTAGGAACCCAAGTGAGGTGCTTCATTCGCTCTCTCCCTTTGACATACATCTCTACAGCTTGACACCAGAAGGTATAATTGGTGCCATCCATCTTTACATCTATTGGGTTCGGGTGAATAGAACCATCAGTTTGGTGAACATGTTGCGGTATTGATTGAGGGTTGGTGATGGCAGCGCTTTGCATAGGCACCATTTGGGTTTGTTGAAGAGTTATTGCTTGAGTAAGTTGCGTGAGTTTTTCTAGCAACTCCATAGGATTAATGGTAGGGTTTGGTTGAGCATTTTCAGGTGGTGTGGTTGACATTTTTCAAGGTTGGGTTTGCTGAATTTCTTCTCTGTTGATGATACGCCACAAGATTCAGAACCTAAGCTCTGATACCATGTCAAAGTTGTTAGGATTGCACTACATAAACATCAACAAGAACACGAACACAATCACTCCCTTGAATCTCCCTTTCCCACCCTTATTTTTATTTCATTGGAAAAGAATACATGTTTCGGTTTTCTTTCTTTTATTTCTGTTTTTTTGTATCTCTCATTCATACACAGCTCTACATATTTAAACTGAAAAACATACATTTGGTATCTACTAAAGAAATCAATTCCAATCATCTATATTTAGAAGCTTGCTCCGTATTTAGAAAGATAATCACAGCCAGCCATTTCTTGGAGAGCCGCCAGCTATGGTAGGTGCAATTACATCATATATGGGTTGGAATAATATTCTTCTTTCCTTCTTTTGTAGATCCTAAATATTACAACGTGTCATGGTGTTAGTTTTGACAATACATAATGTGGTATATTATAAAACGTGAGATTGATGAAAAGGTACTGTTAGTTTCCATATGTGAATATGCTAAAAGATGTTGCATAATTATTTGAAAGAATTAATGCCTTTTTAATTATAAACTAATTCAACATCGAAAGCTTAGAGAGAGTACAAAAACATACTATTCTATTAGAGAACAGAATTGCTCTCAATAGAAACTCTCTCCATTTATTGTTTTATTTATTATTATGAAGGTCACTCTAATTAACTTACAACCTCCAAAAAATAGGTGACAAGGGGTGATGTGGCAAGCCGGCCGCAGTGGACAGGAGGGTGTTGGTTAAATTTGAAACCTCCAAAGAATGAGTGAGGCTAGCGCGGATTGGTCTGTACCATTCATTATGGTCTCCATATGGATATGTATTTAAGCTAAATTTTACAATTTTTAAGAAATTGTTTACTATTTTTTTAGATAGATAGAAAATCAATGTTTCCAATCAAGTGATTTTCTGCCCAGCTAAATAAATGAAAAAAATTAAAAAATATATAAAATTTAGTTTACAACTATATATTCATATGGAGACCATGTTGAACAGTTTGGATTGACCGTTAGGACTTTCAAACTGAAAATTTTCCATACCGCGGGCCAATATGCAGTATGCATATCACTATGAATAAAATTACAGTGCAACGGAATTTTTTTTTGAGAAAATGGTAGTTGTAACCGCGATACAACACTCCAATTGAATGTGTTTGAGCCACTCTAGTATTGTCTCCAAACGGGAAGAGAGGTGGGTAGTTGCAACCCAAATATAACACTCCAATTGAAGGTCTTTGTTGCAACCCAAGTAGTGTCTCCAAATGTTAACAGAAGAGGGTACTTGCAACCCTAATGCGACACCCAAATTGAAGATCTTTGCGGCACACCTGAAGTGTCCCCAGATGACAACAGAAGAGGATAGTTGCAACCCTAATACAACACTCCAACTGAAGGTTATTGCAGTACACTAGTAGTGTCTCTAGATGGCAAGAGAAAATGGTGGTTGTAACCCTAATAGAACACTCCAATTGAAGGTGTTTGAAGCACTCTAGTATTGTCTCCAAACGGGAATGAGAGGAGGGTAGTTGCAACCCAAATATAACAATCCAATTTAATGTCATTGTAGCACTCTAGTTGTGTCTCCAAATGTTAACAGAAAAGGATAGTTGTAACCCCAATACAACACCTCAATTGAAGATCTTTGCAGCACACTAGAAGTGTTTCCAGATGACAACAGAAGAGGGTAGTTACCAACCTAATACAACACCTCAATTGAAGTCTTTGTAGCACACTAGTAGTGTCTCTAGATGGCAAAAGAAGTGGATAGTAGCAAAGCTAATATAACCCCCAATTGAAGGTCTTTACAGTAATGTCTCCAAACGGTAAGAGAGGAAGGTAGTTGCAAGCCAAATATAACAATCCAATTGAAGGTCTTTGTAGCACTCTAGTAGTGTCTCCAAATGCTAAAAGAAGAGGGTAGTTGTAACCCTAATACAACACCCCAATTGAAGATCTTTGTAGCACACTAGACTGTCTCCGAATGGCACCAGAAGAGGGTAGTTACCACCCTAATATAACACTCCAATTGAAGGTCTTCACACTAGTAGTGTCTCTAGATGGTAAGAGAAAATGGTGGTTGTAACCCTAATACAACACTTCAATTGAATGTGTTTGAAGCACTCTACTATTGTCCCTAAACGGGAAGAGAGGAAGGTAGTTGCAACCCAAATATAACACTCCAATTGAATGTTTTTGTTGCACTCTAGTAGTTTCAACAAATATTTACAGAAGAGGGTACTTGCAACCCTAATACGACACCCCAATTGAAGATCTTTGCGGCACACTTGAAGTGTCCCCAGATGGCAACAGAAGAGGATAGTTGCAACCCTAATACAACACTCAAACTGAAAGTTTTTGCAGCACACTAGTAGTGTCTCAAGATGGTAGGAGAAAATGGTGGTTGTAACCCTTATACAACACTCCAATTGAAGGTGTTCGATGCACTCTAGTATTGTCTCCAAACGGGAATAGAGGAGGGTAGTTGCAACCCAAATATAACAATCCAATTGAATGTCTTTGTAGAACTATAGTTGTGTCTCCAAATGGAGAAAGGCTTGGGTCCGATACCCATCGGACTCAAATTTGGGTCTGATGGGTTTCAGGACCGTCCGATCCACTTTAAGATTGGTGCGGATGAAGTTCAAAGCAGACGCAAAAGCTGCGGGTGCGAATCCTAAAGTAGATCAGACGGTGAGCAAACCCGTCGAACTCACTTTGGGTCCAATGCCCATCGGACACAAATTTCTCCCCTCCAAATGTTACAGAAGAGGATAGTTGTAACCCTAATACAACACTCCAATTGAAGATCTTTGCAGCACACTAGAAGTGTCTCCAGATGACAACAGAAGAGGGTAGTTACCAACCTAATACAACACCCCAATAGATGTCTTTATAGCATACTAGTAATGTCTCTAGATGGCAAGAGAAGTGGGTAGTAGCGAATCTAATATAACCCTCCAATTGAAGGTCTTTACAGTACTCTAGTAATGTCTCCAAAAGGTAAGAGAGGAGGGTAGTTGCAACCCAAATATAACAATCCAATTGAAGGTCTTTGTAGCACTCTAGTCGTGTCTCCAAATGTTAACAGAAGAGGATACTTGCAACCCTAATACAACAACACCCCAATTGAACATCTTTCCAGCACCGTAGAAGTGTCTCCCGATTGCAACATAAGGGGATAGTTGCAAACCTAATACAACACTCCAATTGAAAGTCTTTGCAGCACTCCAGTAATGTCTCCGAACGGTAAGAGAGGAGAGTAGTTGCAACCCAAATATAACACTCCAATTGAAGGTCTTTGTTGCACTCAAGTAGTGTCTCCAAATGTTAACAGAAAAGAGTACTTGCAACCCTAATATAACACCCTAATTGAAGATCTTTGCAGCACACTAGAAGTGTCTCTAGATGGCAACAGAAGAGGGTAATTACCACCCTAATATAACACCCCAATTTAAGATCTTTGTAGCACACTAGTAGTGTCTCTATATGGCAAGAGAAAATGGTGGTTGTAACCCTAATACAACACACCAATTGAAGGTGTTTGAAACACTCTATTAATGTCTCTAAACGGGAAGAGATGAAGGTAGTTGCAACCCAAATATAACACTTCAATTGAAGAATTTTGTAGAACACTAATAGTGTCTCCAAATGATAACACAAAAGAGTACTTGCAACCCTAATACAACACTCCAATTGAAGATCTTTGCAGCACACTTGAAGTGTCTCCATATAGCAACAGAAAAGGGTAGTTGCTACCCTAATACAACACTCCAATTGAAGATATTTGTAGCACACTAGTAGAGTCTCTAGATGACAAGAGAAAATGGTGGTTGTAACCCCAATGCAACACTCCAATTGAAGGTGTTTGGAGCACTCTAGTATTGTCTCCGAATGGGAAGAGAGGTGGGTAGTAGCAATCCCAATATAACACTCCAATTGAAGGTCTTTATTGCACTCTAGTAGTGTCTACAAATGTTAACAGAAGAGGGTACTTGCAACCCTAATGAACACCCCAATTGAAGATCATTGCGGCACACGTGAAGTGTCCCCAGATGGGAATAGAAGAGGATAGCTGCAACGCTAATACAACACTCCAATTGAAGCACTTTAGTATTGTCTCCAAACGGGAAGAGAGAAGGGTAGTTGCAACCCAAATATAACAATCCAATTGAAGGTCTTTGCAGCACTCCAGTAGTGTCTCAAAATGTTAACAGAAGATGGTAGTTGCACGCTAATACAACAACCCAATTGAAGATCTCTGCAGCACACTACAAATGTCTCCAGATAGCAACAGAAGACGGTAGTTGCAACCCTAATACAACACTCCAGTTGAAGATATTTGTAGCACACTATGTCTCTAGATGGCAAGAGAAAAAGGTGGTTGCAACTCTAATACAACACTCTAATTGAAGGAGTTTGAAGTACTCCAGTATTGTCTCCCAACGGGAAGAGAGGTGGGCAATGGCAACCGGAATATAACATTCCAATTGAAGGTCTTTGTTGTACTCCAGTAGTGTCTCCAAATGTTAACAGAAGAGAGTACGTGCAACCCTAATACAACAACCCAATTGAAGATCATTGCAGCACACTAGAAGTGTCTCCAGAAGGCAACAGAATAGGGTAGTTGCAACCCTAATACAACACTACAATTGAAGACATTTGCAGCACATTAGTAGTGTCTCTAGATGGCAAGAGAAAATGGTGGTTGTAACCCTACTACAATACTCCAATTGAAGGTGTTTCATGCACTCTAGTGTTGTCTCCAAACGGGAAGAGAGGACGGTAGTTGCAACCCAAATGTAACAATCCAATTGAATGTCTTTGTAGCACTCTATTAGTGTCTCCAAATGTTAACAGAAGAGGGTAGTTGTAACCGTAATACAACACCCATATTGAAGATCTTTGCAGCACACTAGAAGTGTCTCTAGATGGCAACAGAAAAGGGTAGTTACGACCCTAACATAACACCCCAATTGAAGGTCTTTGTAGCACACTAGTAGTGTCTCTAGATGGCAAGAGAAAAATAGTGGTTGTAACCCTAATACAACACACCAATTAAAGGTGTTTGAAACACTCTAGTATTGTCTCTAAACGGTAAGAGAGAAGGGTAGATGTAACCCAAATATAACACTTCAATTGAAGATCTTTGTTGCACTCTAGTAGTATTCCAAATGTTAACAGAAAATGGTACTTGCAACCCTAATACAACAGTCCAATTGATGATCTTTGCAGCACACTAGAAATGTCTCTAGATGGCAACAGAAGAGCATAGTTGCAACCCTAATACAACACTCCAATTGAAAGTCTTTGCAGCACACTATTAGTGTCTCTAGATGGCAAGAGAAAATTATTGTTGTAACCCTTATACAACCCTTCAATTGAATGTGTTTGAAGCACTCTAGTATTGTCTCTAAACGGTAAGAGAGAAGGGTAGTTGCAACCCAAATATAACACTTCAATTGAAGGTCTTTGTTGCCCTCTAGTACTGTCTCCAAATGATAACAAAAGATGGTAGTTGCAACCCTAATACCGCACTCCAATTGAAGATATTTGTAGCACACAATTATTGTCTCTTGATGCCAAGAGAAAATGGTGGTTGGAACCCTAATACAACACTCCAATTGAAGGTGTTTAAAGCACTCTAGTATTGTCTCTAAACGGTAAGAGAGGAGGGTAGTTGCAACCCAAATATAACACTTCAATTGGAGTTCTTTGTTGCACTCTAGTAGTGTCTCGAAATGTAAACAGAAGATGGTAGTTGCAACCCTAACACAACAACCCAAATGAAGATCTTTGTAGCAAACTAGAAGTGTCTCCAGATAGCAACAGAAGAGGGTAGTTGCAACCCTAATATGACACTCCAGTTGAAGATATTTGTAGCACACTAGTAGTGTCTTTAGATGGCAAGAGAAATTGGTAGTTGTAACCGCGATACGACACTCCAATTGAAGGAGTTTGAGACACCCTAGTATTGTCTCCAAACGGGAAGAGAGGAGGGTAGTTGCAACCCAAATATAACAATCCAGTTGAATGTCTTTGTAGCACTCTAGTTGTGTCTCCAAATGTTAGCAGAAAAGGATAGTTGTAACGCTAATACAACACTCAATTGAAGATCTTTGCAGCACACTTGATGTGTCCCCAGATGGCAACAGAAGAGGATAGTTGCAAACCTATTACAACACTCCAATTGATGGTTTTTGCAGGACACTAGTAATGTCTCTAGATGGCCAGAGAAAATAGTGGTTGTAACCCAAATACAACACTCAAGTTGAAGGTGCTTGAAGCACTCTAGTACGGTCTCTAAACAGTAAGAGAGGAGCGTAGTGGCAACCAAAATATAACACTTCAATTGAAAGTCTTTGTTGCACTCTATCAAGGTCTCCAAATGTTAACAGAGGATGATAGTTGCAACCCTAATACAACAACCCCATTGAAGATCTTTGCAGCACACTAGAAGTGTCTCCAGATGACAACAGAAGGGGGTAGTTACCAACCTAATACAACACCCCAAATGAAGTCTTTGTTGCACACTAGTAGTGTATCTAGATGGCAAAAGAAAATGGTGGTTGTAACCCTAATACAACACTCCAATTGAAGGTATTTGAGGCACTCTAGTATTGTCTCTAAACGGTAAGAGAGGAGGGTAGTTGCAACCAAAATATAACACTTCAATTGAAAGTATTTGTTGCACTCTAGTAATGTCTTCAAATGTTATCAGAAGATGGTAGTTGCAACCCTAATACAACAACCCAATTGAAGATATTTGCCGCACACTGGAAGTGTCTCCAGAAGGCAACAGAAGAGGGTAGTTGCAACTCTAATACAACACTCCAATTGAAGGTCTTTGTAGGACACTAGTAGTGTCTCTAGATGGTAAGAGAAAATGGTGGCGTAACCCTTATACAACACTCCAATTGAAGGTGTTTGAAGCACTCTAGTATTGTCCCCAAACGGTAAGAGATGAGGGTAGTTGCAAGCCAAATATAACACTTCAATTGAACGCCTTTGTTGCACTTTAGTAGTGTCTTCAAATGTTAAAAAAAGATGGTAGTTGCAACCCTAATAAAACAACCCAATTGAAGATCTTTGCCGCACACTGGAAGTGTCTCCAGAAGGCAACGGAAGAGGGTAGTTGCAACTCTAATACAACACCCCAATTGAAGGTCTTTGGAGCACACTAGTAATGTCTCTAGATGGGAAGAGAAAATGGTGGTTGTAACCTTATTACAAACCCATATTGAAGATCTTTGCAGCACACTAGTAATGTCTCTAGATGGGAAGAGAAAATGGTGGTTGTAACCCTAATACAACACACCAATTGAAGGTGTTTGAAGCACTCTAGTATTGTCTCCAAACGGGAAGAGAGGAGGGTAGTTGCAACCCAAATATAACAATACTATTGAATGTCTTTGTAGCACTCTAGTTGTGTCTCCAAACGTTAACCGAAAAGAATAGTTGTAACCCTAATACAACACCCCAATTGAAGATCTTTGCAGCACACTAGAAGTGTCTCCAGATGACAACAAAAGAGGGTAGTTACCGACCTAATACAACGTCCCAATTGAAGTCTTAGTAGCACACAAGTAGTGTCTCTAGAAGGCAAAAGATGTGGGTAGTAGCAAAGCTAATATTAGCCCCCAATTGAAGGTATTTACAGTACTCTAGGAATGTCTCCAAACGGAAAGAGATGAGGGTAGTTGCAAGCCAAATATAACAATCCAATTGAAGGTCTTTGTAGCACTCTAGTAGTGTCTCCAAATGTTAAAAGAAAAGGGTAGTTGTTACCTTAATACAACACCACAATTGAAGATCTTTGCAGCACACTAGAAATGTCCCCGGATGGTAACAGAAGAGGGTATTTATCACCCTAATATAACACCCCAATTGAAAGTCTTTGGAGCACACTAGTAGTGTCTCTAGATGGTAAGAGAAAATGATGGTCGTAACCTTTATACAACACTCCAATTGAAGGTGTTTGAATCACTCTACTATTGTCCCCAAACGGGAAGACAGGAGGGTAGTTGCTACCCAAATATAAAAACCCAATTGAAGGTCTTTGTTGCACTCTAGTACTGTCTCCAAATGTTAACAGAAGAGGGTGCTTGCAACCCTAATGCGACACTCCAATTGAAGATCTTTGGGGCACACTTGAAGTGTCCCCTGATGGCAACAGAAGAGGATAGTTGCAACTCTAATACAACACTCCAACTGAATGTTATTGCAGCAAACAAGTAGTGTCTCTAGATGGCAAGAGAAAATGGTGGTTGTAACCCTAATACAACACTCCAATTGAAGGTGTTTGAAGCACTCTAGTATTGTCCCCAAACGGGAAAAGAGGAGGGTAATTGCAACACAAATATAACAATCCAATTGAATGTATTTGTAGTACTCTGGTTGTGTCTCCAAATGTTAACCGAAAAGAATAGTTGTAACCCTAATACAGCACCCCAATGGAAGATCTTTGCAGCACACTAGAAGTGTCTCCAGATGACAACAGAAGAGGGTAGTTGCCAACCTAATACAACACCCCAATTGAAGTCTTTGTAGCACACTAGTAGTGTCTCTAGATGGCTAAAGAAGTGGGTAGTAGCAAGCCAAATATAACAATCCAATTGAAAGTCTTTGTACCACCCTTAGTAGAGGGTAGTTGTAACCCTAATACAACACCCCAATTGAATCTTTGCAGCACACTAGAAGTGTCTCCAAATGGCAACAGAAGAGGGTTGGTACCACCCTAATATGACACCCCAATTGAAGGTCTTTGTAGGACACTAGTAGTGTCTCTAGATGGTAAGAAAAAATTGTGGTTGTAACCCTTATACGACACTCCAATTGAAGGTGTTTGAATCACTCTAGTATTGTCCCCAAACGGGAAGAGAGGATGGTAGTTGCAACCCAAATATAACACTCTAATTGAATGTGTTTGTTGCACTCTAGTAGTGTCTCCAAATGTTAACAAAAGATGGTAGTTCCAACCCTAATACAACAACCCAATCAAAGATCTTTGTGGCACACTTGAAGTGTCCCCTAATGGCAACAGAAGACGATAGTTTCAACCTTAATACAACACTCGAACTGAAAGTTATTGCAGCACACTAGTAGTGTTCGTAATACATCACTCGAAATGAAAGTTATTGCAGCACCCTAGTAGTGTCTCTAGATGGCAAGAGAAAGTGGTGGTTGTAACCCTAATACAACACTCCAATTGAAGGTGTTTGAAGCACTCTAGTATTGTCTCCAAACGGGAAGAGAGGACGGTAGTTGCAACCCAAATGTAACAATCCAATTGAATGCCATTGAAGCACTCTATTAGTGTCTCCAAATGTTAACAAAAGAGGGTAGTTGTAACCCTATTACAAACCCATATTGAAGATCTTTGCAGCACCCTAGTAGTTTCTCTAGATGGCAAGAGAAAAATGGTGGTTGTAACCCTAATACAACACACCAATTGAAGGTGTTTGAAACACTCTAGTATTGTCTCTGAACGGTAAGAGAGAAGGGTAGTTGCAACCCAAATATAACACTTCAATTGAAGATAATTGTTGCACTCTAATAGTATCTCGAAATGTTAACAGAAAAGGGTACTTGCAACCCTAATACAACACTCCAATTGAAGATCTTTGCAGCACACTAGTAATGTCTCTAGATGGCAACAGAAAAGGATAGTTGCAACCCTAATACAACACTCCAATTGAAAGTGCAGCACACTAGTAATGTCTCTAGATGGCAGGAGAAAATTGTCGTTGTAACCCTAATACAACACTTCAATTGAATGTGTTTGAAGCACTCTAGTATTGTCTCTAAACGGTAAGAGAGAAGGGTAGTTGCAACCCAAATATAACACTTCAATTGAAGGTCTTTGTTGCCCTCTAGTACTGTCTTCTAATGATAACAAAAGATGGTAGTTGCAACCCTAATACCATACTCCAATTGAAGATAATTGTAGCACACAATTAGTGTCTCTTGATGGCAGGAGAAAATGGTGGTTGGAACTCAAACACAACACTCCAATTGAAAGTGCTTGAAGCACTCTAGTATTGTCTCTAAACGGTAAGAGAGGAGGGTAGTTGCAACCCATATATAACACTTCAATTGGAGTTCTTTGTTGCACTATAGTAGTGTCTCCAAATGTTAACAGAAGATGGTAGTTGCAACCCTAATACAACAACCCAATTGAAGATCTTCGCATCACACTAGAAATGTCTCCAGATAGCAACAGAAGAGGCTAGTTGCAACCCTAATACAACACTCCAGTTGAAAATATTTGTAGCACACAAGTAGTGTGTTTAGATGGCAAGAGAAAATGGTAGTTGTAACCGCGATACAACACTCCAATTGAAAGTGTTTGAGGCACTCTAGTATTGTCTCCAAACGGGAAGAGAGGTGGGTAGTTGCAACCCAAATATAACACTCCAACTAAAGATATTTGTAGCATACTAGTAGTGTCGCCAAATGTTAACAGAAGAGGGTACTTGCAACCCTAATGCGACACCCCAATTGAAGATCTTTGCGAAACACTTGATGTGTCCCCAGATGGCAACAGAGGAGGATAGTTGCAAACCTATTACAACACTCCAATTGATGGTTTTTGCAGGACACTAGTAATGTCTCTAGATGGCCAGAGAAAATAGTGGTTGTAACCCAAATACAACACTCAAGTTGAAGGTGTTTGAAGCACTCTAGTACGGTCTCTAAACAGTAAGAGAGGAGCGTAGTGGCAACCAAAATATAACACTTCAATTGAAAGTCTTTGTTGCACTCTATCAAGGTCTCCAAATGTTAACAGAGGATGATAGTTGCAACCCTAATACAACAACCCCATCGAAGATCTTTGCAGCACACTAGAAGTGTCTCCAGATGACAACAGAAGGGGATAGTTACCAACCTAATACAACACCCCAATTGAAGTCTTTGTTGCACACTAGTAGTGTATCTAGATGGCAAAAGAAAATGGTGGTTGTAACCCTAATACAACACTCCAATTGAAGGTATTTGAGGCACTCTAGTATTGTCTCTAAACGGTAAGAGAGGAGGGTAGTTGCAACCAAAATATAACACTTCAATTGAAAGTCTTTGTTGCACTCTAGTAATGTCTTCAAATGTTATCAGAAGATGGTAGTTGCAACCCTAATACAACAACCCAATTGAAGATATTTGCCGCACACTGGAAGTGTCTCCAGAAGGCAACGGAAGAGGGTAGTTGCAACTCTAATACAACACTCCAATTGAAGGTCTTTGTAGGACACTAGTAGTGTCTCTAGATGGTAAGAGAAAATGGTGGCGTAACCCTTATACAACACTCCAAATGAAGGTGTTTGAAACACTCTAGTATTGTCCCCAAACGGTAAGAGCGGAGGGTAGTTGCAAGCCAAATATAACACTTCAATTGAACGCCTTTGTTGCACTCTAGTAGTGTCTTCAAAAGTTAAAAAAAGATGGTAGTTGCAACCCTAATAAAACAACCCAATTGAAGATCTTTGCCGCACACTGGAAGTGTCTCCAGAAGGCAACGGAAGAGGGTAGTCGCAACTCTAATACAACACTCCAATTGAAGATATTTGCAGCACACTAGTAATGTCTCTAGATGGAAGAGAAAATGGTGTTTGTAACCCTCATACAACACACCAATTGAAGGTGTTTGAAGCACTCTAGTATTGTTTCCAAACGGGAAGAGAGGAGGGTAGTTGCAACCCAAATATAACAATACTATTGAATGTCTTTGCAGCACTCTAGTTGTGTCTCCAAATGTTAACCGAAAAGAATAGTTGTAACCCTAATACAACACCCTAATTAAAGATCTTTGCAGCACACTAGAAGTGTCTCCAGATGACAACAAAAGAGGGTAGTTACCGACCTAATACAACACCCAATTGAAGTCTTAGTAGCACACAAGTAGTGTCTCTAGAAGGCAAAAGATGTGGGTAGTAGCAAAGCTAATATTAGCCCCCAATTGAAGGTATTTACAGTACTCTAGTAATGTCTCCAAACGGAAAGAGAGGAGGGTAGTTGCAAGCCAAATATAACAATCCAATTGAAGGTCTTTGTAGCACTCTAGTAGTGTCTCCAAATTTTAAAAGAAGAGGGTAGTTGTTACCCTAATACAACACTACAATTGAAGATCTTTGCAGCACACTAGAAATGTCTCCGGATGGTAACAGAAGAGGGTATTTATCACCCTAATATAACACCCCAATTGAAGGTCTTTGGAGCACACTAGTAATGTCTCTAGATGGGAAGAGAAAATGGTGGTTGTAACCTTATTACAAACCCATATTGAAGATATTTGCAGCACACTAGTAATGTCTCTAGATGGGAAGAGAAAATGGTGGTTGTAACCCTAATACAACACACCAATTGAAGGTGTTTGAAGCACTCTAGTATTGTCTCCAAACGGGAAGAGAGGAGGGTAGTTGCAACCCAAATATAACAATATTATTGAATGTCTTTGTAGCACTCTAGTTGTGTCTCCAAACGTTAACCGAAAAGAATAGTTGTAACCCTAATACAACACCCCAATTGAAGATCTTTGCAGCACACTAGAAGTGTCTCCAGATGACAACAAAAGAGGGTAGTTACCGACCTAATACAACATCCCAATTGAAGTCTTAGTAGCACACAAGTAGTGTCTCTAGAAGGCAAAAGATGTGGGTAGTAGCAATGCTAATATTAGCCCCCAATTGAAGGTATTTACAGTACTCTAGCAATGTCTCCAAACGGAAAGAGATGAGGGTAGTTGCAAGCCAAATATAACAATCCAATTGAAGGTCTTTGTAGCACTCTAGTAGTGTCTCCAAATGTTAAAAGAAAAGGGTAGTTGTTACCTTAATACAACACCACAATTGAAGATCTTTGCAGCACACTAGAAATGTCCCCGGTTGGTAACAGAAGATGGTATTTATCACCCTAATATAACACCCCAATTGAAGGTCTTTGGAGCACACTAGTAGTGTCTCTAGATGGTAAGAGAAAATGATGGTCGTAACCTTTATACAACACTCCAATTGAAGGTGTTTGAATCACTCTACTATTGTCCCCAAACGGGAAGATAGGAGGGTAGTTGCTACCCAAATATAAAAATCCAATTGAAGGTCTTTGTTGCACTCTAGTACTGTCTCCAAATGTTAACAGAAAAGGGTGCTTGCAACCCTAATGCGACACTCCAATTGAAGATCTTTGGGGCACACTTGAAGTGTCCCCTGATGGCAACAGAAGAGGATAGTTGCAACCCTAATACAACACTCCAACTGAATGTTATTGCAGCAAACAAGTAGTGTCTCTAGATGGCAAGAGAAAATGGTGGTTGTAACCCTAATACAACACTCCAATTGAAGGTATTTGAAGCACTCTAGTATTGTCTCCAAACGGGAAAAGAGGAGGGTAATTGCAACACAAATATAACAATCCAATTGAATGTATTTGGAGCACTCTGGTTGTGTCTCCAAATGTTAACCGAAAAGAATAGTTGTAACCCTAATACAGCACCCCAATGGAAGATCTTTGCAGCACACTAGAAGTGTCTCCAGATGACAACAGAAGAGGGTAGTTGCCAACCTAATACAACACCCCAATTGAAGTCTTTGTAGCACACTAGTAGTGTCTCTAGATGGCTAAAGAAGTGGGAAGTAGCAAAGCTAATTTAACCCTCGAATTGAAGGCCTTTATAGTATTCTAATAATGTCACAAAACGGTAAGAGAAGAGGGTAGTTGCAAGCCAAATATAACAATCCAATTGAAAGTCTTTGTAGCACCCTTAGTAGTGTCTCCAAATGTTAAAAGAAGAGGGTAGTTGTAACCCTAATACAACACCCCAATTGAATCTTTGCAGCACACTAGAAGTGTCTCCAAATGGCAACAGAAGAGGGTTGGTACCACCCTAATATGACACCCCAATTGAAGGTCTTTGTAGGACACTAGTAGTGTCTCTAGATGGTAAGAGAAAATTGTGGTTGTAACCCTTATACAACACTTCAATTGAAGTTGTTTGAATCACTCTAGTATTGTCCCCAAACGGGAAGAGAGGAGGGTAGTTGCAACCCAAATATAACACTCCAATTGAATGTCTTTGTTGCACTCTAGTAGTGTCTCCAAATGTTTACAGAAGAGGGTACTTGCAACCCTAATGCGACACCCCTATTGTAGATCTTTGCAGCACACCTGAAGTGTCCCCAGATGGCAACAGAAGACGACAGTTGCAACCCAAAAACAACTCTCCAACTAAAGGTTTTTGCAGCACACTAGTAGTGTCTCTAGATGGTAAGAGAAACTGGTGGTTGTAACCCGTATACAACACTCCAATTGAAGGTGTTTGAAGCACTGTCGTATTCTCTCCAAACGAGAAGAGAGGAGGGTAGTTGCAACCCAAATATAACAATCCAATTGAATGTCTTTGTAGCACTCTAGTTGTGTCTCCAAATGTTAACAAAAAAGGATAGTTGTAACCCTAATACAACACTCAATTGAAGATCTTTGCAGCACACTAGAAGTGTCTCCATATGACAACAGAAGGGGTAGTTACCAACCTAATACAACACCCCAATTGAAGTCTTTGTAGCACACTAGTAGTGTATCTAGATGGCAAAAGAAAATGGTGGTTGTAACCCTAATACAACACTCCAATTGAAGGTGTTTGAGGCACTCTAGTATTGTCTCCAAACGAGAAGAGAGGAGGGTTGTTGCAACCCAAATATAACAATCCAATTGAATGTCTCTGTAGCACTCTAGTTGTGTCTCCAAATGTTAACAAAAAAGGATAGTTGTAACCCTAATACAACACTCAATTGAAGATCTTTGCAGCACATTAGAAGTGTCTCCATATGACAACAGAAGGGGTAGTTACCAACCTAATACAACACCCCAATTGAAGTCTTTGTAGCACACTAGTAGTGTATCTAGATGGCAAAAGAAAATGGTGGTTGTAACCCTAATACAACACTCCAATTGAAGGTGTTTGAGGCACTCTAGTATTGTCTCTAAACGGTAAGAGAGGAGGGTAGTTGCAACCAAAATATAACACTTCAATTGAAAGTCTTTGTTGCACTCTAGTAATGTCTTCAAATGTTATCAGAAGATGGTAGTTGCAACCCTAATACAACAACCCAATTGAAGATATTTGCCGCACACTTGAAGTGTCCCCTGATGGCAACGGAAGAGGGTAGTTGCAACTCTAATACAACACTCCAATTGAAGATATTTGCAGCACACTAGTACTGTATCTAGATGACAACAGAAGAGAAAATGGTGGTTCTAACCCTAATACAACACTCCAATTGAAGGTGTTTGAAGCACTCTAGTATTGTCTCCAAACGGGAAGAGAGGAGGGTAGTTGCAAGCCAAATATAACGATCCAATTGAAAGTCTTTGTAGCACTCTAGTAGTGTCTCCAAATGTTAAATAAAGAGGGTAGTTGTAACCCTAATACAACACCCCAATTGAATCTTTGCAGCACACTAGAAGTGTCTCCAGATGGCAACAGAAGAGGTGTTACCACCCTAAAATGACACCCCAATTGAAGGTCTTTGTAGGACACTAGTAGTGTCTCTAGATGGTAAGAGAAAATGGTGGCAGTATCCCTTATACAACACTCCAATTGAAAGTGTTTGAAGCACTATAGTATTGTCCCCAAACGGTAAGAGAGAAGGGTAGTTGCAACCCAAATATAACACTCCAATTAAAGGCTTTTGTTGCACTCTAGTAGTGTCCTCAAATGTTATCAGAAGATGGTAGTTGCAACCCTAATACAACAACCCAATTGAAGATCTTTGCCGCACACTGGAAGTGTCTCCAGAAGGCAACGGAAGAGGGTAGTTGAAACTCTAATACAACACTTCAATTGAAGATATTTGCAGCACACTAGTAATGTCTCTAGATGGGAAGAGAAAATGGTGGTTGTAACCCTAATACAACACACCAATTGAAGGTGTTTGAAGCACTCTAGTATTGTTTCCAAACGGGAAGAGAGGAGGGTAGTTGCAACCCAAATATAACAATACTATTGAATGTCTTTGTAGCACTCTAGTTGTGTCTCCAAACGTTAACCGAAAAGAATAGTTGTAACCCTAATACAACACCCCAATTGAAGATCTTTGCAGCACACTAGAAGTGTCTCCAGATGACAACAAAAGAGGGTAGTTACCGACCTAATACAACATCCCAATTGAAGTCTTAGTAGCACACAAGTAGTGTCTCTAGAAGGCAAAAGATGTGGGTAGTAGCAATGCTAATATTAGCCCCCAATTGAAGGTATTTACAGTACTCTAGCAATGTCTCCAAACGGAAAGAGATGAGGGTAGTTGCAAGCCAAATATAACAATCCAATTGAAGGTCTTTGTAGCACTCTAGTAGTGTCTCCAAATGTTAAAAGAAAAGGTTAGTTGTTACCTTAATACAACACCACAATTGAAGATCTTTGCAGCACACTAGAAATGTCCCCGGTTGGTAACAGAAGAGGGTATTTATCACCCTAATATAACACCCCAATTGAAGGTCTTTGGAGCACACTAGTAGTGTCTCTAGATGGTAAGAGAAAATGATGGTCGTAACCTTTATACAACACTCCAAAATATACAACACTTCAATTGAAAGTCTTTGTTGCACTCTAGTAATGTCTTCAAATGTCGTAACCTTTATACAACACTCCAATTGAAGGTGTTTGAATCACTCTACTATTGTCCCCAAACGGGAAGACAGGAGGGTAGTTGCTACCCAAATATAAAAATCCAATTGAAGGTCTTTGTTGCACTCTAGTACTGTCTCCAAATGTTAACAGAAAAGGGTGCTTGCAACCCTAATGCGACACTCCAATTGAAGATCTTTGGGGCACACTTGAAGTGTCCCCTGATGGCAACAGAAGAGGATAGTTGCAACCCTAATACAACACTCCAACTGAATGTTATTGCAGCAAACAAGTAGTGTCTCTAGATGGCAAGAGAAAATGGTGGTTGTAACCCTAATACAACACTCCAATTGAAGGTGTTTGAAGCACTCTAGTATTGTCTCCAAACGGGAAAAGAGGAGGGTAATTGCAACACAAATATAACAATCCAATTGAATGTATTTGTAGCACTCTGGTTGTGTCTCCAAATGTTAACCGAAAAGAATAGTTGTAACCCTAATACAGCACCCCAATGGAAGATCTTTGCAACACACTAGAAGTGTCTCCATATGACAACAGAAGAGGGTAGTTGCCAACCTAATACAACACCCCAATTGAAATCTTTGTAGCACACTAGTAGTGTCTCTAGATGGCTAAAGAAGTGGGTAGTAGCAAAGCTAATTTAACCCTCGAATTGAAGGCTTTTATAGTATTCTAATAATGTCACAAAACGGTAAGAGAAGAGGGTAGTTGCAAGCCAAATATAACAATCCAATTGAAAGTCTTTGTAGCACCCTTAGTAGAGGGTAGTTGTAACCCTAATACAACACCCCAATTGAATCTTTGCAGCACACTAGAAGTGTCTCCAAATGGCAACAGAAAAGTGTTGGTACCACCCTAATATGACACCCCAATTGAAGGTCTTTGTAGGACACTAGTAGTGTCTCTAGATGGTAAGAGAAAATTGTGGTTGTAACCCTTATACAACACTCCAATTGAAGGTGTTTGAATCACTCTAGTATTGTCCCCAAACGGGAAGAGAGGAGGGTAGTTGCAACCCAAATATAACACTCCAATTGAATGTCTTTGTTGCACTCTAGTAGTGTCTCCAAATGTTTACAGAAGAGGGTACTTGCAACCCTAATGCGACACCGCTATTGTAGATCTTTGCAGCACACCTGAAGTGTCCCCAGATGGCAACAGAAGACGACAGTTGCAACCCAAATACAACTCTCCAACTAAAGGTTTTTGCAGCACACTATTAGTGTCTCTAGATGGTAAGAGAAACTGGTGGTTGTAACCCGTATACAACACTCCAATTGAAGGTGTTTGAAGCACTGTCGTATTCTCTCCAAACGAGAAGAGAGGAGGGTAGTTGCAACCCAACTATAACAATCCGATTGAATGTCTTTGTAGCACTCTAGTTGTGTCTCCAAATGTTAACAAAAAAGGATAGTTGTAACCCTAATACAACACTCAATTGAAGATCTTTGCAGCACACTAGAAGTGTCTCCATATGACAACAGAAGGGATAGTTACCAACCTAATACAACACCCCAATTGAAGTCTTTGTAGCACACTAGTAGTGTATCTAGATGGCAAAAGAAAATGGTGGTTGTAACCCTAATACAACACTCCAATTGAAGGTGTTTGAGGCACTCTAGTATTGTCTCCAAACGAGAAGAGAGGAGGGTTGTTGCAACCCAAATATAACAATCCAATTGAATGTCTCTGTAGCACTCTAGTTGTGTCTCCAAATGTTAACAAAAAAGGATAGTTGTAACCCTAATACAACACTCAATTGAAGATCTTTACAGCACATTAGAAGTGTCTCCATATGACAACAGAAGGGGTAGTTACCAACCTAATACAACACCCCAATTGAAGTCTTTGTAGCACACTAGTAGTGTATCTAGATGGCAAAAGAAAATGGTGGTTGTAACCCTAATACAACACTCCAATTGAAGGTGTTTGAGGCACTCTAGTATTGTCTCTAAACGGTAAAGAGAGGAGGGTAGTTGCAACCAAAATATAACACTTCAATTGAAAGTCTTTGTTGCACTCTAGTAATGTCTTCAAATGTTATCAGAAGATGGTAGTTGCAACCCTAATACAACAACCCAATTGAAGATATTTGCCGCACACTTGAAGTGTCCCCTGATGGCAACGGAAGAGGGTAGTTGCAACTCTAATACAACACTCCAATTGAAGATCTTTGCAGCACACTAGAAGTGTCTCCAGATGACAACAGAAGAGGGTAGTTACCAACCTAATACAACACCCCAATAGATGTCTTTATAGCATACTAGTACTGTATCTAGATGGGAAGAGAAAATGGTGGTTCTAACCCTAATACAACACTCCAATTGAAGGTGTTTGAAGCACTCTAGTATTGTCTCCAAACGGGAAGAGAGGAGGGTAGTTGCAAGCCAAATATAACGATCCAATTGAAAGTCTTTGTAGCACTCTAGTAGTGTCTCCAAATGTTAAATAAAGAGGGTAGTTGTAACCCTAATACAACACCCCAATTGAATCTTTGCAGCACACTAGAAGTGTCTCCAGATGGCAACAGAAGAGGTGTTACCACCCTAATACAACACCCCAATTGAAGGTCTTTGTAGGACACTAGTAGTGTCTCTAGATGGTAAGAGAAAATGGTGGCAGTAACCCTTATACAACACTCCAATTGAAAGTGTTTGAAGCACTACAGTATTGTCCCCAAACGGTAAGAGAGGAGGGTAGTTGCAACCCAAATATAACACTCCAATTAAAGGCTTTTGTTGCACTCTAGTAGTGTCCTCAAATGTTATCAGAAGATGGTAGTTGCAACCCTAATACAACAACCCAATTGAAGATCTTTGCCGCACACTGGAAGTGTCTCCAGAAGGCAACGGAAGAGGGTAGTTGAAACTCTAATACAACACTTCAATTGAAGATATTTGCAGCACACTAGTAATGTCTCTAGATGGGAAGAGAAAATGGTGGTTGTAACCCTAATACAACACACCAATTGAAGGTGTTTGAAGCACTCTAGTATTGTTTCCAAACGGGAAGAGAGGAGGGTAGTTGCAACCCAAATATAACAATACTATTGAATGTCTTTGTAGCACTCTAGTTGTGTTTCCAAACGTTAACCGAAAAGAATAGTTGTAACCCTAATACAACACCCCAATTGAAGATCTTTGCAGCACACTAGAAGTGTCTCCAGATGACAACAAAAGAGGGTAGTTACCGACCTAATACAACATCCCAATTGAAGTCTTAGTAGCACACAAGTATTGTCTCTAGAAGGCAAAAGATGTGGGTAGTAGCAAAGCTAATATTAGCCCCCAATTGAAGGTATTTACAGTACTCTAGCAATGTCTCCAAACGGAAAGAGATGAGGGTAGTTGCAAGCCAAATATAACAATCCAATTGAAGGTCTTTGTAGCACTCTAGTAGTGTCTCCAAATGTTAAAAGAAAAGGGTAGTTGTTACCTTAATACAACACCACAATTGAAGATCTTTGCAGCACACTAGAAATGTCCCCGGATGGTAACAGAAGAGGGTATTTATCACCCTAATATAACACCCCAATTGAAGGTCTTTGGAGCACACTAGTAGTGTCTCTAGATGGTAAGAGAAAATGATGGTCGTAACCTTTATACAACACTCCAAAATATAACACTTCAATTGAAAGTCTTTGTTGCACTCTAGTAATGTCTTCAAATGTTATCAGAAGATGGTAGTTGCAACCCTAATACAACAACCCAATTGAAGATCTTTGCCGCACACTTGAAGTGTCCCCTGATGGCAACAGAAGAGGATAGTTGCAACCCTAACACAACACTCCAACTGATTGTTATTGCAGCAAACAAGTAGTGTCTCTATATGGCAAGAGAAAATGGTGGTTATAACCCTAATACAACACTCCAATTGAAGGTGTTTGAAGCACTCTAGTATTGTCTCCAAACGGGAAAAAAGGAGGGTAGTTGCCACACAAATATAACAATCCAATTGAATGTCTTTGTAGCACTCTGGTTGTGTCTCCAAATGTTAACCGAAAAGAATAGTTGTAACCCTAATACACCACTCCAATTGAAGATCTTTGCAGCACACTAGTAGTGTCTCCAGATGACAACAAAAGAGGGTAGTTACCGACCTAATACAACACCCCAATTGAAGTCTTAGTAGCACACAAGTAGTGTCTCTAGAAGGCAAAAGATGTGGGTAGTAGCAAAGCTAATATTAGCCCCCAATTGAAGGTATTTACAGTACTCTAGTAATGTCCCCAGATGCGACACCTAATGCGACACCCCTAATGCGACACCCCCAACTTGCAACCCTAATGCGACACCCCTATTGTAGATCTTTGCGGTACACCAGAAGTGTCCCCAGATGGCAACAGAAGAGGATAGTTGCAACCCAAATACAACTCTCCAACTAAAGGTTTTTGCAGCACACTAGTAGTGTCTCTAGATGGTAAGAGAAAATGGTAATGTCTCTAGATGGGAAGAGAAAATGGTGGTTGTAATCCTAATACAACACTCCAATTGAAGGTCTTTGAAGCACTCTAGTATTGTCTCCAAACGGGAAGAGAGTAGGGTAGTTGCAACCCAAATATAACTATCCTATTGAATGTCTTTGTAGCACTCTAGTTGTGTCTCCAAATGTTAACCGAAAAGAATAGTTGTAACCCTAATACAACACCCCAATTAAAGATCTTTGCAGCACACTAGAAGTGTCTCCAGATGACAACAAAAGAGGGTAGTTACCGACCTAATACAACACCCAATTGAAGTCTTAGTAGCACACAAGTAGTGTCTCTAGAAGGCAAAAGATGTGGGTAGTAGCAAAGCTAATATTAACCCCCAATTGAAGGTATTTACAGTACTCTAGTAATGTCTCCAAATGGAAAGAGAGGAGGGTAATTGCAAGCCAAATATAACAATCCAATTGAAGGTCTTTGTAGCACTCTAGTAGTGTCTCCAAATGTTAAAAGAAGAGGGTAGTTGTTACCCTAATACAACACCACAATTGAAGATCTTTGCAGCGCACTAGAAATGTCTCCGGATGGTAACAGAAGAGGGTATTTATCACCCTAATATAACACCCCAATTGATGGTCTTTGGAGCACACTAGTAGTGTCTCTAGATGGTAAGAGAAAATGATGGTCGTAACCCTTATACAACACTCCAATGGAAGGTGCTTAAAGCACTCTACTATTGTCCCCAAACGGGAAGACAGGAGGGTAGTTGCAACCCAAATATAAAAATCCAATTGAAGGTCTTTGTTGCACTCTAGTACTGTCTCCAAATGTAACAGAAGAGGGTACTTGCAACCCTAATGCGACACCCCTATTGAATATCTTTGCGTCACACTTGAAGTGTCCCAAGATGGGAACAGAAGAGAATAGTTGCACCCCTAATACAACACTCCAACTGAAGGTTTTTGAAGCAAAGTAGTAGTGTCTCTAGATGGTAAGAGAAAATGGTGGTTGTAACCCTTATACAACACTCCAATTGAAGGTGTTTCAAGCACTCTAGAATTGTCTCCAAACGGGAAGAGAGGAGGATAGTTGCAACTCAAATATAACAATCCAATTAAAGGTCTTTGTAGTACTCTAGTTGTGTCTCCAAATGTTAACAGAAGATGATAGTTGTAACCCTAATACAACACTCCAATTGAAGATCTTTGCAGCACACTAGAAGTGTGTCCAGATGACAACAAAAGAGGGTAGTTACCAACCTAATACAACACCGAATTGAAGTCTTTGTAGCACACTAGTAGTGTCTCCAGATGGCAAGAGAAGTGGTTAGTAGCGAATCTAATATAACCCTCAAATTGAAGGTCTTTACAGTACTCTAGTAATGTCCCCAAAAGGTAGGACAGGAGGGTTGTTGCAACCAAAATATAACACTTCAATTGAAAGTCTTTGTTGCACTCTAGCAAGGTCTCCAAATGTTAACAGAGGATGGTAGTTGCAACCCTAATACAACAACCCAATTGAAGATCTTTGTCGCACACTAGAAGTGTCTCCAGAAGGCCACGGAAGAGGGTAGTTGCAACTCTAATACAACACTCCAATTGAAGATATTTGCAGCACACTAGTACTGTCTCTAGATGGCAAGAGAAAATGGTGGTTGTAACCCTAATACAACACTCCAATTGAAGGTGTTTGAAGCACTCTAGTATTGTCTCCAAACGGGAAGAGAGGAGGGTAGTTGCAACCCAAATATAACAATCCAATTGAATGTCTCTGTAGCACTCTAGTTGTGTCTCCAAATATTAACAGAAAATGATAGTTCTAACGCCAATACAACACTCAATTGAAGATCTTTGCAGCACACTAGAAGTGTCTCCAGATGACAACAGAAGAGGGTAGTTACCAACCTAATACAACACCCCAATTGAAGTTTTTTTGTAGCAACACTAGTGTTGTATCTAGATGGCAAAAGAAAATGGTGGTTGTAACCCTAATACAACACTCGAATTGAAGGTGTTTGAGGCACTCTAGTATTGTCTCTAAACGGTAAGAGAGGAGGGTAGTTGCAACCCAAATATAACACTTCAATTGGAGGTCTTTGTTGCACTCTAGTAGTGTCTCCAAATGTTTACAGAGGATGGTAGTTGCAACCCAAATACAACAATCCAATTGAAGATATTAGCAGCACATTAGAAGTGTCTCCAGATTGCAACGGAAGAGAGTAGTTGTAACCCTAATACAACACTCTAAGAAGATATTTGCAGCACACTAGTAATGTCTCTAGGTGGCAAGAGAAAATGGTGGTTGTAACCCTAATACAACACTCCAATTGAAGGTGTTTGAAGCACTCTAGTATTGTCTCCAAATGGGAGGAGAGGAGGGTAGTTGCAACCCAAATATAACAATCCAATTGAATGTCTTTGTAGCACTATAGTTGTGTCTCCAAATGTTAACAGAAAAGGATAGTTGTAACCCTAATACAACCCTCAATTAAAGATCTTTGCAGCACACTAGAAGTGTTTCCAGATGACAACAAAAGAGGGTAGTTACCAACCTAATACAATACCCCAATTGAAGTCTTTGTAGCACACTAGTAGTGTATCTAGATGGCAAAAGAAAATGGTGGTTGTAACCCTAATACAACAGTCTAATTGAAGGTGTTTGAGGCACTCTAGTATTGTCTCTAAACGGTAAGAGAGGAGGGTAGTTGCAACCAAAATATAACACTTCAATTGAAAGTCTTTGTTGCACTCTAGTAACGTCTCCAAATGTTATCAGAAGATGGTAGTTGCAACCCTAATACAACAACCCAATTGAAGATTTTTGCCACACACTAGAAGTGTCTCTAGAAGGCAACGGAAGAGGGTAGTTGCAACTCTAATACAACACTCCAATTGAAGATATTTGCAGCACACTAGTAATGTCTCTAGATGGCAAGAGAAAATGGTGGTTGTAACTCTAATACAACACTCTAATTGAAGGTGTTTGAAGCACTCTAGTATTGTCTCCAAACGGGAAGAGAGGAGGGTGGTTGCAACCCAAATATAACAATCCAATTGAATGTCTTTGTAGCACTCTAGTTGTGTCTCCAAATGTTAACCGAAAAGAATTGTTGTAACCCTAATGCAACACCCCAATTGAAGATCTTTGCAGCACACTAGAAGTGTCTCCAGAAGACTACAGAAGAGGGTAGTTACCAATCTTATACAACACCCCAATTGAAGTCTTTGTAGCACACTAGTAGTGTCTCTAGATGGCAAAAGAAGTGGGTAGTAGCAAAGCTAATATGACCCTTCAATTGAAGGTCTTTACAGTACTCTAGTAATGTCTCCAAACGGTAAGATAGGAGGGTAGTTGCAAGCCAAATATAACAATCCAATTGAAGGTCTTTGTAGCACTTTAGTAGTGTCTCCAAATGTTAAAAGAAGAGGGTAGTTGTAACCCTAATATAACACCCCAATTGAATCTTTGCAGCACATTATAAGTGTCTACAGATGGCAACAGAAGATGGTAGTTACCACCCAAATATAACACCCCAACTGAAGGTCTTTGTAGCACACTAGTAGTGTCTCTAGGTGGTAAGAGAAAATGGTGGTTGTAACCCTTATACAACACTCCAATTGAAGGTGTTTGAAGCACTCTAGTATTGTCTCCAAACGGGAAGAGAGGGGGGTAGTTGCAACCCAAATATAACAATCCAATTAAAGGTCTTTGTAGCACTTTAGTTGTGTCTCCAAATGTTAACAGAAGAGGATAGTTTAACCCTGATACAACACTCCAATTGAAGATCTTTGCAGCACACTAGAAGTGTTTCCAGATGACAACAGAAGAGGGTAGTTACCAACCTAATACAACAACCCCAATTGTGTCTCTAGATGGCAAGAGAATTGGGTAGTAGCAAATCTAATATAACCCTCCAATTGAAGGTCTTTACAGTACTCTAGTAATGTCTCCAAAAGGTAGGTGAAGAGGGTAGTTGCGACCCAAATATAACATTCCAATTGAAGGTCTTTGTAGCACTCTAGTCGTGTCACCAAATGTTAACAGAAGAGGGTAGTTGAATAAGAGATGAATTAATTCATCTAGGGACATTTCTAGAGTGCTGCAAATAACTAAATTGGTGCATCATTGGACAGATTTCATTAATTAAACTTGAATAAGAGATGTACATTTGATATCTAAAGTTAATTTTGCAAAGATCTGGGCTGGAACTAAAAATCTACACGGAGAGTTTTGTTTGAGCTCTCAGCTGTACCACTTTATTTATGTGGGTTCCAGGTGACGAAGATAACGTGGCTGGGCGAGATGAGGAGTAAAACGGGAAGAGAAAGCTAGGATAATTAATATATTGCCACTGAGTTTACTTATTTTGTTTGTTTGAATACATAGAATGAACATGGTTATAAGACATTTATATAATAGCCATGTCCATTTATGTCCTTTGTATCAAAATACATTTTGTGTGATTTATATATAGATTTGTGGCAGTGTATTCATTTTTTATTGATGATGTGTGTAGTATGCTCACATCTTATGTATGGCAGTGTATACATTTATATGGCAGGTTGTCACAGGGGATGACAGGATCTTATACGCCATCTTCAATTTTCTCTCCTGTCTCACGATGTGGAGGTTTAGGTTATCATTGTGTCCGAGGTTGTCTTCTCATGCATATATCAAAATGAGCTTGGACACAATTGATAACTTAAATCTGGACTTCACATTTGAATTGCTTCATTTTTTCAGTATTTGTTCGTTAGCGCAACAAATTTATAACCGATTTTCTCTCCTGTCTTTTTTTGATTTTTGCATTTACACTTGATAAATCGATGCTAAACGTGGGAGAATCAGCGTGAGTTTTTATGTCACGTCCCGGCGGCCGAACCGGGCATGCGGCGGGACAGAATGACATTCTCACATCCATCTGTCGTCCTACCAACTTACGTCGCAATTAAAAGAAACATGAACAATACAAAGTCAGCTATAAAGCCGAGTAACCAGTAAATGACGCGCTTCTCTATAATTGGCTTAATAACAGTAAACAATCATTTCAATAGGACTGGATTAATCCACACAAATATCTCAAATTATGTATGCATATTTAACCGGCAATAATAATTGAGTCTTGGTTTTCAATATAAACAGTTCCATTTTAGTTGGAATCCCTAAACATGCGATTTCCAGTATTTTAGTCCATTAAAAATAATTTCAATCTCCAGACCCCATATGCAGTTAAATATATCATTATAATCCGATTACCCAATTCAATACCAATCAAACCATATAAATCGAAAACACTGATTATAGAGAAGTCTGATTACCTGATAGCGATCAATTTAGAAATCCAATTCGAGTTGCAATGACTATTCAGAAACAACACGACGTAGTCAGAAATCCAATCAGACATGAAATCAAATATCAATATATCACAATATTTCCTTTATTTATATTTTTTTCTCTCTTTCATTCTCTGTTTCCATCTTCTTCTTTTTTTCGATTTTATTTGTTTATTTTTCTTTCTTTTACAAGAGAGAGAAAAGAGAGGCTTTTATAGGGGTTACGGGGATGGCCAAAAAAAAAAAAAAAGCGTGGCATGGGTGCCACGTTGGCCCTTGTAATTTTGTTTTTGCATATATATATAGAGAGTGGCTAATATCAAAACGTTTGTTCCTAGCCCCCGGTGCAACCAAGTTGTTTTCGGGTTTTCAAAGTTTAAACGGTCGATGCGAACCGTTAGATGTTTAATCTATATTAAAATATGCTTGGAGACCAAATTTTACATTTTTTGGAATTTTTTTGCTATTTATTAAGCCACTTTGAAATTTGTTGATTCGGGTGAACAGTAAAAACAGTGCAACTAAATTCTGGACCATGTGATCAACAATTTTCAAAGTAGCTTAATAAATAGCAAAAAAAATCCAAAAAATATAAAATTTAGTCTCCAAGTACATTTCAATATAGAGAACATGTTGAACGGTTCGGATCGACCGTTTGGACTTTGAAAATCCGAAAACAACTTGGTTGCACCGGGGGCTAGGAACAAACGTTTTGATATTAGCCACTCTCTCTCTCTCTCTCTCTCTATATATATATATATATATATATATATATATAGAGTAAGGCTACGGTGCTTTGCAAATTAAAGAGGGTGTTTTACTTTGGGTCACTTTTTTAATTTGCAAAATCCAAACAACCGATCCGAACCGTTCAACATATTCTAAATGTTGAAATGCTTGGAGACCAAATTTTACATTTTTTGGAATTTTTTTACTATTTATTAAGCCACTTTGAAAATCGCTGGTTCGACGGTAAACAGTAAAAAACAGTAAAATTTTCTGGACCACCGGATCAGCGATTTTCAAAGTGGCTTAATAAATAGTAAAAAAATTCCAAAAAATGTAAAATTTGGTCTCCAAGCACATTTCAACATTTAGAACATGTTGAACGGTTCGGATCGGTTGTTTGGATTTTCAAAATCCAAAAAGTAACCCGAAGTAAAGAGGGTGGTTTACTTTGCAAAGCGCCGTAGCCTTACTCTATATATATATATATACATACATGAGGAGGGTTAAAATGCACCCTCCCTTTTGTGCTCCTAACGTGCACCCTCCCCTCATATTTTCATTTTTAAAATTCAAATAGTCGATTCGAACCTTCCAACGTGTTCTTCATATTAAAATGTGCTTGGAGACCAAATTTTACATTTTTTGGAAATTTTTTACTATTTTTTCAGAATTTTTGATTAAACTAAACAATAATAAAAAATTCAGCAAAGTGATGATTTTCAAAAATTCTGAAAAAATAGTAAAATTTTTTCAAAAAATGTAAAATTTGGTCTCCAAGCACATTTTAATATGAAGAACACGTTGGAAGGTTCGAATCGACTTTTTGAACTTTGAAAATGAAGATATGAGAGAGGGTGCACGTTAGGAGCACAAAAGGGAGGGTGCATTTTAACCCTCCTCATATATATATATATATATATATATATATTAATTTTAAAGCTTCACATTTTAAAAAATTGCAAAGAAGTCCACAATAAATTAGAAAAATTATAAAATTTACCAGGTGTTACATTTTATGAGTTGAATCGCAGTTTGGCCAGAGAAACAAATTTTGTGAGACAGTTTTTCATTCCAAGACAACAACAACGACAACCAAACTTTTAGTTCCAAACAAGTTCGGATAGGCTAGAAATGAAACCCATGAAAATATGGGTTTTATTTCATTAGAGGATGGTTGTTTTTCGACCACTGGTCTATCGTTGGCTCGCCATGCTTATCACGACCCTCCTCCTTTATCCTGGTTTGGGACAGGCTCTGCAAGAGAAATGTAAATAATTTAATATATATGGAGAACTGGCCAGTTCTAGTTCACAAAATTTAATATGATTGTTATTATTAAAGAATATGGTTTAAAACAGTGATTCTGGACGAACTACAAGATAGTGATTTTGTATTTGTTTGAAAATATATAGTAAATAATTTATAAAAAATATAAAATTGATCTCCAAATAAAATTAATGTGGAGATCAAGTTGAGTTGTTCGAATTAACTATTGGACTAAATATAGAAACAGAGATAAGTACTTATGGCATGATTGGAACACAATAAAGACATTTTAACCTTATTCTATGTTAAGTCAACACTTTATGAGGCATATTAGAAATACAGAACAGAACATGAGATGGATGAAAATTTTCTCAATTTTTAATTTTTATAATATCAAACTCTCCATAATCTCAAAGCAGTTTTCATGTGCTCATTCTGTTCTGTAAGATAGTTGGGTTATTAATTGCTTTGTAAGATAAAATAGTTGTCATGCATTATTTTCTTTGAGAGATTTGAACAGTTTATTTTATACTTCTTTACAGTTTATCTTTAGCGCTGATTATGTTTAAGTAAATAAAATTAATGTTGTGAGTTTTAAATGATATTATAATTGGAGCTAATAAATAATTATACAATTAATTGGTAGTATATCCATCAAATTTCATTTTTTTTCCTCAGAAACAATTTTATTCAATTCCAATTTACCATTTTTTTAAAATAGAAACATATTCTCAAACAATTTTTGCTAATATGATTCGTAGTAGTATCATTTTCGCTAATACAATGTTAAAAGATAGAAATTGAATTCAGAGAAATGATTATAAGGGTGAAAATTATAATTGATTAGAATTTTACCGTAAAATTCCTCCATTTTGTACTTAATTTTGTCCATTATTCTGAGAAATGATGTAATAGAGAATTCAGATCCAGTACAATGGAATCTCGCACGAATTTCAAAAATGGACTCCTCTATATTTAAATAAACACCCTATTTTTTTTAACGGGCTTCGAGTATTGTACTCAGTCCGGTACCGTAGGGGATACAGACCTATTATAGGAGGAGATAAAATGTACAACGGAGCATATTTCCCATATAGCAAATTAGGCCTAATTTAATATATAGCAATATAGTGCCAAACAGATTTCCCATATTTCTTGTTATTTTTTTTTTAAAACCAGTTTAATTATTTGATTCGGTTCGGTTTAGAAATTTTTAAAACCAGTTAAACCGAACTGACTGAAAATTTTAACTCGTATCGCCCCTAGACCCGAGCAATCGAACCCCATTTGTGTCGCGCTAGCGCAGTCACCGGGCGCCCTTCACGCATGCCTTTGCCAGGTTTTGTCACTGTTTATTAACAATATTAATAAATAATATTTATTTTTATGATTAATATTTTTATGTCGGTTCAACCGAATAAAACGAAATTTAGTTTGTTTTGGTTCTAATTTGATTGATAAATTTATTTTAGTCAATTCAGTTATATCTTTTAAAAAAAAATTGTTTATCTATTTTATTTTAATTAACAGATCGGAACCAATTAACCGAATTAGATGGTCCATATATATATATATTCTAGGTGACCGAGTTGGGGTTACCAATCGATATCGACGATCCAATATATATTCTAAATTTATGAGGCACATGGAAGTGTGTGATTTATGAGGCACATGGAAAACAAATCACAAAATTTATGATAACATGCAAAATTTATGAGGCACATGGAAAACAAAAAATGTGTGATTTCTTTTGTTAAGGTTCCTATTAAATCGAAGCAATGCTACTCTAACAAAAAGATTCTCATTGCTTGAGAAACTTTCAATGTGCATATATAATAGTCGACTTTATCTAAGATTTAGAACTAATATTATTTCTAATATAATTTTTGAAAAAAAAATACAATTTTCTAAGATATTGGAGCAAGTAAAAAATATTCAAAAGTTCAGCTATCAAACTAAAATAAAAAAAAGTGAGATTTACTAATACGAATTTGTGTATTAGCAGAATGTCGTATATCAATTTCAATATCATATATCAATTTCAATATCGTTATTTAATTGTTTAATATCGTAATTAATTAGTACTGAAATTGTTAAATCTCTCCAGTCACTATGGCTTTATGGGTATCGCCGTCAGCAAATGATGAAAACCATTCGAACCCGGGACAAAAAAAGAGTTTTTCAGGTCTTCCGAGACAATTATGTGAAAGAGCTTAATAATGGAACGTGTAAGGTAAATTACAATCAAGCTAGAAAAATATTTGTTATGCTCATATTATATTTTGTCGAGGCTTTGAGGATAATACTCATACGTGATGTTCTTGAAGATGAATTTGATAATTACCATGATAGGGCTATTGTTGACGCAAAATGTATAAATTTTGCCCAAAATTGGTCAATAAATTCTCATGCATTTTTATTTGGTCAATATTTAGGACAAGACTTAGTGTTAAAATGAATTTGATTGTACCAGCTAGATGGCGTTCCGCCTGATGGGCCAGAAGACCCCAAAAATGGGGATGGTGATTGAGTTCACGAGAGAGTCGTTCAGTAGTTGTATAATTAATTTTTAATTAATAGAAACCATGCAAAATGTATGGTTGTATAATTCAATGGCATTTTAATTGAATTTGTGATACAGTGTGACAATACTTGTGTAATGTCAATGAAACTTTAGATTTAGTTTAATCACATGTTTTATTAGCATTCCTTTGTAATGTCGAACTGGAACTCATATATCTGCAAATGAGCAGGGAGTTATCTTATATGAATATTTTAAAGTTTAGAGATTTTTAGAGTAGTCAACTTTTTCCTATTCATAAATGTAACAAATAATTGGAAATGACCATGAATTTTTTTTTTTCTTTTTATCATTTAATACAGTGCCTTTCAAGTTTGATATAACTTTACAAGATAATGTAGTATCAATAGGCTTGAAATCTACTATAACTATCCTGAAAGGTATCATATGCCTACAATTTATGATTTTTAAACATTTAAAGGTAGGCATTAACCTATTATTTGTCTTTTCCTCTAGGAGTTGATACAATATTGCTTTTGACTACATCTCCATCTCACACTAAGGGAAAAGAGAAAAAAAAAAAACAAATTATTTATTTGAAAATAAAAACGACAGTTGCTCTAATGGAATTGAAGAAGAGGCGCAAAGCTTATATGAAAATCTACAAAATTTGAACATCGAAAAATATCCTAAACCTATTAAAACCAAAACACTTCATCAAAACCACAATATAAGCCTGAGAAATGAATGCTTACAGGTCAAGAGTTGAGTTCTCTTTCAACTAAATATCCTTAACAAAGACTTCGATTTGCATGCAAATAATTGACCTTTTTGTTCCAAAGAGCACCTTATATTTTAGTGTATTTGCGTAGAGCACCTAAAATTTTAACATATTTTAAAAGAACCTAACATGTCTATCATATGCACCCCCATTTATGCACATTTAATAGATGTACATATCCACATGACATAAGCAAATAATAAGCCCTATATTTTTCAAAACAAAATTAGAAACTATTGATAACATCTATCATGTAACTGAAAGCTCAGTTCAAACACAATTTATCCATATTGAACAAAAAATGTTTTATTTTTACTCAAATTAAAAATGAAAACCTCTTACATTATTGAATTTTCTCTAATATCTAAGATTTAGATTTTTTAATGAGCTAAATTTTTGTTAACAACAAATATACTATTATTTTTTGAAAAAAATTAGGAATATAATTAGAATTAAAGTCACAAACAATTCATTTTTTCACACTTGATTTTTATTGTAGTCAAGCTAGATAGAAGGCAAGGAAAAACGTGAAAAGATAAATAAAAAATGTGTGAAGGAGAAAAATAAATGAGTGATTGTGCATGGTACAATTGTTATAAGTTTCATTCCTCCTTTACTGGGCTTGATGGGCCCTGTTCGTAAATTGATATACCTATGGAACGGCCCGGACCCAATCAACATCAAGCAAATAACTTAATTAAATGCATCAATTAGTCATAACATGACAATAGCTTTTAAATTTACTCACATATATGATGGTGGAATAAGCACAATTAGTACATCGAAATACCCCAAATCCTATTGCGCGTCATGTTCAATTAATGCTGACATTTTTTTGTTGTAACATATATTTAATCAATAATTAATTCTTTAAGAAATATTATATATTTTAACAGCACGAAATAGTGTTGGAAATAATCTATCTTTTAAAATATCGAAATTATTGATAGTATTTTTCAAATAATTAATCGCCAATTAAATATTTCTTATAATAAATGAGAAGACTGACAATTGAACCTTATTTATAAAATATAACTTCTATTAGTTTGGAAATAATGAGAAAAAATATCTTTTAATATTGAAGTTCTTGAAAGTGTCTGAAATCATCAAAAAAATTTGTATATCAAAATTTATCAAAATTCTTGAAGTTCTTGAAAGTCTTGAAAGTGAGTCCGGCTACTATAACACTAGTGTCATTCTAAATTAAATAACACTACATCTTAAACCATTAGATCTACTTTAATATTCGTGCAAGACACTAGTATCATTCCATGCTATCTTGTACACGAATATTAAAGCAGATCCAATGGTTTAAGATGTGGTGTTATTTAATTTGAAATGACACTAGTGTTATAGTAGCCGGACTCCTTGAAAGTTCTTGAAGTTCTTGAAAGTTCTAAAATCATCAAAAAATTTTGTATATCAAAATTTATCAAAATTCTTGAAAGTTCTTGAAGTTCTTGAAAGTTCTTTTAATATCTTTTAATATATCAAAATTTTGTTGCAAGTGCAAAACTCTAGAAAGTCTCGTTGTATCTAAATTCAGTACACTTGAAATAATATTTGGTACTCAGTTTTATTATGATTCTTCATATTAAATGATTGTTAGTTTTTAGTTCTATTGGTAAATCTCACAACGCAAAAATTAAATTCTTAATTGTGTGGAATAAAATATTTGTTTAGTTCTATTGATAAAAATTATGTATGGCAAAAACAAGAAGCCGCGTAAATAATTTTTTTTTCCCCTCGAATAATAGTGTGCACCTTACATAACATACATATATATATTAGCGCGCTAAGAATTTGACAAAAAAAATTATCCAAATAGGAATTTAATTATAGTAAACTATTATAAACTTCTAACAAAATTATAATTTTTTTTTTAGTATATTTTTCAAATAGAAGCGTGTAGTGATGCATAACAAAATATCAAGCAAACTAACTGGGCAACATAAGATACGATACTTTTTGTAGCTGATTTTCATTCCCAGAAAGGAATAACCCAATTTTAATTAGGGAGCTTTTTCTCCTAGAAAAATTTGGGAAATTTTTAATTGTTATATTCCGCTTTAAAAGAAAACACTAAGATTTTGAATTTTCAATTTTGACAAAATCAATGCCACTCTAATGTGCTACCACGAAAATGCACAACTACGATTTTTATTAATGTTGATATGCAAAATGAGGATGGTTCAAATGTCTTTATTCTTTTTGTATTCATGATGCCTTCACATTTTATTTTGTAACAACCAAAATTCTTAAATTTATATGCCAAAATTAAATTATTAGATGAGATCTATATTATTTTTCTATATTCACATATAAAATTATAAAATTTTAATTTTTTTGGTGTTAATCAATAAGTTGAAAAATCAATGTTCAGAATTATTTGAAAGTCAAATAATTATAATTAATGTTATTTTCGAATAAAGAAACTGCCATTTTCGAAGCATGATGTTGGAGCAAGTCAAAAACAGCGAATTAATGTACATTTATATTGAAAAAATAATTCAATTATTTGAAAGTTTTTAAGTAACTTTATTGGTACTTCTAAAAAAAAAGAATAATAATATATTTCTATTAGCATAAATTAAAATTTTGCTGAAATATTTGTACTAGTACTATTTTTATACATAATATCTTATATTATTGACATATTTTATTTTGAAATATATTTTTTTGGAAAAAAAATTTAAACATTTTTTGTTCTAATGAAATTGTTTATATATATTTTTTATCTTACATTTGAAAATAATTAAACTACTTATGTCTTATCAGAGAAATGTCATATTTGTTAAGACCACTAAACAAAAGTGACTTAATCTATTTGCTTATTTTAATCTGGTTGATTATTTTTTTTACCGTAATGAATAGAACAACTACCGAAACAACAATATCAAGAAAATAAAAACTGAATGGATTGGGAACAAATGGTTTGGAGTACTAAATACATATCTTGGACCACTGAAACTTTTCCTACAAATCATTGTTACATTTGAATTCATAATTTTTAGTTTTATTTTTAGATTTTACGTAAGCCAAGTTGTAATTTATAGATTCCGTATAAAAATAAATATTTCAAATATTAATTTTTGTGGTAATAGATGTTGTTATCTTATATAAATATGAGATCATTGTTAATTAAATTGTATATAAAGTATTTATTAAAGATTTTCACATTATAAAATAAACAAAATTATTTATTTGTTGATTTTAATTTTAAAATTAATTTTGCTCTACTTGATATTAATCTTACAGATAACATAAGTGTTAGTGTGTGATCTTGCAGCCAATTGGCTGATTTGTTATAAATTGGATGATTTGTTATATCATCTTGGTTTTTGAGTTAGATCAAATTATAGATCATTTGAGCTAATGACTTTAAATTGCACCATGATATTAACTCTAAATTATAAAATTGCTTGACGAGGCAACTTCTAAATCAACATAAAATGTGAAATATATTTCTATTATTCTTTCCGTAATATGAAGAAAGATAAAATTGGATGAGACTTATGTAAAATCAAAGCTCAGATTTGCACAACCTTCCATTCATGCATGTTGCAGCGGATCGAATTTTTAAGAGAAAAAACAAAACAAGTAACAATACTTAAAGATAAGTGGTTCTCAATTCTTAAAATATCTTTATTTTTAATTCTCTTGAAATAAGGGAAAAATATTATGTCATAATATGAGATATTATGTTTTTGATAAAAAATATGAGATATTATTTAATATATACTGAAGCATATCTCTTAATGAAGTTTATATCTCTTAAGATATTGGCTAAAGGGTGCTGTCAAGAATCACTCTATCTAAATATCAAAAAATATTATGTCACTGTATCTAAATATTATTTCTAATTATTAGGCTACGGTTCTGTCGAGAGTAACTGTATCTAAATATCACAAAATATTATGTCATGATAATATCAAATGTTATTTAGATAGGTTGGATGCTACCGATATAAACACACTTGATCCTCATCACTTGTCATCATCAAATTCAAGATGGACACTAATCTGCGTATTCTAGCTTTTCTTTTTCTCATCACTTGTCTTCTGTGTATGACTGAAGGTAATGTTTGTTCTACCAATTGAACCCCTCTGAAGTCATATTGTTGTTATTTTAAAAGAATTTACAGTCTCGATATATAAAAGTACATCTTGTAAGCCAACTTTATCCTTCTTGGCATTACTAAACTGAGTTATTATAATAATGATGAACTTCTAAGCATCTACTATTGAATGCCAATTAATCATCGCTTCTTAATTATTACCTCAATTATCTAAGTGATAAATTTGACATATAGGCTCACATGCATTGAGTTTTGTGTGTGTGTGTGTGTGTGTTGGTTTGATAGGTCGGAATCTGCATATGCAAGGAGGCAAAATAAGCGCAACGAAGATCGATATTCAGAATTGGTGTGGTCATGCTATCGGTTGGAATATGACACAGGTAAGAGGAGAGAACACAAGCAAAATCAATATTCCAGCACTCTGTGTCAAATGCGAACAATGTAGTTATAGAACGTGTTATTGTTGTGCTGTGCATCAACAACATAATTGTTATATAGTACAGTCAGATTGTATTAAACAGTGCCGATAATTCACTAATGGGCATTGATTCATAAATATCATATTTTTATTTGATGTGTGTGGTTTATTTATCATGATTGTCAGCAGCTGCATTTATACTTAATTTATTATATAATGTGTGGAATTCTAAATAAAGCAAAGAAGTATTGAATAAATCTAATCAATATCTGTTGAAAATAATTAATTAAATATATCTACTGGAAATGGAATTCTAGGAAACACATATCAAAGGAATGCAGAAATATTCAGATTACTTAAATTATAGACCATTTCCATTTGCTCTATAATTTTGCTGTATATCTTTTCCTTAATTAATTTCAAATCTTGCTTTAATTAGTTCCACCGGCTGTATTGCCCAAATATGTATAAATATCACATAGCTTTGTACATTTGTGATTCACAAACGAATACTCAATAAATCAATCAATTCAATATAGTTCCAAATGTGTATAAATAGCATATTCAACTATTCTTTTCATATGTGCTAGTGAATGCTTTTTAACTCACTATCAATTATATATGGCTTTTCTTTAATTATCTATTTAACTATGGCTTAGAGCTACTAAAACATGCATCCCTGCAATAAAAGAATATGCATGATTTTCTGACAAATCTTGTTTTGTTAATTTGTTTTTTTTATTTTTCCTAATATAGAGGTTACGTTGTCTGTTGATATTCTGATTTTGTGTATGATGATGCTTATATTGGATGCTCTTTTTATATTATTTATTAATCTGATCTTCTTGCTTATAAGTTTCTGCTGACGAAAAATATAATACATTTTTATTGTATTATAACTTTTTTCCATTTGTGTCTAAAAAGGAGTCCCCAATATATTTCAATCATTTAAAATTTAAATGGCTTCAAAGCAAGACCATCATAGAAAGTACCGTAGTTTTAGTGAATTATTTTTTTAAATTTTGGGCCACATATCATCATTCATTTTGATTTCTTTAATAAAATAACTTGATGCGAAGGGGCTGGAGCATGGCTAATTGGTGTGTGATGTCCAGAACTGATTGTGAATCGGTACCGCACTTGTTCCATGAATGTTCTATAATCACCACACTCAGTGGCGACGCGAGGAATTTTGTCAGGGGTAGGCGAACATATATAGTTGCAAAAAAAAAAAAATTTCAACATAATAAAAATTACAACATCAATCAAAATAAACAAGAAGTCAATTAAGATAATATAAATGAACATCAGATATTTCAACTAAGTCAAAAGTTTATAACAAATATTCTTTTACATATAAAAAAACAAGAATACATTCATGATACATAGTCAAGTCAATGGAGGGAGCATTGCTCCATGGGTCTTCACATTTTGATATTGTTGCACAATTCGTTCATAATTCTTGTGAATATGAATCAACTTCATAAAAACGATTAGGGCCTAAGCTAGACCCGATGTTGTTGTGATATTTGTGAAGATGAATCAACCGGAAATTTAGGTCTCTTCTTGTAGTATTTGTCCATTCTCTATTAAAGAAAGAAAATCATAAATCAAAACTGAAAATACTTGTGATATTCCCAAAATTTGAAATTCACCATCACTATTTTTGGTTGAATGACACTGGAGCTAACTATTTGATTTTATTGACTTTTGTTGGATTGTCATGGAGGATCAACGAGCCAATATGGTGCCCCAGAGAGGAGTGTAAGGCTGTGAATTCCATGTCGATCTCTTGTGCATAATTGATGCAGGTTTGTAATTCTTACATTGAACTGTTTATTTTTACTTGGGTCCATAAGGTTGATCTCCTCCAATGGATCAACCCTCACAAATGTATAACAAATAATTTAGCAAGATTGATCATATCTAGAGGGCACACATGATAACAAGAAAAGGAGCTTAGTCCTCATTTAAACAATTCAAGCAATTCCCACAACCAAAAGTCAGATTCAAGATCGCACAATCAATTCACAACACCAAACAAAATAATTAATACATCACTAATTGATGTCAAGGTCTGGTTCTAATCGATCAAACCTGTCAATCACTAATTCACCACATCTACAAATAGGGTTCTAATCAATCACTAATTCAAGCAACCAAGGTCTGGTTCTAATCAATCACTAATTCACCACATTTCACAAATATACAACAAATAATTTAGCAAGATTAATTCACCAGAAATTGCTGCTGATTAGACAAGCTCTTGCTGCTGAGAGGAGGAAGATTGATGACAGTACAGAGAAAAACGTACCTGTTACCTGTCTTTGTACATGAATTATATCATTATCAGCTTAACACTTGAACCATATCCATTAAAAATAGTTTTATTCAACTGATCACCACATCTCACAAATAGGGTTCCAATCAATCACAAATTAGGTACTAAAATGGCTCTTAAAGCGTATCAAATTGTTCAGAACCTATCAAATTGCTCTTAAAGCCTTAATTAATTGGGTACTAAAATTTAGGAATTTAAGAAATTCGGTACTAAAATTAGGTTTAAGAATTACCTGCAGGCAGTAGGCGGCTAGGCACCTTCTCATCCGCAGGCACAGGCGCACAACACAGGTGAGGCGAGGTGAACAACAGGCAAAGGCGGATCTAGTTCCTTTTCTCCTTCGGGCACAGGCAGCGAAGGCGATCGAAGTTCCTTTTTTTTTTTTCGCTGACAGAATCGCGCAATTGCGCACAGGGTCTCCTCTCAGCAGAGGAGAAGTTTTTTTTTTTTGATTGATCTCTGGGCTCTGGGCTGGAAATGACAAAAGTTCTAGGCCAGGGCCAGGCAAGCCCATTTTCCAGGGGTAGGCAAGACCAAAAAATAACCTGGTCCAAAAAAAAAAAAAATCGAGGGGCAGGCAAATGCCTACCGCGGTTACCTGCTGCCTTCCCCTTTTACCACACTGTATGCCAAGGTGGCCACTGCAATGGGTCTGACACAAACAGTAGTTAGAACTGAATTAGTATGCAACTTTGAAGGCACTGACAAGGAAAAATCACTGGTAGTCATCACTCAATTCATCGTGTGGAGGGAACGGTGTAACAGAATTTTCAAAGAAACAAACAAAGAAATTGAACAGATGAAGGAAGAGGTCATACAACAATGGGAACAGACTAATGCCGCGAGAAGGAGATGATCATCCTCTGATTTTATGTCTGGTTTTATCCTGCTGTTGGTTTTCCTAGTCTATTTTTTATCTTTTAGTTAATTTGTCACTTTAGTTTTCCATTTCTTACTTCGGGGAAGGACATAGTTTGTTTTATTTTAATTTTCTAGGATAGGGTACTGATCTTGAGCTCAACTGTTATGAGCAAATTGTACCTTTTACCATTCTGGTAAAAAACTCTTGTAACAGCTTTTTATTGCAATGAAATGGGGGCATGACCTAAGTTCTTTCCTCAAAAAAAGAATAACTCTCTTTATAGATATTGAGACATACATAATGTGGTATATTATTAAACGTGAGATTGATGATAAGGTTCCGTGAGAAATGAAATATATATGCTAAAATATGTTGCATAATTATATGAAAGAAGTAATGCCTTTTTAATTATAAATTAATTCTACATAGAAAACTCTAAGCTAAGAAAAAGTACAAAAACATACTACGTATGTGGAAGGCACTAAGTCTGGTCAATGCTACGGTTTTGTTGAATTTGAAAAGGAAGATTATTTTATTTTCCCTTATTTTATTTTATTTTCTTTTAATTGAAATGGGCTGCAGTTTGAGTATGCATCTTGCAATAATGATATGTACAATTTTCAGGGTGTGCATTCTATTGATGCATGGAGTGATGGAGCCCCCATTCTCTTTCCTTCCAAGGCTCCTTTACTAGGATTTTTTTTTATAAATCATAATTAAAAAAAATATTTTTAGAAAACTAACATGATTATTTTTTTTTTACAAAAAACATAAGTACCGAAATGGCATTTTGGTCCACTATTTTTTTTTTCCGGACCGAAATGGCATTTCGGTCCGAACTTTTTTATTTTTTTAGAGTTTGCTGTCGGTTTTTTGTTTTTTTTTAGCGGGACCGAAATGGCATTTCGGTCCGGTCACTTTTTTGGATTTTCTGTGGCGGTTGATATGAAAACTTATGAAACCAGTACAGATCGAAATGTCATTTTGGTCCGGAATAAAACAAAATGACAAACCGAAATGCCATTTCGGTTCTTATGGTTTTTGTAAAAAAAAAAAAAGTAATATGTTGTTTCATAAATTTTTTTTTTAATTATGATTTATAAAAAAATTTGCTTTCCTGGTGCGCAATTTTCTATTTAACATGCTTTTCTTTTTCATTTTTTCTTCTCTTTTTTGTACATTTATTTTGCGTTATTTTTTTGTAATGATTAAAATGGTGAGTACATGAATCAATGTAAAGAAGCAATGCTAGGAAAAACAGTGATTTTAAAAAATTCTAAAAAATAATAAAAAAATTCTAAAAATTATAAAATTTGATCTCCAGGCACAATTTAATATGGAAATCAACTTGAATGGTTAGGATCGACGTTTTGAACTTTCAAATTAAGAATATAGACGTGAAGTTAAATACTTACTTTACTCTGCGAAATACCGTAACTCAACTCTCTATATATATATATACACACACTAGAAGACAGCCTCGATTTGTTTCGGCAATGATTTATTATACAAGTAGTGGTTTGCATAACATATTATGATAATTTATAGATGAAACAACAAAACACACAAGTTATGATTTACATATGGAAAAATTAAAAGTGCACAGCGATTATTGGAGATGGTTCCAAAAATCCGCAGAAGAGACAAAGTAACGGGATTATTGGAAAAAATTTCCCTTGTAAAAATCTGTCAGCTAATAGATTTCTAGCCACGTGTCCTTCGTACCTCAACCAGGCAAAAGAGGAAAACTCAGAATAAGCAAAAGAGGTAACACCAATCCAAATTAGGACCAACCTAACATCACTATTCACCTCTCGTGCTTTTGCTTCTTACCCTCTACAAATCTGAAAAATTACGATTTCACCACTAAAGGATAAATTTTTAATGTCACTTTTTTAAGCCAAAAAAATGTCAGAAATGCTATAATAATACATGACTTCATGACTTCATGTCCACATTACCATCTATCATTGATCCCCACCCCCTTCATTATGTTCTTCTTTAATTTAATACCCTACTTGAGATTTTACACAGATATCCATATCTGGATTTTTGCTGAATTAAACTTCAAGTTTCCCAAAATAAAAAAAGGATAAAAAAAGACAAAAAACTATCTTAGGCGACCACCTAGTTCTAATAGGCAAACCAGCTGCATGCTAGGGTCACCACAACAGTTGATATATCCTTGTATATGTGTTTCTCCCATTCGCCTTACTTTTGTTCTGAAATTGTTTATTAGATTGTTCAGAGGGTGTCTCTAAATATGCAATTTTAATGAAACTAAGTTATATTATTCTTGTAATCTGGAAAAATATCCTTTAATTATGTCACTAAGAAACATCAGAAATAACCTTTGTACCTTTTACTTATAAACCATCTTTTTTTTTTTTTTTCCGCTTGACTTTATACTAAATTAGTTTGAAAAATTATAAATTTGACATGTAAACTCATCTTTTCCATTCTCTTTCCATCACTCCAAGTTAAAGATATAGACGCGAAGTTAAACACTTTTTACTTATAAACCATATTTTTTTTTTTACCGCTTGACTTTATACTAAATTAATTTGAAAAATTATAAATTTCACATGTTAACTCATCACTCATGAAGTAGATCGGTTTCAACAGTTTGGATGCATCGCTTGAAGCCAATTCAATTGATTTTTGAGTTAAGCTCACAGAGAGACTTGGTGAGCTTAAGAACACCCTAGTTCTACTCTCTCTCTATATATATAGAGGAGGGTTCCAAATGCCTCATGCTTTTCATATCTCATCATAACTCATATTTTATATCTTCATTTTCAAAGTCCAATATGTCGATCCGAACTGCTCAATATGATATCCGTACTAAAATATGCTTGGAGATGAAATTTTATAATTTTTGGAAATTTTTTACTATTTTTTTAAGTAGGCAGAAAATCACTGTTTTTGAACGGTCCAGATCCAGTGATTTTGTACCTATACTAAAAAATAGTAAAAAAATTGCAAAAATTATAAAATTTCATCTCCAAGCATAATTTAGTATGAATATCATGTTGAGCAGTTTGGATCGACATATTGGACTTTAAAAAAGTAAATATACAATATGAGGTATAATGAGGTATGAAAGACATGAGGTATTGGAACTCTCCTCATATATATATATATATATATATATATATAGGAAATTGCTAACGCAAGAGTTTTTCTGTACCATGAATGATATCTAAAAGTTATGTACCATTCAGATCAAGTGTTTTTCTACCTATCTAAAAAAATAGTAAAAAAATTCTAAAAAATGTAAAATTTGGTTTACAAGTACATATTCATATGCAGATCATGTTGAACGGTTCGGATCGACCGTTAGGATTTTAAAAACTCAAATATTGAGCCGTAGCACGGAGGCCCTCTATGCTATGCATAGCACCGTAGCCAACTCCTATATATATATTAAACTAACTTATGAAAAAAAGGTCTTATTAAACTATCTATTTGATTACAGATTGCAATCTTTCATATCTAAAGAGTTTTCATGATGCATATTTTTTTGATCATACCTCCATTTTGGATAAGAAAAGAACAAAAAGAAAAAAGGTCTTATGTTGCATTATCATCATATATGGTATCTCAGGGATTTATTGGTCTTATTGGTTTAGGAGTTCAGGTCGGCATAGCCAAATGGAAATAAAATTGAACTGTAACAAATATAGGATTATTTAGTAGAAATGTTGACTTGCTATAATCCTGACAAAAAAGTAATAATGATCGATGCAGATGATCATAAGGTGCATGTTTTAAAAAGGGGTAATTATATTTTTCCCCATCTATCTATCCCCTATTTCATCCCCCAATTAACTAACTTCATCTTCTAACTATAATTACAAATTCTAACTACCTAATGGTCTCTACAAATTAATTAGCAAATTTTCTCCATTTATTTCTTTCCTCTTTCTCCCTCTCTCTCCCACCTCCGCCTCCACCTGTCTCTCCCACCTCTCCCTCTCCGCCTCCGCCCGCCTCTTCCACCTCTCCCTCTCCGCCTCCGCCTCCCTTTCTCATCTCTCCATCTAAGCCTCCGCCTCCCTCTCCCACCTCCGCCTCCACCTCCCTCTCCCTCTCCCACCTCTGTCTCTGTCTCCCACCTCCATGAACTATTTACACTTACACAATGAGGATGAATACTTGTTTGATGAGGGATGAATACTTGCATGACGAGGTATGAATACTTGTGCAACGGACAATTCGAAAGTATGTCATCATGGATCTCATTTGAAAGAGAAAATTGTGTAGAAGATGTTGGTGGTTTTAGATTTGCAAAATTCCTCACAGATCGTCAGAAATATTGGTTAGATTGAACAGAGAAAAAAAAACCACCTCTAAAAACGTGTAAAAGATGGGTGAGTGATGTGTCCAGTTTTTTTTTTTAAATACTTGATATCTTAGGTGTGAATACTTGATGTATTATAGATGAATTCTTGATTTATTATATGTGAATACTTGAGCGCTTTTGTAAAATTAATCGAGGTATGCACATATGCTTGTAATACTCTTGATATATGAACTATTTACACTTACACGATGAGGATGAATACTTACTCGATGCGAGATGAATACTTGCATGACGAGGTGTGAATACATGTGCAACGGACAACTCGAAAGTATGTTATCATGGATCTCATTTGAAAGAGAAAATTGTGTAGAAGACGTTGGTGGTTTTAGATTTGCAAAATTTCTCATAGATCGTCAGAAATATTAGTTGGATTGAACGGAGAAAAAAAAATCACCTCTAAAAACGTGTAAAAGATAGGTCAGTGATGTGTCCAGTTTTTTTTAAATACTTGATATCTTAAGTGTGAATAATTGATGTATTATAGATGAATACTTGATTTATTATATGTGAATAATTGCGCGCTCTTGTAAAATTAATCGAGGTATGCACATATGCTTGTAATACTCTTGATACATGAACTATTTACATTTACACCACGAGGATGAATACTTGCTCGATGAGGGATGAATACTTGCATGACGATGTATAAATACTTGTGCAATGGACAACTCGAAAGTATGTCGTCATGAATTTCATTTGAAAGAGAAAAATGTGTAGAAGACGTTAGTGGTTTTACATTTGCAAAATTTCTCACAGATTGTCAGAAATATTGGTTAGATTGAACGGAGAAAAAAAAACTACCTCTAAAAACGTGTAAAAGATGGGTTAATGATGTGTCCAGCTTTTTTTTAAATACTTAATATCTTAGTTGTGAATACTTGATGTATTATAGATTAATACTTGATTTATTATATGTGAATACTTGCTCGCGCCAGTTGTAAAATATTTCAGATATTAGACGGTCCCCAAATAGTAAGTGGTCCCCCCAAGTAGTTAGTAGTTATTAAAGTAGTTATTGACTGGGGATGAAACGAGAAATGGATTCTGGGGGATAGCTAGGCTCTCCCTTTAAAAAGATCTAAGTCACAAGCACGAGTAGTATTTCCTGGTAAGAAGCTAGGTAATGATCTTCTTCTTTTTCATTTCATTTTTGGTTTGGGAACTATTATGTATCTTCTTAAGAATGACAAAACAAAATGAGAAAGGAAAGATGCAATTTTATGAAGAAAGAAGGGAAGCAATGACCTAATCATTTCCTTGCAATCTGGAATAAGTTCTTATATGTCATCAAATGTGTTTCAATTTCTTTCAATGAATCTTAAAACTACCCCATCTCCTATATTAATTACTCAAAAGTCCTTAATTTGACATGTTGTCAAGCATATCTTTTTTCTGGAAAAAGGTACAAAGGATATATATTTCTGATGTTTCTTAGTGACATAATTAAAGGATATTTTTCCAGATTATAAGAATAATATAACTTTAGTTTCATTAAAATTGTCTTTAGAGACATCCTCTGAACAATCTAATAAACAATTTCAGAACAAAAGTATTCTAGAATTCTAATTGCCGAGGAAGGCGAATGGGAGAAACACTTACAAGGATCAACTGTTGTGGTGAGCCCTAGCTGCTTTGGCTATTAGCACTAGGTGGTCGCCTGAGGTAGTTTTTTGTCTTTTGGGAAACTTGAAGTTTAATCAGCCAAAATCCAGATATGATATTTGTGTAAAATCTCAAGTAGTGTAGTAAATTCAAGAAGAAGATAATGATGGGGGTGGGGATCAGTGACAGATGGTAATGTGGACATGAAGTCATGTATTATTATAGCATTTTTGACATTTCATCCAAAAAATACAGATCAAGAGGTAGATTAAACAAAGAAGAATCAATGCTATTTCGAAGGTACTTGACATTTATCCTCCCTTTCCTCTATTATTTTCAAAATTTGCAGCAAATTAGTGATTTTTGTTGATGATACATAAAAATTGTTTAAAGCAGAATCAATACTAATTATGGGATGTCAAAATTCACACATGGGTGGAATTTAACTTCATAAAATGGTTTCTTTTCAAAAAGGATGAAAAAAAGCTTCACCCCAATAACTTTGTTAAAAAAGTGACATTAAAAATTTATCCTTTAGTGGTAAAATCGTAATATTTCAGATTTGTAGAGGGTAAGAAGCAAAAGAACGAGAGGTGAATAGTGATGTTAGATTGGTCCTAATTTGGATTGGTGTTACCTCTTTTGCTTATCCTAAGTTTTCCTCTGTTGCCTGGTTGAGGGACGAAGGACACGTGGCTAGAAATCTATTAGCTGACAGATTTTTGGAAGAGAATATTTTGCCAATAATCCCGTTACTTTGTCTCTTCTGCGGATTTTTGGAACCATCTCCAATAATCGCTGTGTACTTTTAATTTTTCCATTTGTAAATCATAAGTTGGTGTGTTTTGTTGTTTCATCTATAATTAAATTACTACTTGCATAATATATTATGCAAACCACTACTTGTATAATAAATTATTGCCGAAACAAACCGAGGCTGTCTTCTAGTATGTGTATATATATATATATATAAAGAGTGATTGGATAATATCAAAATGGTTGTTCCGGAGCCGTGGAATAAATGCTTCGGTTTTTACATTTTCAAAGTCTAAATATTTGATTTAAACCGTTCAACATTCAATCTATATTAAAATGCGCTTGGAGATCAAATTTGACATTTTTAAAATTTTTTTTACTATTTATTAGTCAGTTTTAAAATCGCTGTTTTCAATGATCCAGACAATTTTCACTGCAGTGATTTTAAAACACCATTAATAAATAGTATAAAAATTTCAAAAAATGTAAAATTTGATTTTCAAACATATTTTAATATAGAAATCACATCTAATAATTTGGATCAACCGTTTGAATTTAAAAAAATAAAAAATAAATTAGTTGCACCACAACTACGAAACAAAGTTTAGAGTCATCTTCCATGTTATCATTTGTACGAATACGCAACTACAAAGCTGGCGAAACCTCAAAATCATGCAATCAATGAAGTTCGTCTCCTACATCGGTTCTTTTGTGGCATGCATGGTGTTGTACGCCAACAATTTATTTGTCAATGTAATGCGTGCTTGCGTTTTGTGTTCCTTAGAAAAAGAAAAGAAAAGTGTGTCTATTGCATGCACCATTTATTTTGGCCATTAATTAAGTAATCTATTGCATGCACCAATAAAAAAACATATTTGGAAATTCGTTTACATAAAATTCAAATTTTACATACTAATTATAATACTTTTAAAGATGGAACTATTTTTCGTGAGAACATTCAATACATAATATATCATACTATTATTATAGACTATTATCCGCGAGGTTAAAAAGTGACTATTTCTGATAGTACACAGACAGAAAAGTAACTCAAAAAAAAGAAAAAAAATAGATATATAATAATATGGCTAAGAATATTAATGGTATTGTCCGATCTATTAAGAACAACTGCGGTCACTATCCTCCTTACGTTATACATATATTATTTTTGACAAAGCTGATATTTATCCTCTGTAAATTAATATACTCTCAATTTATGTCGATGTTAATTAAGATCCTTCTTACGTTATATATATGTCAAAGTTCATAAAACTTTTGTCTTCTTTTTGTTTTGAAATAGCAAGGACTCATATGTTGCTTTTATGTTATTTGATGAAAAAAGAAATTGAATTTGTTTACTTTCTACTGACAAAGTCATCGCTAAATTTCTTTATTTTTTCAACTAATGCAAGTCAAATGTATCCTTAATTTGAATATTTTCTGGGTAATTTTGAAATTACACTATATTTTATTTTTTCCAATACTGTTTTTTATTTATATCATTTCTATATTACTTATATATTTAAAAAACAAAATCAACTATCCATACATTTACAAAAACAAATTTAAAATTTTAGAATTCCAATTTTACAGGGGAAAAACAAATTAATAAACATTTTTCCTTCTTTGCCACAGAAAATCCTTTCACAGAATATTGCATCCCGTGACCATATATAATTACTGTACCTGCAGTACTTTTAATAATAGGATATTTTCCCGCGTATAATTGGAGTCGTATTTCCGTATAGCATGTGGTGTGTACAACTTGCTGTAGCGGGTTGTTGCATCAGAAATGATTCACTCAATCCACAACTGTACACCGCAATTATCAAATCAAAATTGCAACTGGAGATCCGGATTCAATTCACTTGCAAATTGTTAGAAGAACCAAAACATTACGGCTTCTGTATATATTTTTTAAATTAATACAAAATCTTGCCGACATTAATTGCCGACTACCCTAAAACAAAAAAATACAGCTGGCCTTTACAAAAATCTGTATTCTTATATAAGCTTTGAACATTCATTGTAATGTTTTAAACTCGAATTTAGCTGGAATCCATAGAATGATGATGTGTAATTCATTGCATGCATAATCTTCATTATTTTATTAATTAAGTACGTATGTTTTGATCCGTTAATAACTGTGATTAAAAGATGAAGTTTCAAATTAAATATCACGATATGTCCGCCTTCTATTGATTCACTGCATCTTTTTGAAATTTTTTATATATAAAATTCTAAATTTATTTATGCACGTACTGCTCACGATATGATTATTATTAAAATTGAATTAATATAATATATATACTACTACAAACTTATATTACTTTAAAAAAAGTATCAACTACAAAATTATATTACTTTAAAAAAAGTATCAACTAAAGCGCATATTCACTGCTACTATTTTGTTAATCTTATAGGTGATATAAATTCCTGTCGACTTATCTCATTCTTTGTCAAGTACAATAACAATGTAACAAATTTTTATAATTTACTTAACTTGCTACAAAATTATACAAAAGATTTAGTAAACAGTTAAATTTCACTGTCTTTTTTCAGTTTCCTATCAAAAGAGCGGAATAAGCAAGTTGTAAGAATTCTCCCAACTCCCAAACAGGTTTGCAATAGCAAACTCACCGCCTCACCATAACTTGTTGTACTTGAGAGTGACCTTTGAGTATGTTGCTTTAACGACACCTCGAATATGATTTATAGTCGCACATACACCCCTTCTCATGGTGTTATTAATGGCACATCTCTGTTGTAAGCTGACAATGATCAGCACGTGAGGACGGTACTTTGCATGCATAAGGGATTGCTTTCTTATTGATAATTCAGAATTCTGAAGGACCGTGAGACTTGACCGCTAACTTGAATTTGCACTTACTATCCTTGCACACTACAACAAAACATCGAGGTTCGCTATATTTCACCTTACACTCAAATTTTTTTGATGAGATGAAACTCATTGGCTGCTACCCTTAAAGCCGCTTTCGACTCATACACTTTGCCTGCTACCAATGGGTTATCAAATATTCTCTCTATGCCGAAAAAAAATCGACATCCACTACCTACAAAGCTGCTGCATCATTGAAACTATCAATAAGATATCTCATATTGTCTCGGCCAGTGAACGGGTACCTTGATTGGCGGGACCATGACTGTGATTGTGACTGTCTGCTCGGTCGAACATCATCGTCAGAAGACTCATCTCCGTTCTTCAAAATGTCATCATCAATTGCATCCACCGGTACATGCAAATAATTGGGTACCGGTACCGATTTATGGACCCAAACAGTTTTGAGTTGGGTTATGGGTTCACGGATACGACTTGTATTGGGTCAGGTTCGAGGTTCAGGGATCCAACTAGGTACATGTACCTGGCTATTCGGACCCAATTTGTTGGAACGACGCCACAATATCTAAAATCATTTTCCACAATGGCTGGAAATGAATATCTAGGGAGGGTACTGTAAAAGACACTATCATTATTGTACTGGATTTCACCGCCAACAAACAATTCCAAAGATCATTTTTTATTTTGGTTGGTATGGATAACAAACTATAATTTCAAAATAATAACCCTATAAGCATTTAGAACATAAATATTAAAAAAACTTACAGAAGGCAGAAGGGTTGAGATTTTCTTCTTCTCTTGAGCTGCATAATGGATTGTGAGAGAAAAGAGAAAGAAAATCTCATATTTATAGGTAGAAGACTATAATGGTATTTCCGCTAGATAATTTAGCGGAAACTCCAAAACCACTGGATTATCCAGCAGAAAGGAGATTTCTAAATCCGTTGGATATTCCAATGGAAATTTAGAGAATTTTTGCTGGATTATCCAGCGGATTAGTTACTTTTGGAATATTGTTAAAAATTGGAGTATTTTTTTGGTTATTAATAAAAATTTCGGCAAAATCTGTATACCCGTACGTTGTCATAGATAAATTAAATAGTTATAGCAAATAGTTCACGTAAGTTTCGTATAATTTGAACCGTGTAATTATCTAAAATATAGATGATCACAGCATCTTTACGAAGATGACATACATGATTCATACATTGTAGAAGTATATAAATTTTCAAATAACGCGCACACTCACGAAGTTGATAAGTAATTGGCCAGAAAACAATACATGCAAAACTTTGATTTCAATTTCTATACTAGTTTCTACATAACCTATACGTACTACAAGGAAATCAAATAGTAACACCTGATTAGATTACTCCAGGGGACACTATAGACAAAAATCCCTATATTCTTTGCCAGATGTTGATTTCATCCAAACCCATTTTCACATGCCAAGTTCTTGTCATTACTCATTCCCAATTTTATATAAAGCAGCACAAATATTATACCTTCATCCTCACCCAATACCTAGCCCTAATCACCAAAGCCCCACTCTTCCTTTGTTAAATATTTTAACAATGGCATCCAAAGCCACACTTTTCCTTGCAGTTAACCTTCTTTTCTTTGTCCTTGCCAATGCCAAATGTGCCACGCCACCACCCGCACCGCCACCACCCGCACCACCACCAAAGAGCAGTTGCCCGACGACACCTGCGACACCACCCTTGACACCACCCACGACACCACCCTTGACGCCACCTACGACGCCACCGGCTACATCACCATCATCTAACAACTGCCCAATTGATGCACTAAAGCTAGGTGCTTGTGCCGATGTGCTAGGCTTGCTCAAGGGCATAAACCTCGGTAGCGTGCCGACAAGCTCTTGCTGCTCCCTGCTCGGGGGCTTGGTAGATCTCGAGGCAGCTGTCTGCCTGTGCACTGCTCTTAAAGCAAATATTTTGGGCATCAATCTAAACCTGCCTATAAACCTTAGCCTTCTGCTCAACTACTGTGGCAAGGATGTTCCCTCCGGCTACCAATGCTCTTAAATTTTTGCGGGTTCGCTCCTGCTACCAACGCTTGTTTTGTGCTTGTTTGGGTGCATTTACGTGAGTTTGTTTGTTTTTTGAATCATGGCAGAGGCTGCCTGTTGCATTAAATAAAATAAAAGGTTCCCAATCAGGGGTTAGTTACTAAGTGCTTCTTTGTTATAGCTTCGAAGTCATTTGCAGTGATCTGCATGCACTACTTGTGCTAAATTGGTTTGGGTTAAAATTTGTATGATTATATATTTGGTCGGTAGCTATGTAAAGTGAGATTTTTATTTGATTTTATTCAATCAAATTTTGTGAGTATATATATAATTTTCTCATAGTTCGAGTATGTCATTACTCTGTTTTTCAAAACACTTTAGTGAACAGTATTAGTATAGACTATTAACAAATTTTGATTCACAAAATAATTCTTCAAGGAAATGGCCTAGTATGATGGGCCTAATATGCACTCGGTACTGACATCGAGATGTTCCTTTTGTATCTGTTATCAATAGATATTTATTTGTATAGTGAAACTGAAACTATATATCTTTTTACGATCAGTTATTTAAAAAAAATATACTTCTTTGTACTCATATAAATATTAGGTTTGATAACATCTTCACCGTTAATATTTATATATTAATCATTACTTAGCAAACAAATAATTATAGTTAATAAATAAGAAGTGAACAATTAGATAGGTAGACTGTAGAAGTGGCCGTAAAAAGTTTTCCGTTGGCCAAACACTGCACAGTGTTTCTTACCACGCTTTGTATATACAGTGTTATATGTCTCGTTTCTCAACTCATTAGTACGCCTGTAAAAGGATTTGTCATATTGGCCAAACACTGCACAGCACAAGTAAGGTTGTCGGGTCGAACACCACACAGATGTTCCATTTGCTCGTCCATAGTTTTGAAGCCGATTATATTCTTGATCCATAGTTATCTTGACATGACTAGTCTAAATCTAGAGATAAAACATGTTAGTTATTAAAGTTAAAAAAAATAAAGAGAAAAAAGGAATATGATTGAATTATGAATAATGAATTTTTTGTATGTTAAATTAATGTTGAATATATTAATTGTTTTTGTTTGTTGATTGTTGAATAAATATGATTGATGTTTGTATTCTGCGATGTTCAATATTTATTGAATTATGAATGTGTAATATTAATTGTATGCATGTTCAATAGTTAGCAAATTGGATGCAAGTATAAAAAAAAATTATCATACACGGTTCTAAATAACAAACCGTGTATGGTTACCAGAATAATACACTATGTCATGTAGAAACTGTGTATATAATTCTTGTTATTGTACTCTGGTACTTTGACAGTGTAAAAATCACCATTTTCAGCATCTTTTTTTTTGGAGATCTGAGAAGCTTCAATTTTTTTAATCGTGCATGTTAGTATTATATAGACACGGTTCAGAAACCGTGTAAAATGTACCTCCCTATTCATAAATGACTCTCGCGAACACTGTCGTGTAACCCTTGTGTCATTGGCTTTTCGGACCTTAGTCTTGTCTCATTTTTTGTACTAGTATTATGTCGTGTTACTATGGGTGGACATGGCACAACTATAAACACGTCGAGCTAAATATGGTAAGATATTTTTAAATAGAGATGTAGTCGTTAAAAGCCATTGTTTGATAATATTCCAACGTTTTTCCAGAAGTTTATATATATATAGAGATCGGCTATTGTACTTCGCGAAGTAAAACCCCCGTTTACTTCACACTCATATTTTCATTTTGAAAATCCAAACAACCGATCCGAACCGTTCAACATGTTCTAAATATTGAAATGTGCTTAGAGACTAAATTTTACATTTTTTGAAATTTTTTTACTATTTATTAAGCCACTTTGAAAATCGCTGATCCGGTGGTCCAGAAAATTTTACTGTTTTTTACTGTTCACAGTGGATCAGCGATTTTCAATGTGGCTTAATAAATAGTAAAAAAATTCCAAAAAATGTAAAATTTAGTCTCCAAGCACATTTCAATATTTAGAACATGTTGAACGGTTCGGATCGGTTGTTTGGATTTTCAAAATGACAAAATATGGCCCGAAGTAAACGGGGGTTTTACTTCGCGAAGTACAATAGCTCATCTCTATATATATATATATATAGAATTGGACTATATACTACAGCAAAACAACCCTTCTGCGACCGGCCAAATCGGACGTAGAAGGTATTGTCGCTGGTCGCAAAAGGGTATGCCGGCTGCAGATGACCGAAATCGGTCGCAGAAGACTCGGGCGCAGTTGCTCCGTCACTGATGACCACCTCACTGACGTCACCGGTCGCAGAATGGTCAGGCGCCGGTCGCAGATGACCCTATAGCAACCGATGAAATCTGTCGCTAATGCTATATGCTGACATGCCGGAAGACCATCAGAGACCGCTTGGCCTGTCGCTGATGGGCCCAAAATCGCAGAAGGTTGTTTTTTTTTTGATATTTTTATGTTATTTTTCTTTTCCCCAATTGGTACGAAACATATCAAGCACCAAGCAATTTAAAAGGAATTCACAACCAAATATACAATTCACCGTTGTCGTTCTCGATAAATATACAATTCACAAGCAATTCACAAACAATTCGCAAGCAATTCACAAACAATTCAACAATATTAAATACTGGTACGAAACGTACCAAGCACCAAGCAATTTTAAAGGAATTCACAAGCAAATATACAATTCACCGTCATCATTCTCAACAAATATACAATCCACAAGCAATTCACAAGCAATTCACAAACAATTCACAAGCAATTCACAAGCAATTTACAAACAATTCAACAATATAAAATACTGGTACAAAACGTACCAAGCACCAAGCAATTTTAAAGGAATTCAAAAACAATTTCAATTGGTACGTACGAAGCAGTTCAAAAAACGACATAAAAAAGAAATATGTAAAGTACTACATAACATCAAATATCAAATATCTAAAGTACGACATAAAAATAAAATAACTAAAGTACGACATACAAATCAAAACATCCTAAAATTAAAAAAAAAACATACAAATATCAAATATGCCTCCTTCTCCTTACCCTTTCTGCTCGGCATACCTGCAATAAAGTTTGCAAAAAAATTAGTTTTACAAACAATTCCAACAAAAATAATACATTACTTCATGTAATGAGGACCCTCCATTCCTACTACATCCAACTACGATCACTCTCCATTCCTCCTAATTATGACATATACATTTATAAGCTATTGTATAAACATGACCTTAGTTCATTCAATTTAATGACAAATTCAATTTAGGTAAAACAAGTAAAACAAAAAATCCAGATCTATACTTTAGATCCTCCAAATACCATCAATTGATAACGGACCCTCTAAAACAAGTCATGGAATAAACACAAAATCAAATCAAGTGTTGCATCATCCATGCAATAGGACTTGTATATAGTCATACAAGCGGCATCTACATAAGCTATGAATTTAAACGTACGTACCGGAGAGAGAGATATGACGCTTCTCTTTCCTTGCCTTTATTAGTTCTAAATAAAATAAAATGCACACGAGGTAATAACTTCATAGTATGTATAACACATACAATGAGTTGAACATATTTGCTCACCAAGTATTTCGAGTATATATTGCTTTATCAAAGATGAAACCACTAATACCATAATAATTGTAACAAGCTTTTTCACATAAATATCTACTGGTTGGGCAGTCCCTTAGGTTGTCGAGTAGGAGAAAAGGATCTATCTGATCAAAGCACTTAACTTACTGGTGGGAAAAGAACATAGGCAATTGGGCTATCCAAGCTTTTGCGGCATTCCCGGGTATGATATGATCCTAGGTCTTGATTGGTTGAGTCAGTTTGGCCCTATGAAGATTGATTGGAGGGAAAGGTGGATAGCTTTTCTTTGAGAAGGGAGGAAGGGAAATGTTGTTGCAGGTTCAGGAGGAGAAGGCTGTGGTTAAGATGAATCAGCAGGTGAATTTAGATAAAGAAGCCACTACACAAATAGCAACTGCATAAGCCTAGTATAAATACCAAGAACAATTACATAGGAGGGATCATGTATTTTAGGAGTACATGCATGGTCTGTATTATTAGAAGGCAGCCTGTTTCTAGATAGTACAAAGATTAATTAATTGCAGTGAGTTGGAATTGATGGCAGCATGTTATAAGAATTAAGAATTAGATTGTTCTGATCAAGTTAAGTCTCTCGGTCTCCGACAGAATTCTTATTGCAATTAATTAAGATTCTTTGGGTAATTATCAAGGTCCATTAAATCATTCGACCTTGTATTAAAAATGCTAACTATTATTATTGCAACATATTAAATTGTTTAACAGAGAATCTTGACAGCAACAATGTGCTTTTAAATTTACATTGTTTTCAATAATATTTCTTAATCTCTATTAAACTAAAGCTATCGTGCATAACCAAACAAAAAGCATAACGTGTCTTATCCTGTAATTTTCTTCCAAAACAATTTCAATTGTCATTATTTCCTGATGTCCTATTTGCAATGCAAAAAATATATAACCAAACGCCACTGTTTCGGGATTGAGCAAAAACGCCACTGTTTTTTTCTTTTTCCATCCCGTGACCATATATAATTACTGTATCTGCAGTGCTTTTAATAATAGGATATTTTCCCGCGTATAATTGGGGCCGTATTTCAGTATAGCATGTGGTGTGTACAACTTGCTGTAGCGGGTCGTTGCATCTTAAATGATTCACCCAATTCACAACTGTACACCGCAATTTTCAAATAAAAAATGCAACTGGAGATCCGGATTCAATTGACTTGCTATTGCTAGAAAAACCAAAACATAACACCTTCTGTATATATTTTTTTTATTAATACAAAATCTTGCCGACATTAATTGCCGACTACCCTAAAAAAAAAAATACAGCTGGCCTTTACAAAAATCTTTATTATTATATAAGCTTTGGACATTCATTGTAATGTTCTAAACTCGAATTTAGAAGGAATCCATAGTATGATGATGTGTAATTAAGTGCATGCATAATCTTCATTATTTTATTAAGTACGTATGTTTTGATCTGTTAATAACTGTGATTAAAATATGAAGTTTCAAATTAAATATCACGATATGTCCGCCTTCTATTGATTCAATGCATCTTTTTAAAAAAATTAATGTATAAAATTCTAAATTTATTTACACTCACAATATGGTTATAATTAAAATTGAATTAAAATAATATATATTGATGTCTTAATTTGTAAGGTTAGAATTAAAATTGAATTAATATAATATATATACTACTAAAAACTTATATTACTTTAAAAGAAGTATCAAGTAAAGCGCATATTCACTGCTACTATTTTGTTAATCTTATAGGTGATATAAATTCCTGTCGACTTATCTCATTCTTTGTCAAGTACAATCACAATGTAACAAATTTTTATAATTTACTTAACTTGCTACAAAATTATACAAAAGATTTACTAAACAGTTAAATTTCACTGCCTATTATCAGTTTTCTATCAAAAGAGCGGAATAAGCAAGTTGTAAGAATTCTCCCAACTCCCAAACAGGTTTGCAATAGCAAACTCACCGCCTCACCATAACTTGTTGTACTTGGGAGTGACCTTTGAGTATGTTGCTTTGACGACATCTCGAATATGATTTATAGTTGCACATACATCCCTTCTCATGGTGTTATCAATGGCACATCTCTGTTGTAAGCTGACAATGATCAGCACGTGAGGACGGTACTTTGCATGCATAAGGGATTGCTTTCTTATTGATAATCCAGAATTCTGAAAGACCGTGAGACTTCACGGCTAACTTGAATTTTCACTTACTATCCTTGGACACTACAACAAAACATCGAGGTTCGCTACATTTCACCCTACACTCAAAAAATTTCTTGAAATGAAACTCATTGGTTGCTACCCTTAGAGCCACTTTCAACTCATACACTTTGCCTACTGCTAATGGGTTATCAAATATTCTCTTTGTGCCGAAAAAATCGACATCCACTACCTAGAAAGCTGCTGCATCATTGAAACTATCAATCAAATGTCTCATATTGTCCTGGCCAGTGAACTGGTACCTTGATTGGCAGGACCATGACTGTGATTGTGACTGTGACTGTCTGCTCGGTCGAACATCATCGTCAGAACCTACTGACTCATCTCCGTTCTCCAAAATGTCATCATCAATTGCATCCACCGGTACATGCAAATAATTGGGTATCTGTACCGATTTACGGACCCAAACAGTTTTGAGTTGGGTTATGGGTTCACGGATACGACTTGTATTGGGTCAGGTTCGAGGTTCGGGGACCCAACTAGGTACATGTACCTGGCTATTTGGACCCAATTTGTTGGAACGACGCCACAATATCTAAAATCATTTTCCACAATGGCTGGTCTGTTACCGGGACAGGCCAATTGGTTGTCACGTTGGCCATCTTGCTCCATATTGAACCGGGGTTGAATTTTCAGACTGGCTTGACTAATGGTATACCCAACCCATTTATAAATTATATTCTGGAGATAGTCAAAAGTATGGTTCACGGTTACTGGAAATTAATATCTATGGAGGGTACTGTAAAAGACACTAGCATTATTGTACTAGATTTCTCCACCAACAAACAATTCACAAAGATCATTTTTGGTTTTGGTTGGTATGGATAACAAACTATAATTTCAAAATAATAACCCTATAAGCATTTAGAACATAAATATTAAAAAACTTAGACAAGGTAGAAGGGTTGAGAGTTTCTCTTGTTCTCTTGAGCTGCATAATGGATTGTGAGAGAAAAGAGAGAGAAAATTTCATATTTATAGGCAGAAGGCTATAACGGTATTTCCACTAGATAATTTAGTGGAAACTCCAGAACCACTGAATTATCCAGCGAAAAGGAAATTTCTAAATCTGCTGGATATTCCAATGGAAATTAAGAGAATTTTTGCTGGATTATCCAGCGGATTAGTTACTTTTGGAATATTGTTAAAAATTGGAGTATTTTTTGAAATTTAATTATTTTTTGGTTATTAATAAAAATTTCGGCAAAATCTGTATGCCCGTACATTGTTATAGATAAATTAAATAGTTTTTTTTTATGGTTGGCGGCAATTGCCGGCAACGGATATATTGATAAGAAAAGTTAATTACATGATTGTTTTGAAAAAAGACTACATGCTCCTGAGATTAAAAAAAGTTAATCACAGGATCCAAAGGCTCTCCCCCAGAAACTATACATGGAGTCTACCCTTGGTTATCTCACCACCCCTGTTACACAGTAGGCAGTAGCCTCCTTCTCTTTTCTAAAGACCTAACCTCCATTTCTCAATTTCAAGTGCCGTGTCTCCTAATAGATGATGCACCACCCTTTGATTATTAGAAAATAATCTTCTATTCCTCTCGCGCCACAATGCCCAGGCCCCTGCCCCCCAGACCACGCTCCAAAGCATCCTAAGTGAGCGCATTTGAACCAAGCTAATGTTAGTCCAAGCCGAGAGGATGTCTCCGGCCCCGCTTGTTGGAATGTTGTATTGCGCCATAATGCCGATCCAAAATCTTGTCGCATAAATGCAATCCCACATGATGTGGTCTTTGGATTCCATTATGTCGGCCCCGCATAGGTGACAACCCGTTGGTACGGCACAGCCCCTGTGGAACAAGACCTCCTGAGTAAGAAGCTTGTCATCCAGCATTAGCCAAATAAAGATCTTGACCTTCATGGGTATCTTAAGCCTTCACAGTGCCTTATGGAACGGCGAGATGAAGCCACTATGGTGCATTGCTCGGTAAGCTGAAGCACATGAGAAGTGTCCCGATTCAGTCCAGTTTCATCTTGGCACCCCGTTGTCCCATTGTATCGAAATTTTGATGAACGGTAGCACTGTCAGGAGATCCTTCACAAAAAAGGAAACCTCCGGTCTTGGTGACTCCAACGTCGATATGGAAGAGATTCCCTGTAAAAGTCTGACAGTGCTGGGCCAAAGGGACTCCGGTTTAAACTCAATTGCCCAAATCCATGTTGCCAGCAGTGCATCGTTCTGGCATCACAGGTCGATGATACCCAATCCCCTATTAATTTTCATCATGCACACCCGTTCCCAATTGACGAGGCAATTGATACCCTTGCACACCTCATTACCTTTCCACAGAAAGTTCCTCCTCATTCTATCAATGTGCTTTATAACACCCACCGAGAGTTTGAAAGCTTGCATGTAATGCAGTGGCATAGTAGATAAGACAGCCTTCACCAACGTGATTCTACCCCCATAGGATAGTAGATTTGATGTCTACCCTTCCATCCGCCGCTGTACCACTTGAAGCATCGGCTGATAGTCAATTTTCCTCAGTTTCCTGACTGTTAAAGGTAATCCCAGATATCTGATTGGTAACTGTGATGGTGGTGAAGCCACTATCGCTTGAATTACCAGAATCAGACCTTGCAGAATGGCAATGGGTACGAAGGTACTTTTGTCCCTGTTGATTTTGAGGCCCGAAAGCTCAGAGTACACAGTCAACACATGACTAATAATTTTGAGCGTGTTGGGGTGTGCCTCACAAATTATCAATGTATCATCCGCGTATTGGATTATCTGAGGTTGTAATTGGACGTTTCGGGGCATAATTGGTGTCATATTCTGAAGGAAAAGGTTGAGTGAGTCTGCCACCAATATAAAGAGCATGGGAGAGAGTGGGTCCCCTTGTCTCAGACCTCTTTTGTGCATAAGGAATCTGGAGTGAGTACCATTCACCTTGATGGACGACGAAGAGGTCCGGAGAATGTTGAGGACGGCTGAAATCCACCCCGGAGGAAATCCCCTTTCAATCAGTGATTGACCATGAAGCACCAGTCGACCGTGTCGAAAGCCTTCTCAAAGTCTACCTTGTACAGAATGCCCGGCAATATCCTCTTTGCATAGAAGTTTAGAAATTCCCTTGCGGAGACGAATGATTCCATCAATGATCTACCCTGGACAAATGCCGTCTGATTGTGAGTAACCAGCTGTGAGAGGTGCGGTTGGAGTCTATTAGCCAGTATTTTCGTGACCAGCTTCGCTATTGTGTTGATGACACTGATAGGTCTGTAGTCTGACACTTGCTGTGGATCATTCTTTTTCTGAATAAGTGTTATAGCGGCTTTGTTCAGGCCCTTGATGTGCACCTTGTTGTCCAGGAAATCTTTGATTAATTCCATGACGTCGTCCTTTACCACACTCTGGAATGATTTATAGAACTCCACGGGGAGTCTATTCGGACCACTCGCCTTTCCCAGAGGCATATCATGCAATGCTCGGAGGACTTCGGACTCCGTGAGCATGCTATCCAGCTGTTGTAATATGTCCATCATCGGGGCACCCACCCCGCCTGACAAGTCGAATGGCTAGTGATGTGCAATATTCCTACCCAGGATACCTTTGAAGTGGCTTCTGAGGAAGCCAGGCAGCTGGGGGGCAGGATCGGTTGACTCGTGTCCAACTTGAGTGATTCGAGCGAGTTGAAATTCTTGCGCCCGTTAGCTACTGCATGGAAAAACTTTGTATTCTTGTCCCCTAGTTTTAGCCATGTGCAGCCGGATCTATGTTTCCATTTCTCCTCCTTGTCAACCGCCAATTGAAAGATGTGTTCTCTCAATCTTATTCTTAGACCAAATTCGACGGAATTGAGTTCCCGTCTCTCCTCGACTCTATCTATCCATTGGAGAACCCATTTGGATAGTGTTAGATATGTCTCCCTCTTAGAGAACTTTTGTTGCGCCCATACCTTAATGTCTCTCTGGACTGCCTTCATCTTTTTGGCCATCTGCACTGCCGGGTTGGATGCCGTGGTTGATGTCCAAGCTGCAGCAACCACCTCCTTTAGATCTTCATATTTTAACCAGAAAGTTTCGAATCTGAACTGCATTTTCGGTGGATTCCGTGCAGACGCATTCGCATGAGCATTGGCGTATGGTCAGAGGCTGTGGCGGGCAGATCCGTCAGATCATTAGAGGCTCCAAGATCGTCCCAGTGACCCAACAGGAAAATCCTGTCAAGCTTGGAGAATGTTGGATTGGGCCTCTTATTCGACCAGGTGAACGAGCAGCCTTGCAGGGGAGCTTCGATCAATCCAGTATCATCAATGAAACTGTTGAAGTCAAGCATCGTTCCGAGATTACGAACCTCACCTGTTGTATCCTATACTGCACGCAAAAGGTTAAAGTCACCAAGAACGATCCAGGGCAAGTTGTTCATAGCCCTTATCATTCTGAGTTCATTTAAGAAAATTCTTTTATTTGGGTCCTTTTACGGTCTATATACTCCCGTCACCATAAAAGTAAATCCTCGGCGCTTTAAAATACATGTAGTTGAATAAGAAAAAATGAAGGCCTGAAGTGAAGAGAAGAAATTACTCCACGCGAGTAGGATCCCTCCCCTCGTGCCTTCCGCATCCAATGAAATATATTTTTTACTTTTTGAATGGCACACACTTCTCAATTTAAAAATAGAACACTCATCCCATTTTGTCTCTTGCAAACACAATAAATCAGGGTTTTGCTCGATTACCAATTCTTTAATAACCGCACATTTTTTGAAATCCCCCAAACCCCGCACATTCTAATTTAAAATACTCATAGGAAATAGAAGTTCATTAATCATAATAGGTAGTTACACAAAAAGCACATGACAGTATTAAAAATCAAACCGAATAGGGTCGGTGTTCACAAAATTAAACACTGATCAAGGCAAACTACCCTAAGGGGAAAATGTAATTTTAGAAACCCCCATCAACCCCATGTCATCATCAGAGAGGTCGATCTCGCTATCTGAGTCAAAAGCTCCCAGTACTGACTCGTTTGTTGCATCGAACTGAGGACTCCCCTCCTCACTGGTCCCGCCATGTTGAGTGCCAGTAGTTGCAACTCCATGATGCGTGGCCTCTTGCCCAATACCGTGGTCGCTGCCATGTTCAATACCACATTCCTCACCGGTCTGTTCTGGGACGAGGTTGCCCGTGTTGCTCATGCCATGTGCCTGTTGCACGGTTTCCGTCGGCACGCCGCAGTACCTGTCAGCAGCAATCCTGCAGTACCTGTCAGCAGCCATGCCGCAGTACCTTGCTGCCTGATCCGCCAAGTCCTGCCGCAGTGGCTGCCCTACCAGTGCCTCTTCCCTGAGGGCTGATAGTAACTCCGCCTGCCGGTTCGGATCCAGATCCGTATCCTTTGTACCACCCCTGGATGAGTTGCATTTCCTGGACTTAGTGCGCTGTACTCCGTATTGTTTGGTTGTCCCCTTCTCGAGGATACGCACGCTCCTCCGCAGGGCTTGCCCCTGATTGTCACTTTGGTGTTGTGGCGGTGAAGGCGCGGCCGGTGTTATCGGCCTCTGCCCTTCCTGCTCTGGCCCGGCCTCTGGTCTCACCTGTTCTGGCTTGGTCTCTGGCGGATAGGCAATCAGTTGGTCGTGCACTTGTTCTGGGTTGGCAGTGGTCTGTTCCGAGCAGGAGAGGCAAGGAGATGTGCCTGTAGGGGGTCATTGAGTGCGCTCTGATATGCCTCTTCCTCGTCCTGAGCCCTACCTTCTTCTTCAAATTCCTTGATTGCAGCATCTAGGACCGAGCTACCTTGCACTCCATATGGTCCCCGTCTATGATGGAGTCTGAGTGGTCCATGAGGCAATTGTCCTGAATAAATTATCTCCGCAAATCGTCTTTCGATCCGAGGTAGTCGGAGACGTCAAGGTTCTCTTCCGGAGATTCCTCATATGGTTCCTCTTATCCAACTGATTCATCCACCACCTTGACAGATTCTCCTTCAAGAAGATGAATCGTAGGTCCCAGAGGGTCCCCCAACTCATGATCAGCGAGGTAGGGTTTCAGTTCGGCAAACGTGGCGAAGTCGCATATTCCAGGTTCAAGAACACCATTAGTGGGGGAAGAGATAGAAATGGGGTTATCTCTATTACCTGGAGCTCCTCTTGGGGAAGAAGGGTTGTTAACGGGTTGGGAGCGGTTAGGATAAATTGGTGGATCGGGTTGGTTGTGGGTGTTGCTGGCAACAGGGGTGTCTTGGGCTGAGATTTGGTTCGGCGGTGGAGAGTGAGTAAGGGCTTGATGATTTGGACCAAGGGTTAAAAAAGGTGAAGTGTTATGGCGGCCCAAAGATAGGTTATTGATTATTGGAGTTGGGCTTAGCGGGCTCTGGGGAGGGATTGATTTTTCGGGTATGGCTCCCTGTTGTGACACATTAGGTGGGGCCGACTTAGAGGGGTTAGGGTTGGTGTTTGAATTTTGAACTTTTATCCCCCTCAGAAGAGTCAAATCGGACTGACCAATAGTACGAGAATAATTTCCAGTAGCGTGTTTGGGAGAAGTGAGAATACTAGGTACTGTACCCACCCTATTCCCACATTTAATGGATTGAAGTTATCACCTCCAGTAGGCAGTGCACTGGAACCGTCCTGTCCATCTTGAATCCCCTTGCCTTTGAACAAACCAGTCGGATCTGTTGTGGATTGTGAAATGGGTCAGTCAGAAGGGCGGGTCGTAGCCGCGGCCGGCGCAGTGGTTATGCTGTGGAGGTATTCGTCGAAATGAGGGCTGGAACGTAGGGTTTTCTCAAGTTTTGCTTTTTCGTTCGGGTTTTCTTCCTTCTCCCATATGGCAGTTAAGATGTTGAAGTCTATCGCCACCATGCCCCAACCATCTGCCTCGTGTGGGTATCCTGTGCATGCCCTGACATTGTCATGTTGCACTTTGGCGAAAAAATTGTCCGTGGTGGTGGGGTCCTGTATAGGAATGAACGGTTGTGGTTCTTCGATCCAGCTTTGTACTCGGACCTCGATGTCGCTTGCGTAGCCTCGGACCCACATGGTGACTAAGTGCGAAATTAGCTCAAGGTGGGGAACCGCAATAACGACAACCATTGTTTCAAGAGAGCTCACCTTGTTCATAGGAGCATGATCGATAACCATGCCGAACGAGCTTATGGCGCTATTAAGTGTTCGACACACCAAACTTGCGGGGTAACACGTACAAGTTCGATCCAGACTTTGTACTTGAGACTTAGCGGGTAAGCGTTGACTGCGGGTGTCCATGGGTACGTCGCATAGCCAAGCTGTTGGAGAGACAGGCCATATTCAAACATGAATCGGTTTCTATCTGCACCATATGGCAGCAATAGGAGGTATTGATGGCCCGACATGTGCGTGAGGGGATAGGGGAAGTCGGATTTGCATGTGGCCATAAGGACTGATTGGACCACTTGCGGGGTATGAGTCAGCCGTAACCTTGCATCAATGACAAGGGCTCTATTTAATTCAAGCACATCATGCTTCATTTGATTTGTCTCCGGAATGAAGACCATTGCCACCTTTGGACAGTTTGGTGGCAGCATAGAATCACCCATGTTGCCTCGTGGGACTAATGGGTCGAAGCGGTTCGAGTTTGATTTGAGCCCCTGGGTGCATTGCTTCGCCTCGTGGCCTTTCTTCCAACACCTAGCGCACACCATTTCGTCGCTCTTACATTCGCTTTGATCATGTCCTATGATCAGGCAGTTGTAGCAACGCCCTCGCCAGAGTGCATGTGCAGGGGAAGGTGGTAAAGGCAGTGGCTCTAGGGAACCGACGGCCAGGCTTGGGGTCGAAACGTCGTGCTGCGGCTAGGGGGTATTCTCCATAAAATGTCGCCATGGTGGATATTGAAAGCGTTGAGAAGTGAAGGGGAAAGATGACTGATGGGGAATGGAGACGGTTTGTGCATATGAGGTCCCAGAGGCGTTGAGGTTCAGAGAATTTATTCTTTGTATGCAGTGAATGAGTTGGTAGAAGGGTGTTGCGGCTTACAGGTGGGATTTAAGGATGGGAGATCATTAATGCTCATCAATGCTTGAGGTGATGGGTTGGGTTAAAGCTTAGTAATGGTACCACTGCATTTAATTCCTTTGACAGAATTCTGATGGTGGGAACGGCTGGCGAAATGATGTGGTTTGTTAAAAGACTTACCTGATTTGATGGCCGCCGTATCGGAGTGCTTGGGGAAGAACACCTTAGTGCCGTTTTTGCACCTGTAGGGAGGAGGGTGTCCTGGGAAAGTGGATTGCAATGGCTGTCTGCGCCAACCAGCTGTGCTCGGCTGCATTGGATGCTTGTAGGAGAAGTTCTGACGATTCCGGCGGGGGAGAACAGTGAACCAGCCGTCACCGTTGGGAGCTACTCGTCTCGCCATTTGGACGGTCCGATTTTTCGTTGGTTGGTTACTGATAAATTAAATCGTTATAGCAAATAGTTGACCTAAATATCGCGCACACTCACGAAGTTGATAAGCAATTGGACAGAAAGCAATACATGCAAAACTCAATTTCAATCTCCATACTAGTTTCTACATAACCTATACGTACTACAAGGAAATCAAATAGTAACACCTGATTAGATTACTCCAGGGGACACTACAGACAAAAATCCCTATATTCTTTGCCAGATGTTGATTTCATCCAAACCCTTTTTCACATGCCATGTTATTGTCATTACTCATTCCCAATTTTATATAAAGCAGCACAAATATTATACCTTCATCCTCACCCAGTACCTAACCCTAATCACCAAAGCCCCACTCTTCCTTTGTTAAATATTTTAACAATGGCATCCAAAGCCACACTCTTCCTTGCAGTTAACCAAAGAGCAGTTCTTGTCCTTGTCATTGCCACTGCAAAGTGCCACGCCACCACCCGCACCGCCACCAAAGAGCAGTTGCCCGACGACACCCACACCGCCACCAAAGAGCAGGTGCCCGACGACACCCGCGCCACCACCAGCACCGCCACCAACGAGCAGTTGCCCGACGACACCCGCGACACCGCCCGCACCGCCACCAAAGAGCAGTTGCCCGACGACACCCGCGCCACCACGAGCACCGCCACCGAAGAGCAGTTGCCCGATGACACCCGCGCCACCCACGCACACTGCCACCAAAGAGCAGTTGCCCGACGATACCGCGACAGCCACCAGCACCGTCACCAAAGAGCAGTGCCCGACGGACACCGCGACACCGCCCCACCGCCACCAAAGAGCAGTTGCCGATGACACCCGCGCACCATGAGCACCGCCACCGAAGAGCAGTGCCCAACGACAGCCAAAGAGCAGTGCCCGACAACACCCGCGACACCACCCGCACCGCCACCAAAGAGCAGTTGCCCGACGACACCCGCAACACCACCCGCACCGCCGCCAAAGAGCATTTGTCCGACGACACCCGCGCCACCACGCACACCGCCACCAAAGAGCAGTTGCCCGACGACACCCGCGACACCACCCGCACCGCCACCAAAGAGCAGTTGCCTGACGACACCCGCGACACCACCCGCACCGCCACCTAAGAGCAGTTGCCCGACGACACCCGCGACACCACCCATGACACCACCCTTGACGCCATCGGTGACACCACCTACGATTCCACTGGTCACACCACCATCATCTAACAACTGCCCAATTGATGCACTAAAGCTATGTGCTTGTGCCGATGTGCTAAGCTTGCTCAAGGGCATAAACATCGGTACCGTGCCGACAAGCTCGTGCTGCTCCCTGCTCGGGGGCATAAACATCGGTACCGTGCCGACAAGCTCGTGCTGCTCCCTGCTTGGGGGCATAAACATCGGTACCGTGCCGACAAGCTCGCGCTGCTCCCTGCTCGTGCCGACAAGCTGTCTGCCTGTGCACTGCTCTTAAAGCAAATATTTTGGGCATCAATCTAAACCTGCCTATAAACCTTAGCCTTCTGCTCAACTACTGTGGCAAGGATGTTCCCTCCGGCTACCAATGCTCTTAAATTTTAGCGGGTTTCCTCTGGCTACCAACGCTTGTTTTGTGCTTGTTTGGGTGCATTTACGTGAGTTTGTTTGTTTTTTGAATCATGGCAGAGGCTGCCTGTTGCATTAAATAAAATAACAGGTTCTCAATCATGGGTTAGTTACTAAGTGCTTCTTTGTTATAGCTTCGAAGTCATTTGCAGTGATCTGCATGCACTACTTGTGCTAGATTGGTTTGGGTTAAAATTTGTATGATTATATATTTGGTTGGTAGCTATGTAACGTGAAATTTTGATTTGATTTTATTCAATCAAATTTTGTGAGTATATATATAATTTTCTCATAGCTCGTGTATGTCATTGCTCTGTTTTTCAAAACACTTTAGTGAACAGTATTAGTATAGACTATTAACTAATTTTTTGATTCACAAAATAATTCTTCAAGGAAATGGCCTAGTATGATGGTCCCAATATGCACTCGGTACTGACATCCAGATGTTCCTTTCGTATCTGTTATCAATAGATATTTATTCGTATAGTGAAACAGAAACTACATGTCTTTTTACGATCAGTTATTTAAAAAAATATACTTCTTTGTACTCACATAAACATCTTCATCGTTAATATTTATATATTAATCATCACTTAACAAACAAATAATTATAGTTAATAAATAAGAAGTGAACAATTAGATAGCTAGACAGTAGAAGTGGCCGTATAAAGTTTCCCGTTGGCCAAACACTGCACACTGTTTCTTACCACGCTTTGTATATACAGTGTTATATGTCTCGTTTCTCAACTCATTAGTGCGCCTGTAAAGGGATTTCCAAACACTGCACAGCACAAGTAAGGTTGGCAGGTCGAACACCACACGGATGTTCCTTTTGCTCCTCCATATTTTTGAAGCCGATTATATTCTTGATCCATGGTTATCTTGACACGACTAGTCTAAATCTAGAGATAAAACATGTTAGTTATTAAAGTTAAAAAAATTAAAGAGAAAAAAGGAATATGATTGAATTATGAATAATGAATTTATGTATGTTAAATTAATGTTGAATATATTAATTGTTTCTGTTTGTTGATTGTTGAATGAATATGATTGATTTTTGTATTCTGTGATGTTCAATATTTATTGAATTAGGAATTTGTAATATTAATTGTATATTCAATGACTAGCAAATATTGATGCAAGTATAAAAAAAAAATATCATACACGGTTCTAAATAACAAAACCGTGTATGGTTACCAGAATAATACACTGTCTTGTACAAACTGTGTATATAATTCTTGTTATTGTACCCTAGTACTGTGACAGTGTAGAAATCACCATTTTTAGCATTTTTTTTCGAGATCTGACACGCTTTAATTTTTTTAACTGTGCATGTTAGTATTGTATAGACACGGTTCGGAAACAGTATAAAATGTATCTTCCTATTCATGCACGACGCTCGCGAACACTGTCGTGTAACTGTGTGTCATTGGCTTTTCAGACCGTGTATAGTCACGTTTTTTTGTACTAGTGTTATGTTGTGTTATTATGGGTGGACATGGCACAACTATGGACACGTTGAGCTAAATATGGTAAGATATTTTTGAATAGAGATGTAGTCGTTAAAAGCCATTGTTTGATAATATTCCAACGTTTTTCCACAAGTTATATCATTGAGCTTGGGTTCCCCTCTCTATGCGCGCCTTTTCACATTCTGCCCCTTAAATCCAATTTAAGTCCTTCTCGCTCTCCATTGTCTCTTCATTTTCTCTCTTAGGATCTTATCCACCATCTTTATTTTTCTCTCTTATCTCACAGTAAGCAGTAAAAAACTTGATTACTTCAATTCTTGCATGGTTAAATAAAGATATCGTTAGTATTATTTGGTTATTGTTTGTAGAGTTGTTTTGATGTAATAATTGAACACTCAACGGAGATTGAGATCAATTGGTGGAGAAGTGATGACACGTTAGGACAATTGATCAGCAAGATTTGTGCTACGGAGGAAGTACATTGTACTTCTATCCTTCGTTTGAAACACACTGTCTTTTGGATTTTATGATGAAGTCTTCTAGTTATAATGATATTCAGTTTCAATGGATAGACATTTATTGTACGTATGGTGAACTGGATAATTATTGTAGACCAATCCTTTTCTCTATATAATTGTAAATGTGTTTTGTTTATAATTTAGGGTGCTTATGTGTTTTAGTAGTTGCCACTTGGAGCGCACTTTGTGTTAGATATGTATATAATGAGATTAAGCCTTATTTTGTGATGTATGTGATGTTGTCTATGTTTGATTTGAATATATAGCTAGTGTTTGGCTAGTTCTACTTGTATGTTTCATTAACTTATGACTTTATTAGTGTTTAATACTTTGCAAATTATGATAGGGAAGAAATATGGGCATGGAGTAGCTTGTGAAACCAATGGCAATTCTTGATCAACTCAAACGAAAGCAGAATCAGAGGTGGCTTTGTGTACAAGCTGCGGACGTTTCATGGCATGCTGTAAAGTATCATGCAATGACTCATCGCCTTTACCACTCTCGCCATGCCTCACTTCGAGGTTCTGTTTTTTGGTTTTATTTTTTTACATTTATTTTTGTAGGTTTTACTTTATTTTTAGTGAACAAGCATTTATATTGGGATGTCTATGTTCTTCTAAGTGCTTGTTCACCTTTAACTTTTAGTTCAACAAACCTATTGAATTATGGATGTAAATGTATGTTGAATTATGGATGTATATGTATGATGAATGTTGAAATATTGAATATTGTTTTATGTATGTTGAATTATAAATGAATATTGATTCTGTATACTGTGGTCTGTGAATGAATTATGGATGTTTAATATTGTATGTATGGCTAGCAAATATGGGTGCTAGCCTATTATAAATAGTTAAAAAAAATACAAAACATACACGGTTAATAACCATTGTTATTGTACACTGTTACATCGACCACGTAGAAATCACCATTTTCAGCGCTTTTTTTTAGACCTGACACAGCCTGTTTCTATTAACTGTGCACATTAGTCCTATGTAGACACGGTTCACAAACTGTGTACAACGTACCTCATATTCATACACGACGCTCGCTGACATGGTCGTGTAACTGCGTGTCATTAGCTTTTCGAACCGTGTATGGTTGTGTTTTTTTGTGCCTCCGATTTTCTTGTAAATCTAAACCGTGCGTCAAAACCTAGTCCAACGGTCTTGATTAATTGCGCTTTCTCAAATCATTCCTCCTCTTCCCCTGCATGAATCACATCATCTCCATGCAATGCGACGTGTCAGAAGAAGTGGTGGTCGTTTCGTAAACACAAAAAACTTGAAAAATGAAAATTCCACAACTGCCAGTGATAGGAAGGCAAAGAATCTACTGTCGATCTTTAGTACAAATTATATTCTTTAATGCATACAAGATAGAAGTGTCCTTTTTTCACTTTAGTTCTTTAATGGTATAACCAAACTTTCTTAATTTTCCTAGCATGTGCAGTTTTTTCTTAATGGTATAGCTAAATATGACTTGATTGTAATATTTGTAATATCAAACAAAATAATATGAATAATTATGTTGATTTTAATATATGGTTTTTATATTATGTTTAATGTGAACTTAATTTGCAAATGAATGTTATGAGTAGAATGAACTTTTTTATGTACTGTTATTATTCTTATTGTTGTGATTTATAATTATATTTACCATTCAAAGGGAGATGAAATATAAATAAATGTCTCTGTGTACAGTAATTGAAACCTATTTGCATGGGTAGTCCCATGTAAATAATGAGTCTCGACAATCCAAATTATTTAAAAGTGCACGGTGGTTGAGTATTTACATGAACCTTTAGTATAAATTAATATAAACATGATCATTAAAATATTTACATGGGTATGTCCATGCAACTAATGTATCACTACTTCAGACTTATGTGCATGAGCATAGGATCAAGTATTTCCATGGATCTTTAATAAAAATTGGCATATTTGGTGGGTGGTGGCTCTCCAAGTATTATTTTATATGGACTGATAAAGACATTTTCATGGATAAACATTTACAATTTGCATGAGACGGCCCATCTGCCCACGCAAATGGTTTTACGAAAACAAAAATATTCTTTTGCATAGACCATTCACTACCAAGCAACTAACTGGGACTACCCTTGTAAAAAAGTCAGATTCTAGTAGTGAACACCGTCCCGAGTTGACATGAAGCAGTAGGGGCCAAAATTGAATGGCCCGTGACCCAGGATGAACCAATTGAGAGATTATAAACACAATTTCTCTCAAAATAACAAGGAAGAACCACCGAGACATAAGAAAAATCCATATTACTCCATTTAGTTTCTTGTAAACAAACCACATCACACATCACAACGTGAAGACCGAATAACATTTCTGAGCACCAATCATTTTTCCAAATTGCACAAACCTCTGCATACAGTTTGTTTGGGCCCGTGTTCACCTTTTAATTTGCAGGACTCCCCTTGGGCCAGCTTGTCGAGGGCCTTATCCTGAGTTTTCCTCTTTTGTTTGGTTGAGGTACGAAGGACACCTGGCTAGAACTATTTACCTGTCAGATATTTGGAAGAGAATATTCTCCATTCCGAAATTCTAGCGAATTTTTGGAACCATCTCCTGCCAATTTTTGGAACTATTAGACAGCTGTGGCCTGTGGGGAGACAAGATTATTCACGCGGTAAATTACAAAGATTTCAGCAAATAATGGACAGATTTCCAATCATGGTGCTTTCTAGACATGCACCATTCATAGAGATTTGAGCAATATTTTTTAATAATATTAGATGATCGAGGATGAACGTTCTTAAATAATTTTTGCCGACTAGATTTTGAAGTTGCCGTGTTCACACAAAACACAAATAAAGTGTTAAGTCGATTATACTATTAAAGTTTGTTGGTTTTATATAATGAGAAGTAAAATTGTGTATTAGATTGTACTTATATCACTATTATAACAGCTTAGTTACACAATAACACTTTCAAGCACAGGTACATCAAATTAGGGTACAAGGTGTGTACGGGATCCCTCTTGCTCTGATGTAATAGTGTAGCATAAGCTGAACTGATTTTGTTACAGTTCTCATTTTCAATAATCCATTAATTTTGTTCCCAATCTTCACCATATATAAGAGGTCCATACACCATATGTAGAGAGTATCAGAAATTGGTAATCCATTAATTTTACTCCACTGATTTCATTGAAATCCATACACCATACAAATGAGAGTATCAAAAATTGATAACTACACATATGAAGTTCATTACATAGCACATAACAGTATACAGAAATAAAAAATAGAAATTACATCAATATCTCTAAGTAAAACTACAAATACCAAACTACTAAAAAAATAATAAAGCAATCTAAAACAATATGATAACAACATAACACCTGAAACCAGAACCAAGCCTAGCGCGCGCGATATATATCTAGAGGTTGGCTAATATCAAAACGTTTGTCCCGGAGCTGTGGCAACCAATTGATTTTCTGATTTTCAAAGTCCAAACGGTTGATCCAAACCGTTAGATTGAATCTCTATATTAAAATGTACTTGGAGACCAAATTTTACATTTTCTGAAATTTTTTTACTCTTTATTAAGTCTTTAAAATCGCTGGATTTAATAAATAGTGAAAAGTTCCTGGATCATTGAAAATAGCGATTTTAAAACTGGCTTAATAAATAGTGTAAAAATTCCAAAAAATGTAAAATTTGGTCTCCAAGCACATATTAATATAGATGAATGTTGAACGGTTTGGATGGATTGTTTGGACTATAAAAATGTAAAATTCGAAGCGTTTGTTCCACAGCCTAAGATTGGATTTGCATTAAACTTTCAAAGGTTATATAACAAATTCACCCAAAGAAAAGAATTCCCAATTATACCCGAAATTCCTCTGTAGTCTTTATTTTGATGAAATCATCCCAAACGTGGCGCTCGATCCATGGGTACTCAGCAAAAGGAAGTGCTCCGGTATTCACGAATCGGTTTATGAGTTTCGTCTTGAAACCCTTCCATGCAACATTCATTTGTTCAATCACCGTACATGTTGCCTTCTGGTTATTGGGTATGACCCATGTTAGCTACAATTTATGTAAACCAGTGAGTGTTAATACCAAATTTTGTACAAATCGGTAGAATTATAACTAAATGTTATACATGTTGTGCATTATTACCTTTATATTCAACCAAGCATTATCCTTGTCTGTGTCTGGAACATGCTTTCAATCTCGTGTGTTACTAAGATTCAGTCACCTCGCCTAGAGGCAAACGCACGACGATCATTCTCTTCATCCCTTTCCTCTACCATGTTGGTCAAACTCTACACCACTTGGATTGCCGCCCTTGTCCAGCTTCCTTTCTAGCTTCCTGCAAATCGTGGGGCCCCTTTTCCTCTTCTCCTCTACCTGGTTGGTATCATTATGTTGTTCTCCTTCCATCTCTGGTTGTCCGTTGTTGTAAGCACCGTGCTCTTCTTCTTCCATCTATGGTGGGGCATTATTGCTGTCACTAGGTGATACTTCCATCTCTGGTTCCATTTTAGGTTGGGCATTGTTGCCACCGCTAGGTCCTTAGTAAGACATGGCGTTGGAACTAAAAAATAAAGAAAATTATCCGCAGAGTCAGCAAACAATTTAATATTACAACATTCTCGACAAGGACAACAAATAGATGTTACACTCTTCTTATCTCTATTTTTCTCAGCAATTTTATAAAACGATCAACACCCTTCATAAACTCAATACTATTACATTGTGGTCCATACATCCAATCCCAATCCATATCTGCACATAAAAATATAAAACAAGAATAAGGTTATTAATGTCTTGGCATTTCCACTAAGGCTTACATATATAGGACCGGTGCATAATCCCATCCCACTCTTTGAATGCTACGTCTCAGTAGTAAACAAATATAAGCAAAATAGCATTTAAGAAAATATCGGCAGTATTTCTCCTATTCTCCCCAAGTACGTGAAAGATCCACCTTCGTTTTGACAAGAAAATAATTAATACGTACTCGTGGGAACAATAAAGAGAAATGCACCTGAATTTTTCTTAAATACTAAATCTACTTACATGTGTTCACATCCTAAATGAGACAAAGCTTTCAAAGAGCAATTTTAAAACGACTATTCAAATTTAATCTCTATCGGGTTAATTTTGATTGGGACTCGACCTAAGAGACAACCTAATTCAAGATGTTCGGAACAAAATATGGATCACAATACAATATAATAATTCAGTTAAACTTATATATTAATTAAATCCCCTAAATGACTCAAAATTAATAAAATAACATATTTCTTAATTAAACTTATATATATTTCTAAATGAAATCATTGCGAAATTTCTTAATTTTAGTCAACTGATGGAAGTCATATTTATCATTACGTTGGAATATTTTCTGTGGAACTTTAAATTACACTATATTAAATTTATTTTTCCGTACTCAACTATCATTATAGTCAAAATTTTGCATCTTTTCTTTTATATGTCAAGTACATTTTGGAAAAAAAACAGTATCTACACAAAATCTAAAATTTTAGAATTCCCATCTTACAGGGTAAGAACAAATCAATAAACATCTTTCCTTGTTGCCACATAAAATCCTTTCACAGAATGTTGCATCCTGTAACCCTAATTGCTGTACTTGCAGTGTGATATTTTCCGTCTATATTGGATATTTTCCCGCGTATAATTGGATATCTTACACTTGAATTTTCCAGGAATCCACAGTTTGATGATGTTTAATTAATTGCATGCATAATTTGCACTCTTATATTAAGTATGTAGATGTTTTGATCCGGTAACGATGGTGATTAAAAGATGAAATTTCAGATTAAATATCAATCTCTCAATTAAATAGTCTGCCTTCTTTTGATTCAATGCAACATTTAAAAAAAAATATACGTACAGAAGTCCAAATTTATATACACACGTACTTGCCACACGTACTGCACACGATATTATTAGAATTAAAATGGAATAGTTTTAGATTGGCGTGCTCCAATGGGAAACATATTGATGTCTTCTTTTGCAAAGTTAGAATTAAAATTGAATGAATATAATATATATATATTACAACAAGCTTTTGAAGAAAAGAGAATAAAATATTTAACTACAAAATTATATTACTTCAAAGAAAGTACCAACGCGCATATTCACTGCTACTATTTCGTTATTTTGTTACCCTTAGGTAATATGAATTCCTGTGGACTTATCTCATTCTTTGTCAAGTTCAATCGCAATGATGAAAATCTTTCTTTTTTTAGTTTAACTTCATACAAAATTATACAAAAGATTTACTAAACATTTAAATTTGACTACCTATTATGAGTGTTCTATCAAAAAAGTAAATAACTTTTTTTTGTTTTCTCATAATATGTTCCCATTGCAATGCACAGGCATGATAGCTTAAAGAAATAACTTTAATAATAATATATTTAATATGATGTCTAATTTTATGGCTTAAAAACCCACAGGAATAATGTACGAACAAAAAAAGTATATAGTTTAATGTATGGTTTCAAGCACCCTTTTTTCTCCTTAATTATTGTTACAATCAGAGTATAGTGATGTTCCACAAAACTGTATACCCGTGTCCATAGATAAATTAAATAGTTATAGCAAATAGTTCATGTAAGATTCGTATAATTTGAACCGTGTAATTAAGTCTAAAACAGATTATCACTGCATCTGTACGAAGATGATACATGATTCATGCATTGTAGAAGTGGATAAGTAATTAATTGGCCAGAACGCAATACATGCAAAACCTTAATTTCTTTCTCTATATTAGTTTCAACAGAACCTATACGTACTACAAGGAAATCAAATAATAACACCTGATTATACATGTATTCGTCTTGACCTAACCCTGACTCTCTAGCTATAAAACCCACACATTACACCCCACGTATCATGGCACTCAAGTAATCAAGTCTTATTCAAGCAAATTAACACAGATGATCAAGTCTTCCGACGTGTGATTTTTTTTTTTTTTTTGAATAAAAGGCTGGAGCCCGTTTCTATTACTTAAAAACCAACAGAATTAAGTTACAGAATATCTGTTCAGTAACTTCTCACGACATCAAAAGCAACCCAAACAGAATCACCAAATATCATTAACACCTAAGATGCAAATAATCCCCTAAATTTCAGCAACACATAACCTACTAACACATAACCTACTATTAATAACCACATACTAAGCCACTGTAAAGGGCTGAGGTAATCACTAAGCTGGCCCAAAATCTTCCATCTTGTAAGTTGGTGTTTTTCATGGTGAGATGGATGTGTTCAAAAATCACCAAGCACCATCTGACTGTCAGCTGGATCCCACACCTGGACTGGTATTGCCTCCTCATACGGCATCCAACACGCAAACTATGTCTTAGTCTTCTTCTTCACATGTCCTGTCCAATAATGAATTAAAGACAAGATTAGCATTATAATAGATTTACCAGTTTTAGTTATACATGTACCAAAACTGAGCTCATTTCTATACTTCCAGATGGTCTAGCACACAGCACTGACTACCAACAGGTATATTGTTTATTGCTGCATAGGTTGCTGAGACATGTGAAGCAAATTGAATTACTTCATCTAAAGAGTGCCAATTAGTAAAGTACTGTTGACAAAATCCCATCCAAAACCATATTTGTTTAGTGAATTTACATTTGAAGAAGAGATGATCAATGGTATCATCTTGATCACTGAGCTGACATTTAACTTGCCCAGATAATCCTCTTTTAGCAAGGTTGCCTTTAGTAAAGATTCTCTTTTTCATAGTTAACCACATAAAGATCTTAATTTTAAGTGGTATTGGTATCTTCCACCATCACATTGTGTGAGGTAATTGGATTCCTCTATAGTTTAGGAACTGGTAGAGGAACTTAACAGTAAATTTACTATTTCAATCCTACCTCCAGCTAATCCTTTCTGTACTATGAGTATATGATATGAAACGAAGAATATGAAGTAATTCTATCTATTCTTCTTGCAATATGCCTGTAAGAGTTCACCTAAATTTCAATACCCCCTTGTGAATTAATAACTTCTTGTAGTGACACATCAGTATTAGAGCACAGTTCATATAAAAAAGGAAATTTGGTTGCTAAATTACTGTTCTGGAACCAGATATCAGCCCAAAACTGAACTGTGGTTTGTACACCTGTCCGGCATGTGATCTTATATACCGGGTTTTTTCGAACTAGAAGAAACAAAACAAAGTGGAAGTATATAGATGAAGTATATAGAAATAAATGAAAATAATAATCTAAACTAATTAAACACCCTGGGTACACAATAACAATAAAGCCTCACAGCCTGAGTGATCAAATAAAAATTAATAATTCACCGTTCCAGTAGGAAATGATTGAAATAAAATCAGTTCACTCCAGGGGACACTAGAGACAAAAATGCCTACATTTTATGCCAGCTGTTGATTTCATCCAAAGTTCCCAAACCCTTTTTCACATGACAAGTTCTTGCCATTACACATTCCCAATTCTCTATAAAGCAGCACAAATATCATACCTTCATCCTCACCAAATACCAAACCCTAATCACCCCAAGCCACACTCTTCCTTGGATAAATATTTTAACAATGGCATCCAACACCACACTCTTCCTTGCAGTTAACCTTATTTTCTTTGTCCTTGCCAATGTAAAATGTGCCATGCCACTGCCACTCACACCACCACCTGCACTGCCACCAAAGAGCAGTCCCCTGACACCACCCGCGACTCCACCGACGATGCCACCCGCAACACCACCCGTGACGCCACCCGCAACGCCACCATCCGCAACACCACCATCCGCAACGCCACCGACGATGCCACCCGCAACACCACCCGTGACGCCACCCGCAACACCACCCGCAACGCCACCATCCGCAACACCACCACCCGCAAAGCCACCATCCGCAACACCACCCGCAACGTCACTGGCGAGGCCACCGCCAGCTGCACCGCCACCAAAGAGCAGTTGCCCAACAACACCCGCAACACCACCCGCGACTCCACCGACGAAGCCACCCGCAACACCACCCATGACGCCACCCGCAACGCCACCATCCGCAACGCCACCGACGATGCCACCCGCAACACCACCCGCGACACCACCCGCAACGCCACCATCCGCAACGCCACCATCCGCAACACCACCATCCGCAACACCACCATCCGCAACGCCACCACCCGCAACGCCACCACCCGCAACGCCACCATCCGCAACACCACCCGCAACGTCACCGGCGACACCACCGCCAGCTGCACCACCACCAAAGAGCAGTTGCCCAACAACACCCGCAAAGTCACCGGCGATGCCACCAGCGACGCCACCATCCGGTGGAGGTTCATCATCTAGCAAGTGCCCAGTTGATGCACTAAAGCTAGGTGCTTGTGCCAATGTGCTAGGCTTGATCAAGGGCATAAACCTTGGTAATGGGCCGAAAAACTCTTGCTGCTCCCTGCTCGGGGGCTTGGTAGATCTCGAGGCAGCTGCCTGCCTGTGCACTGCTCTTAAAGCAAATATTTTGGGCATCAATCTGAACCTGCCTATAAACCTTAGCCTTGTGCTAAACTACTGTGACAAGGATGTTCCCTCCGGCTACCAATGCTCTTAAAGTTTAGCAGCTTCCCTCTGGCTACCAACGCTTGTTTTGTGCTTGTTTGCGTGCATTTACATAAGTGAGTTTTTTTTTTTTTTAAATAAAGGCAGAGGCTGCCAGTTTCTTTAAGTAAAATAAAAGGTTCCCTATCATGGGTTTGTTACTAAGTGCTTCTGTGTTGTAGCTTGCAAATCATTTGCAGTGATCTGCATGCACTTATCTTATGCTAGCTTTGTTAGGGTGAAAATTTGTATGATTATATATTTGGTTGGCAGCTATGTAACGTGAGATTTTTATTAGATTTTATTCAATAAAATTTTGTGAGTATATAATATATGTAATTTTCTCATAGTTCGTGTATATCATTGATCTGTTTTTCAAAGAAACTTTACTCAACTGCATTAGTATTGACCATTAACAAATTGCGGTTCACAAAACTTTACTGAACTGCATTAGTAAAAAAATATACATATTTGTACTCATACAAATATTAGGTTTGATAACATCTTCATCGTTAATATTTATATATTAATCATTATTTAACAAACAAAAAATTATAGTTAATAAATAAGATAGTGAACAATTGCTCGCTGACCTTAGAAAAAAAGATAGTGAACAATTAGATAGCAAGACAGTAGAAGCGGCCGTATAAGTATCCCTGCAAAGTGTTTGTTACCACGCTTTATATATGCAAGTAATATGATATACTTATGTCTTGTTTTCATTAGTACGAACGCTTGTAAAGAGTTTTTGAATATTATATATGCAGCGTGTGCATGTGCATCATGCTGCCTCATACGTAATTACAAAAGTAACTTAATTGCTATTTGCAGAATGAATGATGCGATAAAGCAATATTCGAAGCAAAAGATGAATATCAACTTATCCTCAGTGCGATCACTGAGCTCCGAATGCTAGGAAAAATAAGTTTTGCGAACAGTGCATCCAATTGAGGAATATTGCTAGGATAAATAATCATGTAACCGGTACAGATTATCATAAACTCTGATGTTTAAGTTGTAATGTTTTACTACATCGTCAGCTATTAAGCGAGTATCAAATGAAATTTTGGTTCTCAATTAATCATGCCAAGACTGTCTGCGTACAGTGTATACTGAATTTGGTTCGTTCTAGTAGAGATTGCGACTATAATTTGGCAAAAAGGTCATTAAAAGCCCTTTTAGAATAAAAAAATGATGAGACAGATGCCTGAAAATTACTCTTTGCTGATGTCTTGGAGACTTACATCATTCATTACTGAGCCAAATAATCAACAAACGGCAATTTCAGAACCATAATTTCGAAGACGGATGTCGCTCTTTTTTTCCGTGGTTAAGTTGTTATTGTTGATGCTTACTAGCGAATTGACAAAAATAATTAATTCCTTGTGTTACTTGCTCCAAAACGGATTAAACAGTTTAACATTTTTATTGCTGGAAGCATACAATGTCATACATAAATACCTATTGTGCCGTCCAAATTCTAGAGGTTGAAACACAAAAATGGCCACCTAACCAAACTGGTCCAGTATAGAAGTGCCAAAAGTAACTTGGTATGTGCACAACCTTAATTCTGTATTTTGTTAATGCAATTGTAAGGAGTGAAACAGCAATGAGCCAATGGTGCGGGCAATGTAACTTTAACATCAACCCGCTCTTCTAGTGTGGGCGAAAAAACATTTAGCCATAAATAGAGGATTTAGAAGTTCAAACATATTGTTGAGAAATAGAAGATTTGCCTCAGAGAATCATCGTAGGCATATTTAGGAAGAAAGCTACTAGCTTAAATAATATAGCCGTTAGGTTATATTTAGTACCTAACATAATTTCAGTAATTAGGCAACAATCCACAATAATCCAGCAATTTGTATTTTAGGAAAATAGCCAACATCTAATAGGATTTTGTGTTATAAATACTCATGTACAGAGAGCCTTGTAAATCAGAACAATTGAAATAAAATCATTCATCATTTCAAAATTCTAGTTGGTATCAGAGCATCAAACTATGTACCAGTATTCGGTACAGAGCAACAACTCACAACAAGCGAGGAGATCTGTACCAGAATACGGTACAGAATCACCGAGGCAGCAAAAACACACAAACTGGTAAATTACCCGAGTAACGATGGCAGAAAAAATCCAAGTTGATGCCAATACTTCTCTGAAATTGACCCCCATGTTACTCAATGGAAAAAATTACCAGTCGTGGTCCAAATCAGCGATAATTTCACTCAAGGGCAAAGGAAAATACAGGTACATCACGGGCGACAAGAAGAAACCTGACAATGACTCAGAAGAATGGGAGATCTATGACAATTTGATAATGTCATGGCTCCTAAACTCTATGGAACTAGAAACCAGCGAGCTTTTCATACGTGGTACCAAAACCTCAGCCAAGATGTGGACCGCAATCAACAAGATGTTCGGTACACAAAACAATTTTGCCCATGTCTTCCAAATCAAACACGACATTACCCACAACAAACAAAACCAGAAATCCATCACACAATATTTTGGGGCAATGAAATAAAAAATGGGACGAATTAGACATCCACCAACCCGAAATCACAGACCCAGAAAAAATCAGAGAAAGAAAAAACCTAGATCGAATTTTTCAGTTTTTAGCAAACCTGGACCTGAGTTATGAACAAGTTCGGCAGCAAGTCCTTTTCGGAGCCAACCTTCTCTCTCTCGATTCCAACATCGCACTACTAGAACAGAAGGAATCAAGGCGAGATGCCATGAATACCGACACACAGACCGGCAACAAGCCAGAGAACCAGGCATTCCTCTCCTACAACAAATCTCAAAGCCCTACCTCCCAATAGAGTAAGGAGAATCAATCAAGCAGTTCAGAGAGGTGTGAGTGTTGCAAGAAAACCGGCCACACAAAGGAACGGTGTTGGTTTCTTCACCCGCATCTTAGGCCAAAGAAGTGGAAAGGGGGAGGCGGCGATCGGGATGGAGAGAAACGAAAGGGGGAGAATGAAAGCAAGAGCTACGCGGTTCAAGCGCATGGACTTCTCTCCTCTTCTGGCGCAACGGAAAAACACGGTCTAGGTGCGTGAACTGAGCTCCACCGAAACTGGCGGGATTCTATGCAGAAACTGATGGAGCACCTTTCCGCGATGCTTGCTAGACAGAAAACTAATTCATGTGGTATCGCTTTAAATTCACTTATATATTTACCTAACAGTCAATTAAGAATTGACCCGGGTGCTATTGACCATATGATGTGCAATAAAGATTTGTTTAAGACCCTAGAAATGTGCAAAAATAACCAATATATTTTAGTTGCTAATGTAACCAAGGTACCCGTTACTGGTATAGGCACCATTAATCTCTTCTCCAAGGTAATTAAAAAAAATTTATACATAAACTCATTTACAACAAATTTAATTTCAGTAAGTAAAATTACGCAAGAATTTAATTGTGACGTTCTTTCAAAAAAAATGTTAAATTTCTGAATCAAACAACAGGGATGATGATTGAGGGATTCTATGACAACAGACTTATATTTTGAATTATCAGAAATTTAATTTATGCACAACCAAGCAATCTAGTGAAAATGAGTTGTGGCACAAGAGACTTGGAGATCCTTCTAATAGAATTTTAAATTTCTTTTTAAATTTTCCTTTAAATAATTGTGTTAATTGCGATATATGCAAATTAGCTAAAAAAACTAGGCTTCCATTTTCTTTATCAATTAGCAAAAGTAAAGCACCGTTTGAATTAATACATTATGATGTATGGGGACCCACTCCTGCTACTTCATATAATGAATTTAGATATTTTGTCTTATTTATTGATGATTTTTCTCATGCTACTTGGTTATATTTGTTGAAAATTAATTCAAAGTGATTAGTGCATGTACGAATCAGTTTTTACCAGCATAAAAACTGCATGGGTTATGTTAGGCATTGGTTATTTTAAGCATAGTTATTTTAGAACAAGTTAGCGTAGTGGTTAGCTATTTTTAGCATGTTGTGTAGTGGGTGCTTAATTTAGGTAAGTTGAGGGTGTTTATTTTAGGAACATTGCATTGCTTTAAATACTGTAGAACTCTATGTAATTGAGTAAGAGAGAAAGAAAATAAAGCGTTGTTTCTGTTCAGAAAAATATTATTCTCTCTTCAATCTTTTGCAAACTGGCACAAAGCAGTGCAGTATTGCTGAATTTATCCCTAACAAAATGGTATCAGAGCCAATGGTTCGGTGCGACAAGCAATTGATGGCAGAGTCAATTTGCAATTGATGGTAGAGTCGATTGGTGGGCAACTTGGAAGAATTACAGTAGCAACAACCGCTAAAGAAGCATTGACAACCTTCAAGACGGCATTTCAGGGAAGTTCGCGAGTTGTGGCCATCAAATGTCAAAGCCTATGTGGAGATCTTGAGACGTTGCATATGAAAATAGAAGAATCAATGCAGATTTTTCTTTCAAGAGTCACATCCGTTGTCAACAAAATTCGAGCATATGGAGACAACATGTCAGAGCAAACCATGGTAGCAAAGGTGCTGAGAAGCGTAGCACTAAAGTTTGATCACGTGGTGGCAACAATTGAAGAATCAAAGGAACAACCAATTCCTTTGATGAACTGATAGGATCACTGCAGACCCATGAAGTGAAATCTAGATCAGAGGAGAAAGGTGATGAAAGGGCGTTCTACAGAAAGGGGGAGTCCTCTCTAGGCAGAGATGGACGTGGCCATTGTAGATTTGGTGAGTTCTTGTTTCAGCACGACATAAAAGATATGGGTATGTGCAAGCCGATTGTTTTAGAAAACAAAGGGAAGAACAGCAAGCATGCTATGAGGAAGAAAAGAAAGAGCAACCCACACTTTTCATGGCCTATGAAGAAGGTGGAAGGCAAAGATCCACAACCTTCAAGAAGTAGCAGGAAATTAAACATGGCATCAAGAATGGCAAGAAGAATTGGTAGCAGCAAGAACAATGGAAATCAAGCGTGCAAGTTCTGAAGAACAAAAGGCTGACTTTCTACTGAAGGCATTGGCAAGAGAAAAGTTTGAGGAATTCAGAATCAAACCTGGTATAATCAATTTTGAATTAAGGGGAAGTGTTGAAATTAATTCAAATTGATTAGAACATGTACGAATCAGTTTTTACCAGCATAAAAACTGCATGGGTTATGTTAGGCATTGGTTATTTTAAGCATAGTTATTTTAGGACAAGTTAGCGTAGTGGTTAGCTATTTTTAGCATGTTGTGTAGTGGGTGCTTAATTTAGGCAAGTTGAGGGTGTTTATTTTTGGAACATTGTATTGCTTTAAATACTGCAGAACTGTATGTAATTGAGTAAGAGAGAAAGGAAATAAAGCGTTATTTTTGTTCAGAAAAATATTATTCTCTCTTCAATCTTTTGCATACTGGCACAAAGCAGTGCAGTATTGCTGAATTTATCCCACCAATATTTACTTAAATAAAAAAAAAGTGAAGTTTTTTTATGTTTCCAAGAATTAGCAACTTTAGTAGAAAACCAATTTAGTACAAAAATTAAACTATTTAGGTCAGATAATGACACAGAATTTGTCAATAATAATTTCTCTTAATTTGTTAAAAATAAAGGAATTTTTCATCAAACGACTTGTATAAATACACCCGAACAAAATGGAGTCTCCGAAAGAAAAAAATAGACATTTGTTAGAAATGACAAGAGCACTTTTATTTCAAATGCAATATTGGTCAGATGCAATACTCACGGCCACATATTTAATTAATAGAATTCCTAGTGTTAAGTTAGAAAATAAAAGTCCTTTAGAAATACTTTACCAAAGAAAAATTAATATCGACCACCTAATTAGGGTTTTTGGTTTTGTGTGTTTTGTTCACAAAAAAAGAAAAGATAAATTTGATTCAACATCAACATCAACTATTTTTATAGGATATTCAACAAACAAAAAGGGATATAAGTATTATGACCCAATTAATAAAAAAATGTTTATCTCAAGAGATGTTATTTTCAATGAAAATGAAACTTATTTTTTAAAAGAAGAGATTAGTGAGCCTATTACCAATTTGCAAAAATCCATATTCCTCCATTTAATTTCTTGCAAACAAACCACGCACATCACAACGTGAAGACCGAATAACATTTCGGACCACCAAACATTTTTCCAAATTGCCCAAACCTCTGCATACGGTTTGTTAGAATTATTTATCTTTTGGAAGACTCCCCTTGGGACACCTGGCTAGAATTATTTAGCTGCCAGATTTGGAAAAGAATCTTCACCGTTCTAAAATTCTAGAGAATTTTTGGAACCATCTCCTGCCGATTTGTCGTCACCCAGCAAATATCGATTAGACAGCTGTGGCCTGTGGGGAGACAAGATTATTCAAGCGTTAAATTATATAGATTTCAGCAAATAATGGACAGATTTCCATTCATGCTGCTTGCTAGACATGCACCATTCATAGAGATTTGAGCAATATTTTTTTAATAATATTAGATGATCGAGGATGAACGTTCTTAAATAATTTTTAGAGACTAGATTTTGAAGTTACCATGTTCACATAATAAATTAATAATGTGTTAAGTCGATTATATTATTAACCGGTGGTGGGTATATTTTGGGCTAATGTGCTGTACAAGTACTTGCAAATTAGTATTGCTTTTTGTAATTCCTTTTTGGTATTTTGCTACAATATATGATAATTATACTATGTTGATTAATACGTAATACATGCTTTCGATCTATTGTTCAATGTGTTTATGTTAAATATGGTTCAATGGAAAGTGGGGAATGTAAATGAGTACCGGGTTCGTACAAGGAGGACTGTTGAATTAACGATGTCATTTAGGGTTATTATTTGCATGGGTATATCCATGTAAATTTATGAACTTTGGAGCATGCAAAAAATACCAATGATATTCTTCGAAATAATGATCCATGCAAATAATCAGATGGGGCCCATGTTTGCAAGCCATGCAAATAATCAGATGGGACCCACATTTGCTAGCTTTGTAAATAGTGTAATGGGACGCACGTTCGCTTCCCTTGCAAAGAATCAGATGGGTCCCACATTAGCTACCCTTGCAAATACTCCAAACAAGGTCAAATCTGAAAGTATTTGCATGCACGATTGTTACATGGGTAAGTTCATGGAAAAAGGCAGAATAAAGATTTGCATGGCAATGTATTGCCGACGGCACATTTGCATGGGTAGTCTGTTTTTGCAAGGATAATTCCATGTAACAATCCATTTTTTAGTTCTTGTAAGAAACTCAGATATCTGGAATAGTGAAGGGTGCCTGCAGGCTTTGCAAGGCCCAGTAGGGTATAGCAGTATAGGATCAAACAATTGCACCACCTATTGAGTACCAAGCAAATCTTTCATGTGATTAAGGAATCCACCTGTATTGCCTCACCATCCATAACATGAACATCATTAATTTTAAGAGCAAGAACAACATTTTTTCTAAGGCGTGATGATGCAAAAGAATAAAAAAACCTGGTATTATTATCTCCTTTCCTGAGCCAACGACATCTCGCATTTGTGACCATCTCATTTCTATGGCCGTTGACAGCTCTAGTACAGAAAACGCAACTATACACGGTATATCATACACGGATGCGAAAAACTTACACATTAACAGTGCGTAATGGGAGGAGGCACTCGCACAAAAAAAAAGTCCACCATACACACATGGTCTGAAAGTTTCAAACAGAGTCAGGAAGTCACGACTATTTGTACACGCTATAAACATTTTGAACCGTGTACGGTTGTACGACTTCATACATGGTCTTTTATTAATTAATAATGTATAATTTTGCTCAGTTTCCAAACACTATTTTTTAGTAGAAACCATGTACGGTTCCATTCTCAGCTCTCAACCAAAACCTCTATTAGTAATTAACATCTTGTACGTCTCAATCACCTCTTTACACACACCATTTAAGCCCAGCCCCCTCCCTTAATTTGCCTCTTCATTTTCACTTCATTGCTCTTTTCTTCCCTCTAGATGTAAGACCTAGACTCCGAAGAAGAGGTTCCTTTGTTGGAAAAAGTTGTGAATAACCTTAAAAGAAGCAGGCTGGAACTATGGTTAGCTATACTGGAAGCAGAGTGTCATTTCCATTCACATAGTTGAAAATAGAAGCAGATTTCATAGTATAAATTAGCAGTCCTTGAAAATTTATCTGTATATATAAATTGTTTCAAATTTATATAAATTATCTTATTTTATGTTTCTTTAATGGTCCGAATTAAAACACATGGATGCTGTAAGGGGCTTGTAAATATAAAATTGCAATGAAAAATCATATCGTACACGGTTTTTATATATTAACTGTGTATAAATAATGTAAGGGTTTTTTGTTTTTTGTTTTTCGCACTACTTTGACTACCCTGTAAATGCCTTAGTAATTTATACACGGTTTGTTCAGCAACCGTGTTATACATTATACACGGTATTTTCCATATAACTGTGTTTGAATTATAATTAGGGTTTTTTAAAATTCGCGCCTCTTCGATCAGTTGCCATGTCTTTTAATTATCACTGCCCACCTGTCTAATCAAATAACTCTCCTCCTCCGATATCTAATGGGGTAATTTTTAAATGTGTATTAATCTATTAAGTTCGGATTTAATCAACCAAATATGGGTTAGGCTTGCAAATGATTACTGCCACACTAAAAATATTTTGAGATTTGATATACATCAGGTGAAAATATAGGATTCATTGTCCAAATTCAATTACGTATTTGATGCCGAAATTTTTTCTTAACTATTTTTTATTTATTTTAATATGGTATTTTGACTTTATAATGATTAATTAGATATAAATTAAGGTCTTTTACTAATTTAATTAGAGTTACACATGAGATTAATTACATAATGGGTAAATAAGAAAGAGTTGCAAATTTTTTGGGGTAAATAAGAAAGAGTTGCAAGAGTTGAGGGATAAATAAGATAAATTGAAGTCTCTAGGGGTAAATAAGAAACCACACAAGTTACGAAGGTGCATAGAAAATTATCCGTATCCGAATTTATGATAATGTTCTTACTGTTTGGTTGGTTGTGTATGTTTGTTGCATGATCTAAATTTACTTTGCAAATTTTGATATGGAATGATGAAGTTAATGGCTGATCATAGTCATGCCAGCAAGCTGACTGACCAACCCAGCCGGGCCATGTAATTTTCTTTTAATTTTTTTAGTTATATTTTATTTCACACATTGCAATAAAATGTTTTATCTAGAATAAGTTCCAAAAAACGTGTCACAAACTGATTTTGAAAGTTACAACATGTTCTAAACTTTAAATCATGTTTTCAAGCCAAGTTCTCGGTATTGTATGGAAGTTATATGACAGTGCATTGTTGTTTAATCTCTTACACAAGCTCCTTTTAAAATAATTTGTGGTTTGCAAAAGACTTTAAAAAAAAACGTAAGTACACTGTCATATGACCATTCATACACTGCCGAGAACATGGCTTGAAAATATCATTTAAAGTTTTATCAGTTCAAGATTAGTTTGTGACCTATTTCATACAAATTTATTCCGTATAAAACATGTTCATGTTAGGTATATATGTATATGTATATGTATATTAATTGTTTATGTTTGTTGAATGTATATGTATATGTATAATAATTATTTTTGTTTGTTGAATGTTGAATGAATATGATTGATGTTGTATGTTGTGATTTTGAATATTTATTGAATGATGGTTGTGTAATATTAATTGTATGTTTAATGGCTAGCAAATATTGGTGCTAGCCTATTATAAATCGTTTAAAAAAATATAAAACATACACGGTTCTAAATAAAAAACCATGTACGGTGTCCAAAATAATACACGGATGACTTGTAGAAACCGTGTATACGAACCTAGTTATTGTACATGGTTACTTTGACCATGTAGAAACCTCTATTTGAGCGCCTTTTTTTTAGATGTGACACGGTTGGGTTTTATTTACCATGTAAATTAGGTCTATATAGACACGGTTCGGAAACCATGTACATAGTACCCCTATTCATACACGACGCTTGCTGACACGGTCGTGTAACCATGTGAAATTAGCTTTTCGGACCGTATATGGTCGCGTTTTCTCTACTAGTGCAGGTAGAAGGCCCTTTCACAAAACCTTTGATGCCTTACGAATTCAGACGGGTCGAGTGATCTAGTTTCCTCCAACCGGTCTAACAATAAAATCTGCTCCTTACATGTTTTAAGTTCCTGACTTATACTGCCATGTTTCTGCATGTGCCACGCCCTAAGTTGCCCATGGATGTGCAGAAATTTCTTCTCAAACTGAAATGAATCTCTTGAGTCATGCGGCCTCCCTTACACCAAGTTTGACTACAAGTTTGATGGACCACTCCCTTGACTTCTCAAACCAAAACTGTTTCAGCCTTGTATGAAGGTGTTTGCAGTCAGTAAGAGTGGAGAATGGTCAGAAACAAACAATAACTTCCATAGCCGTTAGAACAATCGAAGGACTCGATTGAAATCACCTACCACAATCCAAGGGTCTCTAACAAGCCGGTATATTTGCCATAGTTCATAATAAAACCTCCTTTTCTCATCATCTATCGTTGGGCCATACACATTTGTAATTAACACCTTACGGCCCGAGTTGACTTGAAGCAGTAAGGCCGAAATTGAATGGCCCGTGGCCTGGATGAGAGATCAAAAGACTGAAACACATCCTGATGAACCAATTGAGATATTATAAGCACAGTTTTTCCTTGAAGAAACTAGAAAGAACCACCGAGACATAAGATAAATCATTGTTACTCCATTTAGTTTCTTGTAAACAAACCTCATCACAACGTGAGGACCGAATAACATTTCTTTGGCTGGTTGAGGTACGAAGGACACGTGGCTATAATTGTTTGGCTGTCAGATTTTTGGAAGAGAATTTCAATGATTGCGGACAGCTATTCACATGGAACCTTCTCCTGCCGACAAGTAATAAAGTTCTTTTGTTGCATGCATGGCGTTGTACGCCAACAATTTATTTGTGAATGTAATGCGTGCTTGTGTTTTGTGTTCCTTAGAAAAAAGAAAAGAAAAGTGTGTTAATCTTTACTTTCTAAAAAAAAAGTGTTAATCTTTATAGATATTCTACCTGATTTAAAAAATTTCAGTAGCATTGTTACAATATTCTTTTGTCCATTTTGTCAATAATTAAGTAAATCTATTGCACCATTTTGTTAAAAAAAATTTGGAAAGTTAGTTAAATAAATTGGCCCAATTGAGGTTAATATGGTTCTACTTCGCTTATTAATACAAATTATAATACATTTAAAGGTGGAACGATTTTTCGTGAGAGCATTCAATACATAATATATCATTGAATAACGCATATGGGCTTATATTCAAAATTTAAAAACTACATAAGAAGACATTAATAAAAATATACATATGTGAGTGTTGTACGATTGCCCGAAAAAAGATGCTCGAGCACCTATCTCAAAAAAAAAAAAAAAAACAGAGGTACAATAACATTGCTAAGACCATTACTAGTACTGTCGGATCTAATTAGAACAACTGCGGTGACTATCCTCCTTACGTTATTCATATATTACTTTTGACAAAGCTCATATTTATCCTCTATAAATAGAGAGCTAATAACAGTACCCGCACCATAACTACCATAATTATCTTAAGAACCGCAAAAACTCCAGTATTGAAAGTTAAAACATGTCACAAACTGATTTTGAAAGTTAAAACATGTTTTAAACTTTAAATCATGTTTTCAAGCCAAGTTCTCGGTGTTGTATGAATTTTATATGACAGTGCATTGTTATTTAATCTCTTACACAAACTTTTTTAAAATAAGCTGTGGTTTATGAAAGACTTTAAAAAACAACGTAAGTACACTGTCATATGACCATTCATACACTGCCGAGAACATGGCTTGAAAATATCATTTAAAGTTCAGAACATGTTTTATCAGTTCAAGATCAGTTTGTGACCTATTTCATACAAACTTATTCCGTATAAAACATGTTCATGTATGGTGTATATGTATATGTATATGTATATTAATTGTTTATGTTTGTTGAATGTATATGTGTATGTATAATAATTATTTTTGTTTGTTGAATGTTGAATGAATATGATTGATGTTGTACGTTGTGATTTTGAATATTTATTGAATGATGGATGTGTAATATTAATTGTATGTTTAATGGCTTGCAAATATTGGTGCTAGCCTATTATAAATCTTTTAAAAAAATACAAAACATACACGGTTCTAAATAAAAAACCATGTACGGTGTCCAAAGAAATACACGGATGACTTGTAGAAACCGTGTATATAAACCTAGTTATTGTACATGGTTACTTTGACCATGTAGAAACCTTTATTTGATCACCTTTTTTTTTAGATCTGACACGGTTGGGCTTTATTTACCGTGTAAATTAGGTCTATATAGACACGGTTCGGAAACCATGTACACAGTACCCCTATTCATACACGACGCTTGCTGACACGGTCTTGTAATCATGTGGAATTAGCTTTTTGGACCGTGTATGGTCACATTTTCTGTACTAGTGCAGGTAGAAGGCCCTTTCACGAAACCTTTGAGTCGATGCCTTACAAATTCAGACAGGTCGAGTGATCTAGTTTCCTCCAACCGGTCTAACAATAAAATCTGCTCCTTGCATGTTTGAAGTTCCTGAGTTATACAGCCATGTTTCTGCATGTGCCACGCCCTAAGTTGCCCATGCATGTGCAGAAATTTCTTCTCAAACTGAAATGAATCTCTTGAGTCAAGCGGCCTCCCTTATACCAAGATTGATTACAAGTTTGATGGACCACGTACTCCCTTGACTTCTCAAACCAAAACTTCTCAAACTTGTACTGTTTCAGCCTTGTATGAAGGTGTTTGCAAGTCAGTAAGAGTGGAGAATAGTCAGAAACAATAACTTCCATAGCCGTTAGAACAATCAAAGGAAAGCGTATGAACAAATCGGTTGAGATGAACGCTCTATCGATTTTAGAAAAGGTTGGCGACGGCCTTTTGGTAGAACACGTGTAGGCCCTATTTTTCAGGGGTACATCATGAAGTGCTAAGTCGGAGATCATGTCGTTGTATGGGCTCATCACCACCAAAACCTCTCATATTCCCGGAACGATCAATTAGCCACCGGACTCGATTGAAATCACCTACCATCATCCAAGGGTCTCTAACAAGCCGGTATATTTGCCATAGTTCATGATAAAACCTCCTTTTCTCATCATCTATCGTTGGGCCATACACATTTGTAATTAACACCTTACGGCCCGAGTTGACTTGAAGCAGTAGGGCCGAAATTGAATGGCCCGTGGCCAGAATGAGAGATCAAATGACCGAAAGACATCCTGATGAACCAATTGAGAGATTATAAGCACAGTTTTTCTTGTAAACAAACCTCATCACGTGATGATGACCGAATAACATTTCGGACCACCAAGCATTTTTCCAAATTGTCACGGGCCTTTACGAAGGACACGTGGCTATAATTCTTTGGCTGCCAGAGTTTTAGAAGAGAATTTCAATGATTGCGGACAGCTATTCACATGGAACCTTCTCCTGCCGACAATTAATAAAGTTCTTTTGTTGCATGCATGGCGTTGTACGCCAACAATTTATTGGTGAATGTAATGTGTGCTTGTGATTTGTGTTTCTTTGAAAAAAGAAAAGAATAATGTGCCAATCTTTACTTTCCAAAATAAAAGTAAAAGTGTTAATCTTTATAGACATTCTACCTGATTTAAATATTTTCAGTAGCATTGTTACAATATTCTTTTGTCCATTGTGTCAATAATTAAGTAAATCTATTGCACCATTTTAAAAAAAAAATATTTGGAAAGTTTGTTAAATAAATTGGCCCAATTGAGGTTAATATGGTTCTACTTCGCTTATTAATACAAATTATAATACATTTAAAGGTGGAACGATTTTTCGTGAGAGCATTCAATACATAATATATCATTGAATAACGCATATCGGCTTATATTCAACATTTAAAAACTACATAAGAAGACATTAATAAAAATATACATATGTGAGTGTTATATGATTGCCAGAAAAAAGATGCTCGAGCACCTATCTCGAAAAAAAAAAACAGAGGTGTAATAACATGGCTAAGACCATTACTAGTACTGTCGGATCTAATTAGAACAACTACGGTGATTATCCTCCTTACGTTATACATATATTACTTTTGACAACGCTCATATTTATCCTATATAAATAGAGAGATGATAATAGTACCTACATCATAACTACCATAATTATCTGGAGGACCGCAAAACTCCAGTATTGAATTTTTTTCCAAAGTATTAATACCTATGTAAGGAAGTATTTATATCTATGTACGAAAATATTTGTACCTATGAGGTGAACAATTTTTACTTAAATAATTGTCTCCAAACCAAATCTCCCAAAACGTACTCGCACCATAAAAACCTGTGGGGGACCACTCAAAATACATGAGGGACCATATACGTTTTTAGAAGTGGGTTTTTCTCCGTTCAATCTTGTCCATATTTCTGACGATCTGTGTGAAATTTGATGAATCTAATACCATAAACGTCTTCTACGCAATTGTCCCATTCAAATGAGATCCATGATGACGTACTTTCGGACTCGTCGTCACACAAGTATTTATACCTATACTTGCAAGTATTTTTTACATATGACACTAGATAACGTATGAAAGTATCAATATAGTGTACTGAAAGTATTTATACTTATATACTGAAGTATTTATGTAAGAGGAATTTTGACGCAAGGACGATTGGAGAATTGGAAAAAAGATGATCATAACAAGTTACGCATCAAAGTATTAATATCTTATTTTTCAAGTGTTAATATCTTATCTTCCAAGTATTTATATCTATGAAGGATGACGCGGGGACGAGTGCAGAGACAAGAAAAGGGTGGACCATATAATTAATGGGGACCATAGAGGAAAAGTGCTATGGGGATTTTAGAATAATAATTAGTTGGGACTATATAATATCTTTTTAGAATAATAATTAGTGGGGACCATATAATTAGTGAAAACCATAGTACATAATTTCTCTAAATGAGGTGCGGGGATTTTGAGAGTACTGGAGTGAGGGCACTCAAATAATTATTCCTATAAATATCCTCTCAATTTTGTGCATGTTAATTAAGATTCATTTTTTTTACAAGTTCAACTGTAAAATTGCATTATATAGTAAGGACTCGTATGTTACTTTTATGTTATTTGATGCAAAAAGAAATTGATTTTGTTTACTCTGTACTGACGAAATAGTACCTACGCAAAATCAAAAATTAAGAATTCCCGTTTTACCGGGGAAGAACAAATTAATAAACATCTTTCCTTGTTTGCCACATAAAATCCATTTACAGAACATTGCATCCCGTGACCCTAATTATAGTACTTGCAGCTGGAGATCCGGATTCTATTGGCTTGCAATTGTTAGAATAACCAAAACATTACAGCTTCTGTAAATATTAATACAAAATCTTGCTGGCATTGCCGACAACCATAAAAAAAAAAAAAAAAAAAACATTACAGCTGGATTGTGGACAATAGAGATATGTTTTCTTATTCTCCTTCAATTCAATTGGGCTGTCAGAGAATTACTGAATTAGAAGGAAAGTTGCAAGTAGCTCCCTCACCTTTTCATATTTCTGTAATATGAATGGGTGGGTAGTTAGATGATTTCTTACTTTTAAATTTATTTGTAGGACTTCACATTATAAGTTAGCAGCAATTTTTTTGTTCTCTTATAATACGTCCCGTTGCAATGCACGGGCACGATACTAGTATATATATATACTAGTATCGTACCCGTGCGTTGCAACGGGAATATATTATAAGAGAATAAGAAAAAATTCTCATACAAAATAACATATTTTATAAAAAAAAATACACCAATGAAAGAAAATTAAGAGAACAAAAAAAATTAATTTAGACTAAGGAATGAATATAATCCTTCCCTAGTATCATTCTCATATTTTGCAACGGCAAGTACGTGTCTAAAGAAATTTAGACTTATACACATACAAAATATATATAAAAGAATGCATAAAATAAAGAAAGACTGATTTTTTTGATTGGAGGGTTGATATTCAATTTGAAATTTTATGTTCTGATCACAGCGGTTAGCGAATCAAGATATCTACGTGCTTAATATAAGAATGGAGAAATGAATATATGAGACTTAAATAATTCATATAAGAGAATTAAAACCGAAGAAAATGCTCGTTATATTTGTCCACAATTGAGAAATAGAGATATGGGACTTAAATAATTCATATATGAGTATCCAAACTTCTCTATAATAATAAAATTAAATATTTTAAATTAATTCTTTCAAAAAAGAAAATTCAGGACTAATATATGTTTTTTTCTTACAAAAAAATAAAATCAATTCGGTAAAATAATAATTTAAAAACCAACTATTTTTATGAACATACCTGCAAAATGTCGTTGACAGATAAAAATTGAAAAGCACCAACACTTCCAAAACAACAAGGACCGTCTATTAGAGTTCAGTATAGTCCGTAAATCTTTTTAACACAAGAATCGTCTGGTGCACACCGTAAGTGCCAAGTGCCATGGATGATGTATCGCTCTGTTTGTGTACCTATATGAACACTACATCACGATTGATCTTTTGAAAAATTATTCTAAAATTTTAATCATGATCTCATTTTGGGGGTGGATCTAGAGTCCAAATACTCTCTGAGGTAACAGAATATTTCTGTTTAAATCCAGACCGTTCAACTAAATTTGGAATTAATCCGAGATAGAATGTACGGAATCCCTTTAATATTCGTGTGCATTTTGATCGAATAGTCGATATTATGTTACCTCAGGTGATATGTATTCGGTGGATCTTATACATATCGAAATATTGATCAAAGATCATGTTCCCCTATTTTCATTTGGTGCTATTAATTTTATATTTATGGAAAGCAATCGCCAAATATATCTGCGCCATCAACGGCCTAGCATTGCCAAAACAGTGGCCCCCACATCTGGGCACAAATTTGAAAATTGTCTTACAAGCAAGCGTGTCATCCTAGATATACATACCAATTCTGGTTCAATTTTAATTGTAACTGGTGTGATTGTAAGTGTGGTGAGTATATTTTTAATTAAATTTAGACTTCTACACGTAATAAAGATGTATTTAATCAAAAGAAGACAAATTATTTGATTGAAAGGCTGATATTAAATCCAAAATTTCATCATTCAATCGCAGCCGTTGACGGATCAGGACATCAACGTGTTTAATATAAGAATGGAGATATATATATGAGGAGGGTCCAATACCTCATGCCTTTCATACCTCATCATACCTCATATTTCATATCTTCGTTTTGAAAATTCAAACTGTCGATCTGAACCACTCAACATTATATCTATATTAAAATATGCTTTGGGATTAAATTTTATATTTTTTGGAATTTTTTTACTAATTTTAAGATGGGTAGAAAATCACTGTTTTTGAACGGTCTAGAAAGAATGATTTTGTACCTATCTTAAAAAATAGTAAAAAATTTCAAAAAATTATAAAATTTCATCTTCAAGTATATTTTAGTACGGATATCATGTTGAGCAGTTCAGATCGACAATTTTGACTTTAAAATCAAAGATATGAAATATGAGGTATGATGAGATATGAAAAACATGAGGCATTGAAATCCTTCTCATATAATTTCTAAAAAATCGTGGACCATAAAAAATCAGTGATTTTAAAAAATTCCAAAAAAATAGTAAAAAAATTCTAAAAATTGCAAAATTTGGTCTCCAAGTTTAATATGGAGAGCAACTTGAACGGTTCAGATCGACGTTTTGAACCGTAGCTCAACTCTCTCTCTCTGTCTCTCTCTGTCTGTATATATATATATATATATATATATATATATATTGAGTTCGGATATGGTATATTGCAATGTATAGACCCTCTTGTGCATTGGATAGTAAATCTTTGAATTTAAAGTCTAAATAGTAGACCCAAATCGTTCAACTTTTTAGACTTCAGAAATAATAATATGGGCCTGAAGTAAAGCATGCCCTTTACTTCATGAAGCACAATAGCCCAACTATATATATATATAAATTGAGTAGAACTTGATTGTTCATAAATTTATTGAGTCCCTTTGTGAACTCAACAGTAAATTCTATCGGATTGACTTCAAATGAAAAATCCAAACTGTGGAAATCCATATACCTTACGAGTGGTCCGTCTACATGCCAAAAATTTAAATTTTCGAACTAATTTTGTATAGTGTCAAGTGGTAAAAAAAACATTCAAAAAAATGAATGCATTAAAAATCTCTATTCTTATTTTAAGCACATATATGTCCTGATCCGCCAACGGCTATGATTAAACGATGGAATTGCGGATTGAATTTCAACCCTTCAATCAAACAGATGGCATGTTTTTTATTATATGCATCTTTTTGATGTTTTTTTATGTGTAGAAATCTAAATTTATTTAGATATGTACTTGCCACACGTAGTCGCCACATATAGATGCAATAATTACTCGATCTTCTTTACCAAAAAATTCCCTAAATATGCAAATTAGACGATTATAACTAACTGTCAACAACAATATATAAATTACAATCATTCATGGTATCAAGTTTGAGTCACAATACATGATATTCTAACCAATTATCTACAGTTGGTATCTTTATTAAATCCAAACCTGATGTGAATCTCTAATTAATGAGATCTGATTGGTAGATGCAATCAATTATTAGTAGTTGATTCAAAAAATAACAACTAATTTTAAATCGTAAATCTAAGAGGTTAAAGATTAATTTGAGCATCTATGGAAACAATTCAATCAGAATTCAAGTATGATTATTAGGTGATATTAATTGCCGAGTTGGAATGCCAATTTTAGCAAAAATTTTGTTGATTCCTGAACAAACAATCAAAACCAAATAAAATTGTGTACATATTTAATTCTTTCTTGTGATGTAAGAAAAAGATACCACATTATCATTAAGAAAATAATTCCATAATTTATTTGGTTTTATATTATTATTATGTGCACAATAAGTTTTTTTAAAAATTAAAACTTAAGACCTCGTAATTAATCATTAAGTGAAGGACAGTCAAAACTTCGTAATAAAATACCTTAAAATTTAAATGAATGAAAATTTTATACCTGATAATAAATATTATGTTATATGTACATAATTAACCAACATTCAAATAATGAGATATATAACAGAAAGGGCATGATGAAAAAAAATGGAAATTCATTTTAAAATACCACACAAAATCAACGTACTTATTTTCTATAAAGTAATGAATTTTGTACATATTTGCTCTTTTATAATATGTCCCCATTCCAATATATTTTAATATCATTCATAAATATTATTGAATAATTAATCTTTTCATTGGTCTATTTTTTTAATGAAAATATGTTATTTTCTATTAGAATTTTTGTTCTTTTATAATATGTTCCCGTTGCAATGCACGGGCACGATACTAGTAATTGATAATATTTCTAATTTTCACCGCTTGACTTAATACTAAATTAATTCGAAGGTTTAAAATTTTTGCTTATAAACGCATCACTCGTAAGTTAGATGGATTTGAACTGTATGAATTCATCGTTTGAAGCTAATCCAATAGATTGTTGAGTTGAGTTCACATAGGAACTTGGGTGAACTTAAGAATAAAAAAAATATTTAACTACAAAATTATATTACTTTAAAGAATGATCCAACTAAGGCGCATATCCACTGCTATTATTCTGTTAACTGTAAAGGTGATATGAATTCCAGTGGACTTGTCTTATTCTTTGTCAAGTATAATAACAATGTTGCTGGTCTTTTTTTAAATTTAGTTAACTTGCTGCAAAATTATACAAAAGATTTACTAAACAGTTAAATTTTACTACATACATATTGTGAGTGTTCTATCAAATAAATAAGTAAATAATTTTTTTTGTTCTTTTATAATATGTTTCCGTGGTAATGCACGGTCACGATACTGAGTCCGGCTACTATAACACTAGTGTCATTCCAAACTAAATAACACCACATCTTAAACCATTGGATCTACTTTAATATTGGTGTACAAGATAGGGCTGGAATGACACTAGTGTCTTGCACGAATATTAAAGTAGATCCAATGGTTTAAGATGTGGTGTTATTTAGTTTGAAATGACACTAGTGTTATAGTAGCCGGACTCCCCGATACTAGTAACTTGTTAAAAAAATAATTTTAATGATAAATATTTAATATGATGTCTGATTCTATGGCTTAAAAAGTTCATAGGAATGTACAAGCAAAAAGAGTATATAGTTTAATGTATGGCTTAAAAAATCCATCACCTTTTTTGTACTTATTTTTTGTTACAAATTAGAGTAGCGATGTTCCCAAAATCTGTATACCCGTTTTCATAGATAAATTAAATAGATATAGTAAATGGTTCAGGTAAGATTCGTTTAATTTGAGCCGTGTAATTAATTTGAACACATGATCCATACATTGTACAAGTAATTAAATATTCAGATAACGCACTCACGAAGTTGATAAGTAATTAATTGACCAGAACGCAATACATGCAAAACCTTAATTTCAATCTCTATATTAGTTTCTACATAACCTATACGTACTACAAGGAAATCAAATAGGAAATTGCGACGTGTGAAAATAATAATCTAAACTAGAAGAACAAACCAAAGTACAATATCTAGATGAAGTATATATAAATTATAAGTGAAAATAATAATCTAAACTAATTAAACACCCTGGGTACACAATAATAATAAAACCTCAGATACAAATTAATAATTCACCGTTCCAGTAGGAAAAGGTGAAAACAAAATCAGATCACTTCAGCGGACAAAAATCTCTACATTCTTGGCCAGCTGTTGATTTCATCCAAACCCTTTTTCACATGGCAAGTTCTTGTCATTACTCGTTCCCAATTGTCTATAAAGCAGCACAAATACCATACTTTCATCCTCACCCAATACCAAACTCTAATCACCCAAACAACATTCTTTGTTAAATATTTTAACAATGGCATCCAAAGCCACACTCTTCCTTGCAGTTAACCTTTTTTTCTTTGTCCTCGCCAATGCAAAATGTGCGACACCACCGCCAAAGCCACCAAAGAGCAGTTGCCCACCGAAGGCGCCACCAAAGACGCCACCCCCAACGCCACCAAAGAGTAGTTGCCCGCCGACACCACCGGTGACACCACCCCCGACGCCACCGGCGACACCACCCCCGACGCCACCGGCGACACCACCCACGACGCCACCGGCGACACCACCACCGGCGACACCACCATCATCTAACAACTGCCCAATTGATGCACTAAAGCTAGGTGCTTGTGCCGATGTGCTAGGCTTGCTCAAGGGCATAAACATCGGTAGCGGGTCGAAAAACTCTTGCTGCTCCCTGCTCGGGGGCTTGGTAGATCTCGAGGCAGCTGTCTGCCTGTGCACTGCTCTTAAAGCAAATATTTTGGGCATCAATCTAAACCTGCCTATAAACCTTAGCCTTGTGCTCAACTACTGTGGCAAGGGTGTTCCCTCCGGCTACCAATGCTCTTAAATTTTAGCTGGTTTTCAGTTACGTAAGTGAGTTTGTTTTGTGCTTGTTTGGGTGCATTTACGTATGTGGGTTTTTTTTTTTTTTCGTAAATCTTGGCAGAGGCTGCAGTTGCATTAAATAAAATAAAAGGTTCCCAATCATGGGTTTGTTACCAAGTGCTTCTCTGTTATAGTTTGTAAGTGCTTCTCTGTTATAGCTAGCTTCGTTTGGGTTAAAATTTGGGTGATTATATATTTGGTTGGTAGCTATGCAACGTGAGATTTTTATTTAATTTTATTATATCAAATATTGTCAGTATATATATATAATTTTCTCATAGTTCTTGTATGTCATTGCTTTGTTTTTAAAAAAAACTTTAGTGAACTGCATTAGTATAGACCATTAACAAATTTGGATTCACAAAGTAGTTCTCGAAGGAAATGGCCTAGTATGATGGTCTCAATTTGCACTCGTTACTGACATCCAGATGTTCCTTTCCTATCTATTATCAATAAATATTTATTTGTATATTGAAACAGAAACGACATATTTTTTTACTATCAGTTATTTAACAAAAATATACTTATTTGTACTCATATATATAAATATTAGGTTGGATAACATCTTCATCGTTAATATTTATATACTAATCACTACTTAACAAAAAAATAATTATATTTAATAGATAAGATAGTGAACAATTGCTCGCTGACCTTAAAAAAAGGAAGCAGCTAATAATTCCCGGACCCCAATCCCCGGAAAATCTCCGGATATAACTCAAAGTCCCTGTAAACTAACAAATTAAGTATCTTACGAACCGGGAAATCCCCGGACCTCATACTTCTAGAAGGTATGTAACTACTTTTGAATATCATAAACGAACCGAGACCACCTTCTAGAAGGGTATCTTACGAACCGGAATCACTTTTAAATTATGTATATATATATGCCTTAAGTTCTGTAAAAATAAAAAATTAGAGAAATATTTTTTTTCAATTTTTTTTTGTTTATATATGGAAGGTTCATTCAAAGCTTTGTAATTCTGTATATATTGTATTCTAATATGGTATACATATGTCATTTGTACTATAAAATATTTTGAATAATCCTGTAAACCTTTTTTTAAGAAATTTTTTAATTAATTTTATCAATTATAATTTTTGATTTGCAAATGCAAATTATATACTATTTTCAGTATAAATGTGTACATAATTATAATTGATAAAATTAATTAAAAAAAATTTCAAATTTTTTTTTTTCAGACAAACCAATATTCACAATTATAATTGATAAAATTATAATTGCTGGACATTATTTGTTTTTTCAAAAAAAAAAAATTCAGTATAAATGTGTACAGAAATGCCTTGACACAGTCCTTGTTTATACCCGAAATATTCAGCCATGTTCCCGTTTAGAACAATTCTCGAAGAAAAAGATGATCACAGAACTTGGACCCAACTTATCCATTTCCCCGGGAAGCGTCGATCTTGCATGACACTCAAAAGGAAATCCCAATTAACCGAGTCAAATGCCTTGGCAAATTCAATTTTAAAAAAGACTGCTCGTTGCTTCTCACGAGAAATGTCCTGCAAAATTCCCCAAACCGTCACAAATTAAATTCTTCGATATTTGTCGACCCTTAACAAAAGAGGTTTGGTTTACCGAGATCAATTGAGGGAGAAACTTTGATAACCTGGTGGCCAGTAATTTAGATATGATCTTGGGAATCAAGCTAATAATACTAATTGGTCCAAAATCCTTGACCTCAACGTCATCATTTGATTTTGAGATCTAAACAATATTTGCTCGGTTCAAGATTAATAATACCATCATAAAATTGTTGCACCAGGCCGATAACATCCATCTTAATTTCTTCCTAATATATCTTAGCAAATTTGTTTGGTAGGCGATCCGGGCCCGAAGCCCTGTTAATATCCGAATTCATCACCGTTGCTTCAATTTCTAGAATAGTGAAGGTTGCATGCAGGCTTTGCAAATCCGGCCCAGTAGGGTATAGCACTGTAGGATCAAACCGATTGAGTACCAAGCAAACCTTTCATGTGATTAAGGAATGCCCCCTGTATTGCCTCACCATCCGTAAAATGAAAACCATTAAATTTAAGAGCAAGAACAACATATTTTGTAAGGCGTGATGATGCAAAAGAATGAAAAACCCTGGTATTATTATCACCTTCCGTGAACCAACGACATCTCGCCTTTGTGACCATCTCATTTCTATGACAGTTGACAGGTGGAAGGCCCTGTCACGAAACCTTTGATGCCTTACGAATTCAGACGGGTCAAGTGATCTAGTTTCCTCCAACCGGTCTAACTATAAAATCTGCTCCTTGCATGTTTGAAGTTCCTGACTTATAGTGCCATGGTTCTACAGGTGCACCGCCGTGAGTTTCCCATGCATGTGCAGAACTTTGTTCCCAAACTGAAATGAATCTCTTGAGTCATGCGGCCTCCCTTGACTCCAAGTTTGACTCCAAGTTTGATGGACCACTCCCTTGACTTCTTGAAAGCCAAACCAAAACTTCTCAAACTTGTACTACTTCAGCCTTGTTTGAAGGTGTTCATAAGTCAGTAAGAGCGGAGAATTAATGGTCAGAAACAATAACTCACTACTACAGAAATGCAGACTTCTATCGAATTAAAACTGGATGTAGCAACGGATTCCCTAACGCTAGAGACCAACACCATAGAAGAACTGACTTCTCTTGTATCGGCTTCTTGCCGAAAGAAGAATCAACTTATTCTATTGGTATGGAACAAAGTACTGATAAAATAAAAGGACTTATTCTTTCGGTACTGTATGATATAAAAAGACTTATTCTTGCTTTTTGATATCCTAGACCTTCCACCCCTAAGTGTGTACGGCTTGAAAGGACTGCATTAAATCAATTTTGAAAATTGTTTCATGGCAATACAAGTTATCAATAAAACTTGTTGCATGCTTGATAACTTGTCGAAAGTCCATGATATAACCAAGTGTACACTTTTTCCCTGCCTCCTCCTCGAAACCTCCATTGAATCCAGAATATACACCTGATTTCTGTTAGGACAAGTAACCAAAAGATACCAGTGCATGCTACAATTTACGTAAATAAAAACAAATCAATCATAATATGAAAAAATTACTCCAATGAATTATACAAATTAGTAACAATCCACTCACTCCTGATAATATGGTGCAAAAACCCAATCCTTGTCCAACTGAGCTAAAAATGCCATGGTAATGTTACGGCTCAGATGCTTCGGAGTCGGATCTTATGGCTGCTGGGCAAATCATATCAGCATCGAGAAAACCAACATTCACATCCATCCTCGAGGCAACGAGTTCGAACATGTACCGGCAAAAAGGATAAAAATATAAATTACAAATTAAATAGAAATGTAAATTAATTATGTTAATAAAAATAAATAACAAAATAAGAACGTCGCAGCTCGTATAAATTTTTGGTCCAAGTAGTGTCAGATGTACATGTCCCTCAAATCTCTGAATTCTATGTAAATATGTCCGGATTCGTGCTGAAATTGTTTCCTCGTGAAGGGAACAATGAGGTTGGAGTTTTGTCTGCTTCGACAAGAATACCAGTTGTGTAGTTGACGACATTCTTGGTCTAGCACTTGTAGTTCGTTATGCGTGACAAATTAGTCACCCTGTTTCTTCCTGTCCTTGGGTGTATTCTTTCTGTTCCTTCGACACCTCATATGTGGACTCTAACCTCACTGGTCTTTAATTGGCTGAGGCTTTTGAAGGAGATAATTTGGTTGTGGCTGTTGGAGGATGTTTGGACTTCATAATTTTACTAGATGTTGGTACAGAGAGGGTGATCTTCACTCCCTCGCCCTCCAGTTGATGCCCTCCAGAGAGATTGATATTCATCACTCTTTCTTGCTGCACTTTGCCATGCGTCGTGAACTCCACACTCAAAATCAAATTGGTCGGCCCTCTAGTTGGTAATGACTGACCACCCGACCTACCAGACTCACAACTGGAGGAAGAGGTGGCACCCCCAAATTCGGAGGCCTGACTACCCGAGTGCAATGACTGCTCGGCTGGAAGTAGTAACACATTTTCTGACATGGCTGCACCAAAACCAAACAATTTACACTAGTACAAAAAACCCTTTCACCGACCCTCAACCACCGACTGTTTTAATATTTAACAGTCGGTGTAGAGACTGCTAGTAAAATCGTAAATAAGAAGAACCTCTACACTGACTGTTCTATTACAAAAAACCGTCAGTGAACCAACACCGACTGTTTTTTAAAAAAACAGTCGGTGTTGCTCATACCCTACACCGACTGTTTTTTAGAAAAAACAGTCGGTGTTGAGCAGTCACCAACACTGACTGTTTTTTTAAAAAACAGTCGGTGTTGCTCATACCCTACACCGACTGTTTTTTTTTAAAAACAGTCGGTGTTGAGTAGTCACCCTACACCGACTGTTTTTTTAAAAAAACAGTCGGTGTTGAGCAGTGATTTACTGACTGTTTTTTTTTAACCGGCGGTGATTTTTTACGTTCCCGTTTATCACTTTCGATATGCCGCGAAATTTTTCATTTTCACTTCTAAAATTCATTTCCCTCTTCTTTTAGCGATCGCGATCTCCCATAAACCCCAAAATTTGAGTCAGTCTCGATCTCCCAAATTGATTTCCCTCTTCGTTCCCAATTCATCTCCCAAATTCATTTCCCTCTCCCAAAATCGCGATCTGCCTCAGCCTCCGCCGAGCACCTGCCTTGCTGCCTCGCCCCGCACCCGAGCACTTGAGCAAAAACCCCGCCTTGCTGTCCTTCTCGTAAGTCAAGTTTGGAGCGCCTTTTTGATTCCCTATTCCTTTCTTCCTCACTTTCCTTACCTGATCGAAAATGGCGAAACCCCAGATCTCGACGATCGTTCTCTTCTGCGCTGTGGCAGTGGCAGTACTCTGTGCACTTCCGGCGAATGTGAGTGCCGCACGTGATCTTAACAAGGGGTTTATCGTGCAAGGGCGCGTTTTTTGTGACCCTTGTAAGGTCGGCTTCGAGACGCCCGCTTCCACCTACATTGCGGGTAACTTCACATTTTTCCCTCGTTTTTTTTTAATTCTATTTTTCACACCTTAGTTTCTTTGAAACGCTTCCTGCTGGTATCAGGATAAATGCTAGGTGTTGGGTTCTGATCTTTGGTTGTGCTAGTAGATCGGGTGGAGCAAGAGGTGTTAAGTCTAGGTTTGTCAATTCTTAAAATCTTGATTTTTTAGATCTGGTGCTATATTATGAGAGATTTCAGAAAGAGATTTTGTCAGGTGCTATTTTTGGTGCTCTTCTCGAGGACTTCAAATTATCATTCTAGTGTGTTGTAGTTAGTACTAGGAACTATGTTTAATTTTAATGAACCCTTATATCCTCACGATAGGTAGAAAATTTGGTGCCTACCGAAAATTCTACAATAATTTTTTTCGACTTCGTCAACTATCCAATTTTGTATGTTGAGAAATAACTATATGAATGGGGGTGGATCTACATGGAGGAGTGAATGGGGGTCAATTGACCCCATCCATTTTCAAATTTTCTGTGCTTATACACGATTTTCTATATAGTTTTAGAGTATAATGCTATGGTTAATGTAAAATTGACTCCATTCTCCGCATGAAAAATTTATATGATTGGACCTCCAATGTGAGTTTGACCCCCATAGCTTCAAAAAAGTCGGGCTCCGCTTGTGACATGTTTAATTTGTGGCAATTAACGTTGCCTCTTACCAATTGAGCTTCTGAGGTCTAAATTGCTACGGTATCTGTCAGTTTAAGCTCAGAAGTTCATGTCTAGACACATACTAGTTTGATCTCGGATAATTAGCAACTGTTTTGACGAATAACTACTCTGTCTGTTGGTATTAGACAAATATAAAAACCCTGCTTAGAGTCTCGACCTTGAAAGAACAACATGCAATTTGGAGTGTACTATGTAAACACAAATAAAATACTAATTAGCATAACACACTTCTTATAAGTTAAGTAAAATGCAGGCTGACTATTGATCTGCTAGCTTTCTCTAATATCTGTTTTCCATGCCTCTGTAGTACAAGAAATATTATGCATACCCATATAAATATGAAATACGTGCGATAATATGTAACATTCTTACATTTGCCCAAACCATCCATGCTATATAGTCAGCTCTGATTTATTTTTTATCTGGTTATGCACAGGTGTTGCTCATTGTACCAGAATATTGCTTTTGTTGGAAGGGCCTAATGGTCTTAAGCCGTAACAGCTGCTAATTGTACCAGTTAAGGTTATATGACCGGTACCAAATTGAATTATAATGGATCAAAGTAGGTATAGGTAGTGTAGAAACAAGAGCGGTAATCATTTGGAGTATTAGTTTGTCAATCCAAATGCAGATTTTTTTTTTACTTCCTGTTTTTTCTTCTGCTTTTACTCTGTCAATTATTTACTAATCTTTTGATTTTGGATCCCAGATAATGCCTAGTCAGTTGCAGAAGATTGAAATTTGAAAAGAAGGTTTCAGGTAAATCAATTACAAATACTATCATTAAAAGAAGATTGGTACTACTTTTGCTGTATTATTTCTGATGTTTATTTTATCATTAAACTATTCTTATGTCTTTCAAGGATATGCTGAATCTTTGGACCAAGATATTATTGTGAGCAATTATTGTAACCTTGTGTCAATTGTGTATTACATTTACCTTAAAAAAAAAAAAATTGTGCATTACATTTAAAAATTGTGTCAATTGTGTATTACATTTACCTTGAAGTTATCTTCCGAGAAGCTTTAACCGATAAAGTTTATTACTTCGAGAATGAAGTTGGGAATGGAAGGTACATATACTTGTGCACTAGAATGTTTATTTCTGTTCCTCTTAGTCTGATATTTTTGTTCGTAATAATTTTCAAGGTATTTGTGGAGATAGTCTCGAAACTTCTCGCTGATGATTATCTGCTAATTGATTACATGAATTCCTTGCTGAAAGATACGGTGAGGGTTTGAAACTTAGATATGATTGTTGATTATCATATATACTGTCTTATTAATTAGTCTATATATACTGGAATTTCTTTTTCTTGACACAAGGTTATAGATGATCCATTATTGAACTCAGTTGGCTTTCAAATTGGATCAAATTTGATACGCAACCCCATCGAACTACAAAGAGTTTATTTTCTGATTTCGATACTTATTTGATTAGTTACCGCGGTGTTTTAATTAGTTTGCTGTCAACATAACTTATCCTTTAAATAATTTACTGTTGTTTGCAGAAGTGGAAGTGCTCTTAAATGGTTGCAACTGAGGCACAAGCTGAAAGTGTTCTATATGGGGACACCGGTGCACTATCAGGTAAGAAAAAGATTTTTTAAATTCTTTAATTTTCTTATATCCTCTGTTGTTCTATATCTCTTATAAGAGAAGTTCCCCTAATTTCTATTTTTTTCAAATGATTTCCACTTGCTTTTGCTGTCAACAGTCGTTTCAGTTGGTACATCAATAATCCTTTGTTCTACTGCCTCTCCTGGGTATGTAACCCATCTTGGTTATTTGCTGTTAAAAGGTGAGCTAATCCTTTGTTTATTTGTTTCTGTATTTCCAATTAATGGTTTAATTTGTTAAGCTTTACCTATTTGCATGTTTCAACGTTTTAATTGACCCCTAAACTTGTATAGATTAATGCAGATGGAAGTGACGATTTGAAATTAATCGATGCGCCGGTATCTGGTGGTGTCATAAGGGCAGCTGATGGAACCCTCACAGTATGATTTTTGCTCTAATTTGTTAAAAAAATATTTCTGCTTTTACTCGCAATCAGGTATGCATGCGTACAACATTCATATATATATAAACTGATGCTAGCTCTTTATCTTTAATTTGTTTAATTAATTATTATCTGAAACAGATCATGCATGCCTGATTGCGATGCGCACATTTCACATTCCCTTTTCCTTATCTTTTTTTACTTTCTTACAAAACAAAATTGAAGAAAAAGATAACATATATATATACTGCATGCATGCTTGTTTAAATTGCACATCACATTGAATTAATTAATTACCTAAGATCGATACATACAACAAACTTCATATATTAATTATCATTTGCTATTTAATTCTTGCCTTCCTATAACTATATATATCAGCCCTCCACACAGACTATTAATTTCTTCAGATCAAACCATGCAGTTCCAACTCTGAGAAACCAGGTGCAAAATTGTTTAATCATCTTAATTGTAACTCTAAATCAATGGTATATTGCTTTGAATTAATTTTAATCTTTTTCAGTATTAACTGTGGTTAAACAGGGCAAGGGAAACAGTGAAAGAGCTGCTACAGCAAAAGGGAAACAGTGAAAGAGCTGCTACATGCTTCTATCCAATGAAATGTGACATTGATATATATTATTGATTGAGCCTATAATCATGGCAATTAGTGTGTGATTGGTATATTTAACTGTGTATATTTTCATTATAATGAAACGGCTGAATGGGTGATTGGTATACCATTGTTGATTCTTAATTCTCAGATTTGATATAAATTTCGCTGATTCTTAATTCTCAGATTAGTCGCTGATTCTTAATCATGGCAATTAGTCGCTGATTCTTAATTCTCAGATTTGATATAAATTTCGCTACATGCTCACTTTTAATGAAACGGCTGAATGGGTGATTCTACCTACTAACTAGAATCACCGACTGTTTTTTAAAGAAAAAAGTCGGTGTTGGTACCCTACACCGATTGTTTTTTAAAGAAAACAGTCGGTGTTGGTACCCTACACCGACTGTTTTTTAAAGAAAACAGTCGGTGTTGGTACCCTACACCGACTGTTTTTTAAAGAAAACAGTCGGTGTTGGTACCTACACTGACTGTTATTTACCCGTCAGTAAAGATATACCTATACCGGCGGCGCCATCACCGACGCCTCAATAACAGTCGGTATAGGATTTTTTTAACAGTCGGTGAAGGAGTTTTTTGTACTAGTGTTAGAAAATGTATGCAAGCAAATTAGGATAGGCAGCAAATCACAAAGCCATTTATATTACTTCTTCAAATATATGTAGATGACACTGATTCCAATATGTATAAATACATAGTTGGCAGAATGAGTTAATACGTAGACCCTAAACTAGTTATTAACAAACAACTTACTAAGTAGTTTTTGAGAAACTATGACTAATAAACTTAAAACCACATCCAATAAACCATAACCCTTCAAAATCTTCTGTTTAAAGAAAACAGACAAAATAAAAGAGTAAAAAAATAGTAAATATCCCAAGTCATACATTGTTTAAAAATAAAATAATAAATAAAATTCAAGAAAAACCACAAACCCTAGATTATCAGTAAATATCTCTTGCGTTTGTAGAAATGCATACATTCATACACATGGTTCACAGAATAATTTCAAATATGAAAGAATCCTAAACCCTAACTTAAAACCCTAAGTTAGAGAACCAAAAACCTAAAAGCCAAATTTATACATTCAACTTTTGAGAAAGATAGATACCTGGAGACGAGAATCTAGCGCTGGCGCGGTGGAGGTTGACAGTGGTGGAGGCGCGACAGTAGCTCAGTCCGATCGTCGGCGAATGTGTTGGAGGTGCGAGAAAGCGAAATACATAGAGGTGCTCTAAGGAAGCTGGAGAGAGAGGTAGTGCTCTAAGAAATCGAGCGAGCGAGAGAGAGCACCGGAGAGAGAGAGAGAGAGCCACTGGAAGAGCGAGTGGCAGGTGGTGCGCAGGCGACGTCCCTACCCAACACAGTGGCGCCTCACTCAGGCCGCCCCTCCTGCAGCTCCTAGGACAAACACCTAGGTCCCTTTTCAGAAAAAGCCGACATATGCACAGACGGTCAAAACGAGGAACAGCTCGCCGACCACCTCCCCGGTTGTGTCCCCGAACTCTTGCCCCACCGCCCCACGACCCACACCACAACAGCCGGCTTACTATGTGTCACCCCACAGTCCGACAAAACTACGATCCCACCCTCCCATCGATTCGTCGAGTGGAAGGGCCGGTGCTTCAAGTACTGTAGGGAGGGACACAACGCGGCAAAATGCAGCAACCCAAAGAAATGTGGCCGTTGTTGGCAAAACAGCCACATTGGTTCGAGGTGCACAAACACCCTGAATCCGGATGCGGTACCTTTTCTGCCGGATGGGGAGGAGAATAGTGAGAGGGCAAAACCGAAGAAGGAGCCGGGTTTTGAGGAGCTACTAAGGGGCCCAAAACCTCTAAACCCTATGGAAATGCCAGCAAACCGCCCCAAAATGGTGTTGTCTTATCTAGACAGGGATGAACATCACTTTGAGGAACTTGCTAAACTCATGAAGGCAGTGGTGGTGCAGGTCAACATGAGTCTGCTTTTTGATATTTCAATCGAGAAAATAACAGAAATGGCGGGAAAGACAGAGCTGGTAACTGGTAGAGGGAGATATCGGTGGCAACGATAGCAGAGAAAAGGTTTGTCATCTTCTTACCGGAATCTTTGGCGGCTGAAACTTTCATTTTGGCTATGCCTAGGGAGTGTTGGGATGATGGTTTCTCATTTCAAAAATGGGATCAGTTGGAAGGGACAAAGGTGGCAGTGCCGAACTACAAGGTTCTTGTGGAGTTTCATGGTATCCCTCCATACCTCTATAGAGAAAAAGAAGTGGCAAAGGCGGTGAGTCAGTTTGGACTCTATTTGAGGTCGGTGGCCCAGCCTGATGAGGCGGATGCAGCGGTTTGGACAGCTGTAGTGTCGTACGACGTGTTAATGGTGTCCGGTGGTTTAGAACATCCGATCATTCTCAAGCCAATCAAGTGGGTGTGGGGTTCTATCTACAATGAACATGACATGCCCAAGTGGCCTGCGCAATTTCAAAAACCACCACCAAAACCGGTTATGGTGAGAGGGGAAGGGGTAGAAAATCGACATGATGATGATGAAGAGGACTGTGTGCCGATGTCTAGGAGGACTCTGCTAGAGATAATAGGAGAGAGGGACATCGAGTCGTTGCCAGAGGAAATACGAGATTTCATTAATGGTGGCCAGCAGAGACGGCAAGGAAGCACTAATGGTGGGGATGAGAGGATGTCACCTAAGGCCACGGTGGATCAGATTGCCACTGAAATTAGCGAGGCTGATTCGCACTAGCTGGGAAGGCTGAGATCGATAGTGTGTGTGCCACAAAGAATCTTGCAGCGCTCACCTACCGATGCAGTACTAGGTGATCACATTCTAGATCAGTTCCCAAGGCAGTTTGAGATTGGTGATACTAGTCAGCAGAGAGACCGATTAGTTGAGAGCCCCGTTGTGAATGACTCTCAAGAGCTGAGTCTGGATAGGTCAGGAACCGCTACCTGCATCACCAAGGGTTACAGCCTGAGTCCGAGTCCGCTGCCGCCGCTCTCCATCCTATCCGATCAGGTTGATCTAGATCAGCTGCACCTCCTCTGTGTGGCTGCCGCTCCCTTGACCGCATCGCACCCGCCGGCACTGCCTCTTTTCCGTCTCCTCCAAGCAGAGGCCGAGCCGATCCTCTCTCTCTCTCTCTTCTCTTTCTTCGAGATCAAACTAGATCTAAATCTTCTCGTCTTCTTTCTTGATTCTTGATGCAAGATTCGAGTTGCAAGAGTTTTGAAGTTGTAAACTAAGACAAGGATTCCAACGGTGAGAAGATTCGATTAACTACCATTGATCTCTCTCATTCACGACTAACACCTTGGTGTAATGGCTCATCACACCAATACCCCTCATATTTCCAGAAAGATCAATTAGTCCGGACTAGATTGAAATCACCTACCATGACCCAAGGGTCTCTAACAAGTAACAAGCCGAGACATTTGCCATAGTTCATCAATAGACTCCTTTTCTCATCATCTATCGTTGGGCCATACACATTTGTAATTAACACCTTACGGCCCGAGGTGACATGAAGCAGTTGGGCCGAAATTGAACAGCCCGTGGCCCAGGATGAGAGCAGCACAAAACGCATTTTTTCCAAATCGTCGATAATACGTTTAGTTTTGTAAATCGTAAAAACAATTTTGACAGCTTAAAAACAACCTGTCAGAAAATCATCCACGTGATTGGTCGTGATCCAGAAAATCATCCAACTGTATTAATTGTTTCCTCGTTATCGGCTTTTAGTGCTTGTATAACCTGGTCCGCTTGAAATCCAGATCCAGATGCGATTCTGGAACAATGCTCATTCGACACGTGGCTAGAATTATTTAGCTGCCAGAGTTTTGCAAGACAGCTATCTCCTTTCAAAATGCTAGCAATTAATAAAGTTCCAAAATGCTACTCCTTTTTTATTTATAACATAATTAAATTACTTATATAATGAAAAGTCAAAATCAACTATCATTATAGTTAAAATGTCCATACATTTACAAAAATTGTTTTCACTTATATTTTAATCAAAACTTTGCATCTTTTCTTTCCGCCTTTATGTCAAGTACATTTTAAAGAAATAGTACCGACGCAAAATCTAAAATATTAGAATTCCCATTTTACAGGGGAAGAACAAATTAATAAACATATTTCCTTGTTTACCACATAAAATCCTTTTACAGAATATTGCATCCCGTGACCATAATTAATTATAGTTCTCCGTATAGCATGTTGTGTGTACAACTTCCTGTAGCGGGTCGTTGCATAAGAAATGATTCACTCAATTCACAACTGTGCACCGCAATTCTCAAATCGAAATTGCAACTGGAGATCCGGATTCAATTGACTTGCAATATATAGTTTAATGTACAAACAAAAAATATATAGTTTAATGTATGGTTTCAATCAGCTTTTGTTACAATCAGAGAAGCGATGTTCCCAAATTCTGTATACCCGTTTTCATAGATAAATTAAACAGTTAGAGCAAATAGTTAAGGTAAGATTCGTATAATTGAACCGTGTAATTAAGTCTAAAAAAAATGATCGCTGCATCTTTACGAAGATGACACATGATTCATACATTGTAGATGTAAATTTTCAAATAACGCACTCACGAAGTTGATAAGTAATTGGCCAGAACGCAATACATGCAAAACCTTAGTTTCAATCTCTATACTAGTTTCTACATAGCATATACGTACGTACTACAAGGAAATCAAATAGGAAAAATCGGCCGATCTGGACCGGAATCGGCCGAGTCGGATCGGAATCAGCGTCAGCGATCCGAATTTGGACTGAGTTCCTCGGTGGGCGATGTTTCAGCGAAAAACCGGTTCAAACCCGCTGAATCAAGCGACTTTTCACCGATTCTTGACGTTTGGAGCCGGTTTGGAGACGATTCTCACGATTTGAAGCAATTCTTGAGAAGAAGCGAAGTGTTACGACTTACGACCCACGTCGGATTTGGGGGAGAAATTTGCGATTTTACTGGGTCAAAATGCTGATTGGAGAAGAAGGGTTCTCGGGCTGTTCGGTCAAGTGCGGGGCAGAAAAACATTAGAAAGAACGACACTGTAGGTGGGCCCAAAATATTAATACGTGACCCATATCGCAGTACCAGAGAAATCAATGCAGAAGAAATGGAGACAATCTACGCTATATTTGAAGAGGTCGCTAGCCAACTCAGACGAAATGGAGACAAACTTACTGTCTCGTTAATTTTTTTTAAAAGAAATGGAGACAATCCATGCTGTGGAGTTTGTCATTTTTATTAAAATTTATTTGATATTAATTTTAACTTATTGAACATTAAAAGAAAAAAACAATTTCAGCAATAATGTCTCATGTTAATTTTATATTTGTCTTAACATATTTTTTTTAAAAATAATTTTTACTTGTTTTTTTCTATTATTTTAGTGAAAAGCAAGCTTTTGTCAAAAGAATCCGAGTTTCCAATCCGATTCGGCCGATTCTGACTGATTCTCCCGATTCTGATTTCACGGTCAAGTGACCAATTCCGATTCCGATTCCGATTTTTCCTTCTATGATTTTTGCATTGATTTTAGAGAGTGTGGCTCTTAACTATATTATTACCGGTATCAAGCAATGTTGTGCACAATTTTGGCAGCCTCTTTTTGGTTACATCATTGGCATTATTTTGTTGTCAAGTAGGGTAACTTGAAATTTGGTTTAAATTGATTTTTATCGAAACATTTTACGTAGTGGTCACAGTGATTGGAACATTTGCCAGTTGTTGTTCCTCGCCAAAGAAGGGATGGGAGCCAAACTCCCAGCTTTGAACACGGCTACAGAGTCGGTTACAAGGTAACATCCATGCTATGGTTTATTTCTTGTTTGGGCCCTTCAGACCATAGAAGGCAAAATCGGCCGTTCCGGATCGGAATCGGACAGTACCGATCTGATTTCAGATCGAGTTACGCAGTTAGAGTGGATTTCGTTAAATTTCAGCCATTTCGGCCTCATTCTAGTCAAATTTTGGCCGTTCCGGTCTTATTCCAGTCAAATTTCAATCGTTTCGGACCGAAATAGACCGATTCCACCCAAACGACTGAAACGTGAATTAAACAAACTCCAAATTTTTTTTTGAGCTCTCTGTGAATCGAACTCGTGCCCTCAAGCATGATAACCAAACTCAACTATCACCACAACATACAATCTTTATTGCTGAAAAACACAATTCATTTCTATATATGTTAATTTTAATATGTACCTCCATTCAATCACAGATTGACTGTTGTTTTTTTTTTGTTTGACTGGACTAAAGAGTGTGTTTTTAGTTGTAATTCTTGTATTATATTGTATTAGTGGATTATTTGATTGTAATAATTTTTCTAAATTTTTTTATCAATTTTTTCTATTTTTTTAGTGTAAAACAAGCTTCTGACAAAAAAGTCCGATTTTCCGATCCGATTCGGCCGATCCCGACCGATTTTTCCGATCTGGATCGAGATCGGTCGGTGCCGATCCCGATCCCGATACCGATTTTTCCTTCTATGCTTCAGACTCTTTAAATTTTGCATATAACCTACAAATTAAGAAACATCTTATGTGCCCTCAAAAGTATGAACTTGTCTAAAGTACTTCTGCAATACTAATGCCTGACATTTATAAATACATTTCTTGTATGTTTCCAGGGTATGGATGATCAGTATTTCATAAAAACAATCTTGAGCTTCAGAGTGATGTACCATAAAGAAGTGTTCTCTTGTATTGCAAAAACTTGACTGATAAAAAATTATATATATATTTGAGTTTGATGAGATTTGGAGGCGTGCGGGATGTAACGCGGGTGTATTTTCATCGTGGGTGGGACTGGAGGCTAGACACTCTTCTAAGGAAGTTGACACAACTAAAACTGCGCTACCTTCTATGGTCATTAGGTATTGTAGAGAAAGCAAAGGATGTATTGTGTGGTGAACGAGGGTCATGAGGGCCCCTAAACACTCTTCTAAGGCATACTCTATTGAGACGAAAGTTGCAAAGACGGATGTGAGGCACAATAGGAAGAAGAAAGAATTGAAGTACAAGTCTTGGAGAAAGTTGCTCTAATTAACTTGACCCGTATTCAATTTTTTTTTCTTTATGACAATTTCAAAATTGTTGGTGATTTGTACAGACAACTAATTTATGATTCATTTTTACAAATTTTTATTTACTTGACACAACCAAATCCTTGTTTGATATGTGGGTTGTGTTTATTATTTAATGATCTCTGTAATTTAATTAATTCAATTAATGAAAAACTTAAATTATTTCAATATTTCTAATTCACATTCTATATGTATCAGCTATAATTAACTAATATAGATAGATCACCTTTACCCACGGCTTCAACCGTTAGTAAAAGAAATCTTGTCACGGTTAAGGAACCGTGGGTGTACTAACTGCACTTTTACAAACGCCAGCAAGAGTCACCGTAGCAAATCCGTGAGTAATTTCAAATTTTGACCGTGACTAATTTGCTGTTCTGTACTAGAAACCCTTTTTCACATGGCAAGTTCTGGTCATTACTCATTCCCAATTGTCTATAAAGCAGCACAAATACCATACCTTCATTCTCACCCAATACCAAATCCTAATCACCCAAACAACATTCTTGGTTAAATATTTTAACAATGGCATCCAAAGCCACACTCTTCCTTGCAGTTAACCTTCTTTTCTTTGTCCTTGCCAATGCACAATGTGCCACGCCAAAGCCAGCAGCACCGCCACCGCCACCAAAGAGAAGTTGCCCAACGACACCCGCGAAGCCACCGAAGATGCCACCCGCAACGCCACCGAGGACGCCCCCCGCAACGCCACCGAAGACGCCACCTGCAACGCCACCGAAGACGCCACCCGCACAGCCACCAAAGAGCAGTTGCCCGACAACACCTACGACGCCACCATCCAGTGGGGGTTCATCATCTAGCAAGTGCCCAGTTGATGCACTAAAGCTACGTGCTTGTGCCGATGTGCTAGGTTTGCTCAAGGGCATAAAGCTCGGTAGCGGGTCGAAAAACTCTTGTTGCTCCCTGCTCAGGGGCTTGGTAGATCTCGAGGCAGCTGTCTGCCTGTGCACTGCTCTTAAAGCAAATATTTTGGGCATCAATCTAAACCTGCCTATAAACCTTAGCCTTGTGCTCAACTACTGTGGCAAGGATAAACCCTCCGGCTACCAATGCTCTTAAATTTTAGCTGGTTTTCATTGTGTGTGCAGGAATATATAAAATGCTTGTTTTGTGCTTGTTTGGATGCATTTACGTAAGTGGGTTAGTTTTTTTCTAAATCATGGCAAAGGCTGTCAGTTGCATTAAACAAAATAAAAGGTTCCCAATCATGGGTTTGTTACTAATTAAGTGCTTCTCTGTTATAGAGTGTAATTCATGTGCACTAATTGTGCTAGCTTGGTTTGGGTGAAAATTTGTATGATTATATATTTGGTTGGTAGCTATGTATCGTGAGATTTTTATTTGATATATATATCCAATGAAATTTTGTGACAATATATGTAATTTTCTCATAGTTAGTGTATGTCATTGGAAATTTTTATTCAAAAAAATTTAGTGAACTGCATTCGTTACTGACATTCTTATGTTCGGTTCGGAAAATCAGAATCGGAATCAGAATCGGGTAGTTGATTATTGACTTTAGAGTCAGCCGAGTCAACTCGGACACTCGGATTTATTCGAAAAAAGCTTGTTTTGTATTAAAAAAATTAAGTAAAAAATGTAATAAACTAATTAGTTCAAAAATGATGTTAAGATCACTTTTGACATAATATAATGCACTAATAAAATGAAATATGAACATTCAAAGCTAATCAGATAATATGTGAATAGTCGCACATAGTACAAAAATATAAGAAAAAATAAAAATAATAATTTATTCAAATATGCTAAAGGAAGCTGCTAATAGTCTCCGGACACCAATATATCCCCGTATTATTTCCGGATTTACGAGATTCTGTAAACTTCAATACTAAATCGTGTAAACTAATGCAATAAATTCTGCAAACATAACTTTTCATTCCTGTGTGGTCTCCAAAAACCTCCACTTTAACAACTTTAACTGTTTTGAAGATCTTTGACCAGGACCACTTGGACCACATCTAGAAGATATCTGACAGCTTTTCAAAACTAGTAACTAACCGGGACCATTTTAAAATTCGTAAATAGTTACAGGATTAAACTAGTAACTAGCCGGGACCACTTTAAAATTCTGTAAACAGATACATGTATATTATTTTTTTTCAAAAATTTGCATCTAGATGCTACTCCAATTGTCTTGAATTATGTAAGCCTTACCACATAACTCTATAGACAATTTCGTTGAATACTGTAAACCGGTAAAAAAATTTATATTTTAATTTTTTTTTCAAATTTTAGTTCTATTAAATTCTGCATCTAGACGCTTCTTTCAATTATTTTGAATTTTTTAAATCTTATCACATAACTCTGCAAACTTAAACTTTGAATTATGTAAACCTGAATTGTAATTTGTGAATTTTTTTTTTTGTGTTGCATCCAATAACTATAATTTTATATTTAGAATTCTGTTAAAGTTAATTAAGAGATTTATACTATGAGATAATAATGAGGGTTTCCTTCGATTACAAATTCATAAAAATATAACAATTTCTGGTTACAAAAAAATATAAATAGCATTTAGATGTCAATATAGTTTCCTTTAGCATCGTCAGAAGTTAGGTGTCAGTCATGATGAAACAAACCTTATTTTCTTTGTTTCCATGGATAATATGTATCTCCTTGTTAGCACAGTCATACTTCTCAGCTTAAGATTTCAATCAAAATTCAAGAGAATTCAGAAAAATAGTTGGTACGTGATACAGGGTTGAACTTGTCACATTAAAAGTAAAACTTGTAACTAAAATAACAGTGAAAGAAATTCTATAGACATAAGTCAGAATCTTATAAATCTAGTTAAAGAATCCTACAGATATAATTCATTTAAGAGGAGGGTTCCAATGCCTCAATTTTTCATGCCTCCACCATGCCTCCATTTTTAAAACTTTAATAACTCAAAATTTAAAACTTAAAAGTCAAAATAAAACCGTTGGATATGATCTACATCATTTTATCTATGTGCTCATAAAAAATTATCACATTTTGATTTTGTTTTTATGTGAATCAATAAGTTGAAAAATCAACGTCTAGAAATTATCCACATTAGTACGTTTTTTACAAGCTCTTGATGACAACCAAAACAAAATTGAAATGTCATAATTTTTTACACGTGCATAGATAAAATAATATAGATCATATCCAACTGTTTTATTTTGACTTTTAAGTTTTAAATTTTGAGTCATTAAAGTTTTAAAAAATGGAGGCATGGTGGAGGCATGAAAAATTGAGGCATTGGAACCCTCCTCTTCATTTAATTCTACGTCTAGATACTACTTCCAATATTTTTTTATTTTGTAAACTTTATTACATAACACTGTAAACTGTTTATTTAAATACTATAAATCAGTCTTTTTTCAAAATACCTTTTACAAAATTTTATTTTTTTAAGTTTGCATATAGATGCTACATCCAATTATTTTGAATTCTATAAACTTTATCACCTAACTCTATAAACTGAATCTTTGAATTTTGTAAACCTAAATTGTAAATTGTGAAAAAAAATTTATATGTTGTATCCAAAAATTACACTTTTATATTTTCAATTATGTAAACCTAAATTTTAAATTGTGAAATTTTTTTTATATGTTGTATCCAAAAACTACAATTTTATATTTTCAATTATGTAAATTGTACTGTAAAACTCTGTAACTTAGTACTCTAAATACTGTAAATATAGCAACTAATCTCAAAATACATATTATTTTGTCTGACAATGACACATAATTCTTAGAAAAAAGTTTAATAATTGTATCGACAAACATAAAATTGAGCAAATCATAAAAGAAAATGAGCAAGGATCTTTATAACAAATTACTTGCATGTTGCAAAATTCAAGTCTAAATTTTTTAATACAGAGAATTAAAACTCCTCAGCATTGGTTATGCACCAAATCTACATTCACAAAATGCCAAAAGTCTCCTACTGTAAGTATACCTTGCCTTTCTTTTTTTCTTGACCAGCATAGTTGTTTCACTGCCCATTACAAATTAAATTATAGATGAAAAATATAATTTCCATTGATGTTGTGTAAAGATTACATTATGTAGAACTAAAAAGAAAAGTAAAAAAATAAAAACCAAAAGGAACCAGAAACTAAAACCCAAAAAATTAAAATAAAAAGAAAAACTAAAATAATACTAGAACTTGTAAAAGAACAGACTATGTAGTAGTTTAAAATGAAAATGAAACAAGAACCAGAGAAGAGACATAGCACATTTGTAACAGAAAGTTGTACCGTACCAGTACTGCATTCTTATTTTGCTTCAATCTAGGCTTTGTTCAAGGGCTCCAGCTTTGATACTCTTCTGTAATCTCCCTTGCGATAAGTTCGACTGTTTTGTGTTGATATGTGAATATGTTGCGACATCGTTCCTACCCTAAATAACCCATCAATCAGGTAAATATAAAAAGCTAATATCAGACAAATTTTATTACTGTGATACAATCTGTGAAAAATATACTGATAATAATGATTATGGTACCTTACTACAACCAGGAACAAGGTCTTGAAGCAGCCTCATTCTCTCACTGATTTTCTTCCTCCTCACCTAGAAATAATCAGTAATCGGAGGTTCTAAAGGTAAGTTTATAATCTCATAATATCACATGTGCCAAAAAAAATTACAAAAATGTTAAATTATAGTAAAGAATCTTACTCTCTCCGCAAGGCTATGGCTGTTTGTTGCTTGACCCCGCTTTGCGCGTACATGAACAAATTCATCTTTAATTTCATTTGAGCTATTTTCATCCTTTTCAACTGAATTTTGAATAGAGTTGGTTGAAGCCTCCTGAAATTATACCGTTATGCCTTTAAACATAATTATTTTATAGTTGCAATGGTAAATCAAGAAAAAAAGCCCATAAAGCCCAGAAAAAATAAAATCAAAAGTTCAGACCAAATACCAGAGGTATATTTGTATGAACATTAGCTTGAAATGCACAAGAGCCCCCTTCTTTTACTCTTTTATTATCTTTGACATTTTTGCCCATGTTTTGGTTCTCGTCCGTCAAAGCTAACTCTCTCTGAAGAGAACAAACCCTAGATGGATCAAGGCAGCATGTGACGCAATACTCGTACAGTTCCATTGGGTTCTCTGTAGCCTGCTTTCTGGCAGCTTCACCAACAAGCACCCCCAAGTTGGTGAAAGCCACGTAGGACGGCATGGCAGAGCAGCCATAGTGGCAGCCGTCGAAGACAGCAATGCGTGTGCAGGCAGAGCCCAGATCGATTCCGATTTCCATTCCCATCTCGATGGGAAGCCGAGGCCCCTTCCTCTGCTCCATTTGATATTTGATCTCACCTCAAATTAATCTTTCAGTCAATGCTAAGATCATGAGGTGATCATAGGGCATAGCATTGTGTACCAGCATATTGAATTGATGATATTTTGCTTATGCATCCTCACACCTTCACATATGCAAATAGGTTCCCATGAGTTCGAAATAGAGGATGTCAAGCTCTCTAAGTTGTCAAATTATATCCTTTTAGCATGTGTTCATGTGATTGCTGCCAAGAGGTGCTGTCAAGCATCAATCAAGGCCATCCTCACATAAACAATTATGCTAAAAGGTCCCTTTTTATATACATATATTACCATTTCTTGTTTTTATTTTTTTTATTTCATGCCATGTAAAGCTAGTAAAGGAAAGATAAGGTCTGATCAATGTAAGTTATCTTACAGAAAGGCACGGTAGGGCTTCTGAATTATTCATTATTGGTATCTTCAATAAACATCAACAGAATCATATCACAAACATTCAAATAGTAAATGCTGAAATAAAATTTCTAGATTAACATACTGAAATTGAAGTAAATTAACAAAATAGTACACTTTTACGACATTTGAAACATAATGATCTTCAAACCGAAATTGAAGTAATTAGAGGCATAGAAGGCAAAATCGGCCGTTCCGGGTCGGGATTGGACGGTACCGATCCTATTTCAGGCCGATTTACACGGTTAGTGAAGATTTAGTAAATGGCCGCATTCCAGTCTAATTTCAGACGTTTCGGTATCATTCCAGCCAAATTTCGTCCTTTTCGGACGGATTTCACCGAAACGGTCAAAATGCGAATTAACCAAACTCCAAAAAAAAATTTTGACCTCTCTGGAAATCAAACTCGCGCCTTTTAGCATGGCAACCAAACTCCACTCCACCACACCACACAATCTTTCTTGTTAAAAACCAAGACTCATTTCTACATATCATTTGCAATTTGTACTCTATTCAATCACGAATTAACTTCTCTGTTTTTTGGTTTGACTGGACTGAAGTAAATTTGAGCTTATATATCACGGAATTAAGTTGGCAGATGGTGCCAACTTCTGTTATAATTGAAATAAGATATAAAATTAGTAAAACATGCTTCTGCCAAAAAAGTCCGATTTTCCGATCCAATTCGGCCGATCCCGATCTTGATACCGATTTTTCCTTCTTTGATTAGAGGTATGTCATTGGTAAGTGGATGAAAGGAACCGTATGAAATGAAAGAAATTGCAGTTACTAAAATTGCATAACCGATCTAATGTGTGCTTTTTGTACATGCATTATTTTCAATCTCATATGATTTTCAGACTGTTCGTAATGAATTATTACTTGACAGAAGCACTATAGGAACACTATATACAATAATACATTTGAGATATGAAGCTCCCAAGATTTCTCGCCCCAGAAAATCCTTGTTTTTGCATCTTAAACCCTAAGATACACGATTTCCTCACTGAAACTGAAAAGAAGTACAAAAAATGAAGTGTAAATAAATAATTATGCATATAAACCCTTTATCCAGTCTTGGAAAAAGTGTTAGATCTATTATATTACTAATCATCTTTGTATTTGAATATTGGACAGGGCATATGGATAAAAGAATAAAGGAAGCTGCAGAGGAATGGTTGCCTGATGACATAAATGCAATACCTCTTCGTGTTTGGGATCCTTCTGACAATCAAATGGTGGTGTATCAGGGTGCTGATTCTGGAGAGGCAGCAAATATTATGCTGCTGAGGGATGCTGGATCTCCAGCTTAATGCAATGGTGAAGAATAGTTGTTTTTGTATAGATCCAAGTTTAGGAACATTAATTTACCTCAGCCCTATCATATGTGGCTTAGTATTAGCCATAGAAGGAAAAATCGGCCATTCCGGAGCGGAATCGGTCGATCCGGAGCAGAATCGGACTGTACCGATCCGATTTCAAGCCAAGTTACGCGGTTAGTATAGATTTCATTCAGTTTCAGACGTTCCGGTCTAATTCCAGTCAAATTTTGGCCGTTCCGGTCCGATTCCAGTCAAATTTCAGCAGAAATTGACCTATTCCACCGAAAAGGTCCGATTCCAGTTAAATTTCAGCCGAAACGCAAATTAAACATCCTCCAAAAAAAAAATTCTCTGCGTGAATCGAACCTAAGACCTTTTGCTAATCAAACAAGCCAACTACAACCGCACCATACAACCTTTGTTGTTAGAAAACATAACTCATGGATATATAAAAATTGTAATTTGTACCACACCATACTTAATTGTAATGCTTGTATTATATTGTATTAGTGGATTATTTGATTATAATCATTTGTCTAAATAGAGATTATTGACAAATTATTTTTTTATCAATTTTTTTCTATTTTTTTAGTATAAAACAAGCTTCTAGCAAAAAAGTCTGATTTTTCAATCCGATTCGGCCGATTCCGACCGATTTTTCCGATCCGGATCGGGATCGGACGGTGCCGATCCGGATCGGGATCGGACGGTGCCGATCCCGATTCCGATTCCGATTTTTCCTTCTATTGTATTAGCTTTTTGGTTTTCTATAAATGTGTTTTGGTGGCTTCTAAAACGCAAAGCTTTTGTGTTTTGTTCTGCGCTAGTGCTTTGTGACCTTACTCTAGCTATGCTTTAAACTCTCTCTTACAATTGTAAGTTAACTCTGATTTCATGCTAATGAAATGGGCAATTATGCCTTTCATCAAATAAAAACAAGGGCAAAAAAGAGCTTTTGTAATAGTTTATATACAAACCTGACATTTTACTGAACAACCGACACATCAACTTTAAAGTTATCATGGTAGTTAAATATGACTTAGCGATAATTGCAGTGTCATCCGCATACTGCAAAGCAAGGATCAGGTCCATTAGCCTACTAGACAGTTGTGTTAATTACCATATATGCACCCATTAGTTTGTTAATCATCCTTTGCAACACGTCAACAGCGACCATGAGCAATAGAGGAGATAAGGGGTCGCCATGACACAGTCCTTGTTTATACCCGAAATATTGAGACATGTTCCCATTAATGATAATTCTCGAAGAAAAAGATATTAACAGAACTCGGACCCAACTTATCCATTTCTCCGGGAAGCCTCGAGCTTGCATGACACTCTAAAGGAAGTCCCAATTAAGCGAGTCAAACGCCTTGGCACAATCAATTTTCAAAAAGACTGCTCGTTCCTTCGCATGTGAAATGTTCAGCAACATCTCCCTAACCGTCACAAAATTCTCCGATATTTGTCGACCCATTACAAAAGTGGTTTGGTTAACCGAGATCAATTGAGGGAGAAACTTTGATAACCTAGTAGCCAGTAATTTATATACGATAACCTAATAATACTAATTGGTCCAAAATCCTTGACCTCAACCGCATCATCTTTTTTTGGGATCAAAACAATATTTGCTCTATTCAAGGGTTCAAGATTAATATTACCATCATAAAATTGCTGCACCAGGCCCATAACATCCATCTTAATTTCTTCCCAATATATCTTTGCAAATTCGTTCGATAAGCCATCCGTGCCCGAAGCCCTATTATTAGCCAAAAGTTCATCACCGTTGCTTCAATTTCTGGAATAGTGAAGGGTGCCTACAGGACTAGATTGATTAACCACCGGAACCCCTCATATCCCTGGAACGATCAATTAGCCACCGGACTAGATTGAAATCACCTACCATGATCCAAGTAGGAGTGCGAACGGATAGAATATGGATCGACTAGTGGTAAAACCATATCTATATCCGATTTCATTTTCCAGATACGGATACGAATCGGATATTAGACGGATAAGGATTGGATATCGGATATTTGCATATATATACATAAATATTTTCATAATATATATTAAACTATATGGTATATATCTACTTTTTGGATACTGATAATTAAAATTCAAAACCATATCCGCACGGATATTCGGATATCAAACATCCATATCTAATTTTTGGATATGGATCAGGATACAGACGGATAATATCCAATCCGTTTGCACCCCTAGATCGAAGGGTCTCTAACAAGCCGGGACATTTGCCATAATTCATCAATAAAATTCCTTTTCTCATCATATATAGCTGGGCCATACACATCTGTAATTAACACCTTACGGGCCGAAATTGAATGGCCCATGGCCCAGGATGAGAGCAGCACACAATTCCTTTTCCAATAGATCAAAAGACCCCCTGATGAACCAATTGAGAGATTCAATAATAACTTTGATTATTGAAGAAAATTCGGAGGATCGGCGACGGTTCTCATTACTACAAAGGATGTTTCTGCCTAGAAGTCCCTATAATTAATTAAAATTAAGTCTCTATAATTGTCATTTGGAGTTTTGTTGCCGACACGCAGAGACGTAATTAATACGTGTCAGGTTTTCATTTAATTGGCAGTTTGCCACCGATATTTGATGCATTTGGTTGGTCATATTTTTCTACTTGTATTACTGAGACAAAAGAGAAAGAGACAAGAGACGCCAAGACGCGTTAGACGATGCCAAATTGATGCTGCCTGTTTTCTTGTCATTTAATTAATAGGGACCAGTCCATAAAGATTCCCAAATATGATAATGGTAGGGGTCAGTACTCAGTACTACCTCGTATGTACAATTTATATCTTATATGGGAACATTTTCTATTTGTATCTTATATGTCAGAGTGATAAATAAGTCGAACTTATCAATAACGATTTATTTCTAGCAAACAATCAGAGCATGTTCGGCAATATGGAAATTTTGTGGGAATGAATATATTAATATGGACATGGGAATATCAATTTGTAAATTTCCAAAGACTTTTAACCCATGAAAAATTTATAATATATGTGTTTGGCAAATACATGGGAAATTTGTTGAGAAAAGTTTTTTTTTTTATCGATGTAATGCTAAAATCAAACTATATTAAGTGTGTTGATATAATCACTAATTCTGATTAATATATTTGTACATATCATTAAGGAACATAACTCAAAATTAACTTAATCTATCTCAAATTAAGTGTTGCACTGTTGCTAGTTTAATTATGTTTTTTTTATCAATTTCTTGTATTATTAAATTAAGTTGTATTATGTTAGTTTAATTATTTTTGTTTAATTAATTATGCTTTCTTTAATTAAAATTTTGTCTTTGTTTAATTATGTTTGATGTTACGTTTATGATAAAATAATTTCCCATGAAGTATGTATAAAATTTTTGTCTTCATTGATGTATGATAAAAGTTAACGTGTATGTTAACTTTGTTTAATTAAAATTTTGGCAGCTTCATCATTTGAGAAAAAAACGAAAGTCTAAGCTAATGATTTTTTTCCAAAAAATCTATAGAAGGCAAACAGTAGAAAGAAAACCCATATAGGATTACAAATAGGAATTTATACTTGACCTCCAAACAGGTCTCATGGAAAAATTCCAAAGATTCCAATTTTTCCAAAAATTTCTATGGGTACTGCTCCTACTAAACAGGCCCTGACAGTGAAAGAGAAACAACTTTCACCACCAACAATTAAAAGTGAACATTCACCAACATTTTTTTCTACACGAGTCATTTGTGAATGATGGTCAATTTTCATTGATTGATTGTTTTTAATAAAACGTTTGTAATAAGTCATGTAGGCTTTCAGACAAAATCTAGACTCTTATTTTCACCAACATGTTATATTAATGAATTGTTGGTGAATTATGTTATTTATAAACAGTATATAATTAAGTCTTACTATTTCATATAGCCGCTCCTTGGTTTTAAAAGAGCCTAACTCTATCTAGTTGCCATATATGCGCCTTTGGTGTCTCAAATCTAGCTACATCCTCATGCTCTACTCCTGAGTCACCAAATCGATCATCTTCTCTCTCTCTACTTTAAGCATCTTCACTATCTCTCTTTCTAGATGAATTTTATGTTATTATTAATGGAGGCAAGGGGTGAGGCAAGGGAGGTGAGATCTTCACCGAGATGGCCACAGAAGGCGAGATCTTCACCGAGATGTTACTTAATAATAATAATATAAAATGTTGTATAAATCAATCTAATGAAAATAACAAAAAATTATGTAGTTATATGTATAAATAAAAAGAGTAGGGTTAAAATGCATCATTGGTTCAAAGAGTTGATCCGAACAACCATACCCCAAATATCTATATCCGTTTTCAAAGTTCAAAGAGTCGATCCTAACAACTAAACATGATATCCATATTGAAATATGCTAAGTGACCAAATTATATATATTATAAATCACTGATTTTACTATTTTTTTCAATAGGTACAAAAATCACTTTTGGATGGTCTCGAAGAAGTGATTTGTACCTATCTAAAAAAATAGTAAAAATTTCCAAAAAATATAAAATTCGGTCTCTGAGTATATTTTAATATAGAGATCACGTTCAGTGGTTCGGTCGACTGTTTGAATTTTGAAAACAGAGATAAAGATGTGGGGTTTGGTGGGGAACAAAACCAATGGTGCATTTTAACACTACTCAAATAAAATATACCAATGGGTAACTGGTACAAAATAGCTCTTCCCCGTACCCTTATCTGATAATTAAGCTAACAAAAATTTTGTATTACCAACATCCATATCAGTTAAGTTAATGAAATAAAATTCTTACCCATATTTGTCGGATGACCGTTAAAAATACTTTCATTGACACCCCCCAACTTGACTGTGTATTCTCTGAGATATCTCAACTTTTGTGTGACCGATGTGTACGGTGCCTATTAGGGGATAGCACAGGGAGCCAGTATTATTTGTGCTTTGAGATTTGTGCATAATGTATTTTTGAACGGCTGAGATTTTCCAAGAAAACACTCAAAGTTTGAGATATCTTAGAGGATGCGAATTCTCCTAACTTTGCGCAACTTTCAAACGGGAAAAATGAAATAATCAAAACCTACAATAATACAAGCATTTTATTGGAACAAAATTATTTTATCAATATTGGCATATATTACTTGTTGTTTATGAAGCGGAGGTTGAGCAAAATAAAATGACGGAACTGAAATTTGTAAAATTATATATATTGTAAATTTATTAAATTAGTTAAGTTTTCTAAGTAATTATTTTAACCATCGACATCATTGATGCCTCGGAGAAAAGCTTTAATATATAATTGCGTTGTCACTTCATATTTATGTAATTTATAACCAGGCAGCTCCTTTTTTTAATCGATACAATATGAATTAATAGTTATTTTTAAGACGATTAAGGCTGGATTTAATGAGAAATAATATTGTTCTTCTGCTAATTTGATATACAGATTTTACAAATTTTCGCGAAAAAGGAGTACTGCATGTAAATTTGAATTTGTTCCCAAAATATCACCATTGAACACTAAGAATTGTGTTCATTATTATTAACATGTACATATATACAAAAGGACAAGTCCTTGTCAGAACCATTACAATGAACACTATAGCAAGCTGCGCCGGTTGCTGAAGGTTTTTTCCCCCAAAAAAAATAAAAAATCATGGAAAGTCAGGGAACCAACATTATTATCATGGAAAGCACCGGTCGCTGAATGTTTTGTTAAAAAAATATCCACCCGATTTCGCACGTCAGACCCAAAACCCTCCCGTGCGCGCCCCCTCTCTGCTGCCTCTCCGCCTCCCCTCTCCTCCCGAGCACGTAATTTCTAGCGTATTCAAAGGTTAATATCTAGCGGATTCGATCCATTACAATGACAAACGCCATCACCAATTTGCAATCAAATCCGGGCTGGATAACAAGACTAAACACATCATTTCCTAGTAACACAGATGTTTCACGGGTTGTTTTTCTTGAAATCTGCGCCACCTCATATCCTCTGCTGTCGGAAATTTTACAGCTACTTTTCTCGAAGCAGCTGGCTTCAATTCTGAAACTCGGCATTAGTTTCGACTTGTTAATATCTGCCAAGTTTCTTAGCGAAACTTCTGCTTTATCAAAGTTATTATGAAGCATTGAGTATCGCTTCATTGAGAATAATTTTGAGTCTGGTTGCTTATTTCCGCATTCTTCAACTTCGTACGCATTCCATCTGTCATGCAAGCTCAAAATCTGCCACAATGATTATTAGCTTAGTGCGTAGATCTATAAATTTTCAATTTTCTTTAGAAATATATATATACACATATATACCTGAGGACGTAAACTTAGGAGAGGCTTGCCATCTCCATCCATGAGCACAATCTCTTTGATTAAATACTTTTGCCTTCTTGAGTAGTTATCAACACGAAAAACTAACTGTCCGGAATCGTCGTACACTGAGAAACCATCGCTTCCTTGAAACCCCATGCTCGACTTCTGCCAAACCGTAAAAACCCTCGGGTTGTCAACATTTTTGGGCTTGCTCTCTGTGTGCGGCTGCTGCACTTGCATCCTAGGCTTCATTAGTAGATTTTAGTGGAAAAGTATATAACATGCAGTAAGAGCGTGTGGAAGACAAATTGGGATCGTTCAATTTATTTCTTTAGGAATGGTGACCAATTTATTGGTTATGTACTTACTATATATACATGATCCTAGATACTTGCCGATTCTTTTGTCTGTAGCATTTAAAAATAAAATAATTAAATTTATGGCATCATCTTTGTAGAAATAAATTGAACGATCCCAATTTGTCTATTGAAATGATGTTTAAAAACGACCCCAAAACCATTCATTTGTCAGTAGCATCCTTATATATCTTCATTCTTACATTAAGCGCGTAGATGTCTTGATCCGCCAATGACTTTGAATGAAAGATAAAATTTCTGATTGCATATCAACCCTCCGATCAAATATATTGATTCTATGCATCATTTTTATGTTTTTATACGTATAGAAGTCTAAATTTATTTAGACAGACACTCGCTTACGTAATCTTCACATGTAAATTATATCATATTTTTATTGGTTATGATTTCTTTCTATTTTTTAAATGTCATTTAAGAAATTTTTGAACTGATTGATAATTAATTGGTCATTGTTTTTATATCATTTAAGAAATGTTATTTGTCATTTAATATATATGTCACTTTGTTTGAGACTTTTTTAATGAAAATTTGTCAAAAAGATCAAAAAAATATGTCATTTAATATGTTATTTAATATATCATTTAAGGATTGTTATTTACTTGTAGATGTCATTTAATATATCATTTATGAAATGCTATTTGTCATTTAGTCTAAATTATTTTATTAAACTAAGTCATTTTGTATGAGATTTTTTTTTCTCTTACAATATGTCCCAGTAGTAACGCACGGGCAAGATACTAGTCTAGTATAAATAATGTCATTGAAAACATTTGAATTTCGGTCCATTGATATTGTAAGTGTTTTACGTGTAAAAATATATTATCTCCTTTTTATTTTATGATAGCATGTAGGCTCTACCCACTCAGTATTTACACACTTTATTCATGCACATGTATGATTTGAATCCTTGTCACCCTTTAGGAAGACTATACTATTACCAACTGCACTAAGCAGCGGTGACTGCATTATCTACATGTTGCATAAATCAAACAAGATATCCCAAGTTATACAAAATTGATAAAACTAAAAAACATGATACTCATAAATTTACAATATCGAGTCAAGGATTAATTACACGATAAAGTTTTTAAACAAATTAATTGTCACACAAAATTCTATGATACAATTCACCGGCCCTTGTTAGTTGAAGAAGCCACTCCAAAATTTGATCACAGAAATAAAGTTAGTTTCTTTACGAATAATTAAGTTGGAAGAAAAAAGAAAAACTTTCAAGTACTTGCTGTGTTTTTAAGAATGCGATTGTGTTGTCTACTTTCAAGTGCTTGTTGTGTTGTATATGTCCATCTTAATTTACATATTATTTGATGCATGGATACGCTTTAAAACAAGTCTATTTATCATATTTCTTCTTCTTCTTTAAAGCGTTTATTCTCAAACAAGTTGGGATAGGCTAGAAATGAAATCCAACCGGAATCAGCAACGCATGTACTTCTCAGGAGGTCACCCATCCTAGGACGTCTACTTCTGCCTAGCTAATTCGTGAGAGTTTCATTTTCATAAAGATGTTCTTTTACTACTGGCTCGCCAAGTCTATTACGAACCCTCCTCCTTTTTCCTTGCTTGGAATAGTCTATGTAGAAACTACACAGGCGGAGTTCTATTTATCATATTTCATTGCAATTTATTTATTTTATTTTGGTCAAGAGATGAGATTATACATAATTTGTTCATTTATTGTGGATTTAGACGCGTAGTCGTAAGAGTGCATGTACATAGAAGATATCATTTGATAGATGCAAAGAAACAAAGAAAAGTAATTACAGTCGCCCTCAAGCTTTCCAGGCCGAAATGAGAAGGCAAAAGAGGAGATGCGAGGTGTGGTACGTAAGGGAGGCTTTAACGCAAGAATCCAAGAAAATTATTAGAAAAAGGATCAAGATTTTTGTACCATCACTATCAGAAAATATTTCTAGACGTGGACTCAACAACCATGCAGCATTACAAGTCATAAAAATAAATAAAATGGAGCTCGTTTATACTTGGTAGCTAGTCACTATATACCAAGATTCTCAACAAAAAAAAAAATGGAGGTCTTTTTTATTCTTTTGTTCCCAATTTTCGAATGTAAGATATGATGTGCTTGTATATTATTTTTCTCTTTTTGTTTTTTTTTTATTTTTTTGAGTAAGGGTTAGGTGGTCAGGCTACCCAACTATTTCATATCCACAAAGGATTGTCTCTTACGGATTTCGAACCTGTGACCTCTCACACGGAGAGCATTACTTTTGCCACTAAACTAAAGGCTAATTCTCTTTTTTTTTCTCTCTTATAATTATTTATTTATTGAAATAAAATTTAATATAGAAACAACAAATACGTCACAAATAAAAGACACATTTTTCATGCACCTACACGTTTGAGGTAATTATCCAAATTATCTTTTTAATACTCTTGTCACAGAGGAAAAGGAGAAATGCCAAAGGAGGAATATATAATTATGTGTTATAATGACGAAAGATGTAAAGAAATTAATAATAAATTAAGAGGTACAAAGTATATTGTTCAAAACTATTGAAAATTAATATATTACAATTTTCAGCTAATAAATTGGGTATAAATACAAATTTTAAAATAAATATTTGCCTCTTAAATTAGGACAAGAAGACGCTTTGCTATTGAAACTTTTTTGCACTTAAACAATGCACAATGTCTTGTACTAATTAAATTGATAGAACCAAGCTTACATCGACTAGAATAAAAATTAAAAAGGCTCAATAGTAAATGATATCAAAAAGACAAACACTTCACCTGTAGCTCTTCAAAACTAATTAAGTTATCATACAAATATATTTTCAGGTTTAACAAAAATGAAATGAAAAATAATAAAACAAAATCATATGACTCTTTGAGCACTTCTATAAAATTGCTGAAAAATTTCTAATTTATATAAACAGTGAAAAATTTATGAATCATTGAAAACAGTGATTTTAAAACTGGCTTAATCAATAGTAAAAAAATTCCAAAACATATAAAATTTGGTCTCTAAGCTCATATTAATATAGATTGAATGTTGACGGTTTGGATCGACTGTTTGGACTTCAAAAATGTAAAAACGGAAACGTTTGTTCCATAGCCTAGGAACAAACGTTTTGATATTAGCCAATATATATATTATTTATTAACCCAGTTTTAAAATTGTTGTTTTCAATGATCCATATATTAAATAGTTTATTAAAATTAACGATTTTAAAACTGACTTAATAAATAGTAAAAAAAATTCCAAAAATGTAAAATTTGGTCTCCAAACACATTTTAATATAGAGATCACATCTAAGGGTTTGGATCGACCGTTTGGACTTGGAAAATCAGAAAACCAATTGGTTGCAGCACGACTCCGGAACAAACATTGGGAATCGGCGTCAAACTACAAATCCAAACCGTTCAACCCAATCTTCTTAACGAGAGCTTCGTTTTCATATATTTTTTTTAATTTTTTAATTTATTTATTATCAAGTCAAGCGGTCAAAAAAATACAGGATATGGTGCATTAAGATGCGCACAAAATCCTTCAAATTTTAAACGCTTGACTTGATAGTAAATAAATTAGAAATTAAAAAAAATATATGGAAATAAAATCTCGTCAAGGAGATTGGTCTGAACGGTTTGGATTTGTTGTTTGAAACCGATTCGATAGATTTTGAAGGACGGAAGCATATTGTTGATATACTAAAGGAAGCGTGTTAGCTGTACTGAAGCCTGTTTTAAAATCATTGTTTTCAATGATCTAGAAATTTTTCATTGTTTATTAAAATCAACGATTTAAAAACAGACTTCATAAATAGGAAAAAAATTACAAAAAATGTAAATTTGGTCTCCAAGCATATTTTAATATAGAGATCACATCTAACGGTTAGGATCGACTGTTTGAACTTTGAAAATTGAAAACCAATTGGTTGCCCCACGACTCCGGAACAAACGTTTGATATTAGCCAACCGCTATATATATATATATATATATATATATATATATATAGAGAGAGAGAGAGAGAGAGAGAGTGGCTAAGGTCAAAGTGGTATGACCAAGGCCTTGGTGCTACCAATTAGTTTTTGCAATTTTAAAGTTCAAATAGTCGATACAAACCGTTAGATGTTCAATCTATATTAAAATCTGCTTGGAGACCAAATTTTACATTTTTTGGAATTTTTTTACTATTTTTTAAGCCACTTTGAAAATTGCAGATTCGGATGAACAGTAAAAACAGTGCAACCAAATTCTGGACCATGTGATCAGTAATTTTCAAAGTGGCTTAATAAATAGTAAAAAAATTCAAAAAAATGTAAAATTTGGTCTCCAAGCAGATTTTAATATAGATTGAACATCTAACGGTTTGGATCGACTATTTGAACTTTAAAATCGCAAAAACTAATTGGTAGCACCAAAGGCCTTGGTCATACCACTTTGACTTAGCCACTCTATATATATATATATATATATAGAGTGGCTAAGGTCAAAGTGGTATGACCAAGGCCTTGGTGCTACCAATTTGTTTTTGCGATTTTAAAGTTCAAATAGTCGATTCAAACCGTTAGATGTTCAATCTATATTAAAATATGCTTGGAGACCAAATTTTACATTTTTTGGAATTTTTTTACTATTTTTTATGCCACTTTGAAAATGGCAGATTCGGGTGAACAGTAAAAACAGTGCAACCAAATTCTGGACCATGTGATCAGCAATTTTCAAAGTGGCTTAAAAAATAGTAAAAAAATTCCAAAAATGTAAAATTTGGTCTCCAAGCAGATTTCAATATAGAGATCACATCTAACGGTTTAGATCGACCGTTTGGACTTTGAAAATTCAAAAACGACTTGGTAGCACCAAAGGCCTTGGTCATACCACTTTGATCTTAGCCACTCTCTCTCTCTCTCTCTATATATATATATATATATATATATATATATATATATATTTTAAATAAAGGGTTTTGATACATCTAGTATTTTTTTAAAATTATTTTCAAAATTATTTTCGAGCTTTAGAGAGACAAGAACTTGTGTTACTGTAGTAAGTCCCCAATTCTATTTCAACTATGTATATATATAATGCAACCAGTGTTTTTAAATGCGGCCGCATAAACCACATATGCGTAAGCAACCTGCTGTGGCATTAAAAATATGCATGCGGAAAACGAGTTCAAAAATATCTAAAAACCATTACCGAACCAGAAAATATGCTGAAAATGAGTTCAAAAATATCCATAATTCATTATCTGAGTCTCGGACACGAATCCATAACTCATTACCTCAGTCCCACATATGCAGCGCCTCAATGGCTTCTTTTATAGGCGCTCCATCCTTTGACTTAATTGTTTTTAAATTGTGGGACTAAATGAGGGAGTAAACAAACCGGATAGCTGCTAGGTTCTGATGGGCGCTGTGCCAAAATCTCTACCTGTTGGGCTACTGGACTTCTATATGAGAATTCAACTCATACTACGAATTGAATAATGTTTAGAGTAGCCCATTTATTTCTTATATATGACAATCTCCGCATACATCTTCTGGGCTGAGCTGCTTTAAATAATTCAACTCAGATAATGGAGATTTTCATTTCTTATATAATTATAAATAATAATTGTATAAATGGGTTGTTGCATGAATTGCAAATACTATTAAAATCCGCATATATATAAATTTTCATGAAAATTCGCACCTGCGGTGGCTTTCCGTATACTGCAACAAAACTGCATTTAAAAACATTGAACGCAACTGTATAAGTCATATACAATTTTATATGCGTATAATGTATTAGCAACAAACTAGCATTACTTTCGGCTTTTATATTCCAGCAGCCCAAAATTTATTCATACGGCCCAACTAATTTTCTATTTTCCTCTTTCCTGCGCGATTCCTTTTCTCCGACAATTCATTTCTTTCCTCTATCTTTCTTTCCTTTTCTCCAATTCTCCCCGTGCGACTAACCCTAACCCGCTTTGTGTCCCTACCGCTCTTCTCCACTGGTTAGTTTTCTAATTTATTGATTTATTGTGAATGGGTATTAGTATGTTAATAGATTAATAGTTCTGTGTAGTTTTAAAGCTTACTGCATGCTACTGTGTACTTCAGTACTTGTGTAGTACCAGTATAATAATAAGTGTTGATTTGGGTGCATATTGATGCTAAGGGATTCAGGTATGAAACAGTTTGCTGGGTTTGTTTTCCTGAGAAAAAAGAAAATACCAACAGAGAGGTAAAGAAAATACCTCTTTCATTTGAGTTTATGGATTTCATGCGCACCAATACAATAATATATATTCTTGTAAGAAAACATTTTGTTAAATAAAAACCATCTATCAGATCAATAATGAGTATTTATATTCTTCAAATCTAGCTTGATTTTTTACTGAGTCATTGCCAATATTTCGATTCCATAGAATCCGATGCTAAGTAAATCCTTTGTAAACTTAAATAGTTAAATGAATCATACATTGCTCCAAATAAATGGCAACCTAAGGTCAATGTATTGCATTTTCCATAGACAATATAAATAAATGTGGGATATGATGGCAACTTTGAGGATCAGTAGGGAGGTTGATGAAAAAGAAAGTGCAATTCAAGGCTTTTGTGACTTTAGATGCAATTTGAAGAATTTGGTGTTCTAGTGTTTTACTGGTTCTAGTTGATATTGTTATTTTGTGGTAGATGCAAAACTGTAATGCTTTTGTTGTTGAGGGTTGTAGGTGTCTTTGCTGTTATTGTGGCAGTTGTTTCCTCCAAAAGTGAGATGCGCAAGACAAGAAGCTCTACCGATGGTGTCCTAAGCCATGAGAGAAACTGGTCTGAACTTCCGCAAGACATTCTCTATCTCTTCGCCAAAAAAGCTTCTTGATATCTCCGATTTCATACGCTTTCGAGCTGTGTGCAAGATGTGGCAGTTCTCGGCTTCAGTCACGGATCCTCCCCCACAACTTCCCTGGTTTCTAGAGTTCAATATACAAAAAACCAATATTATCCGCTTCTACTGCCTCTCATCTAGAAAAGTTCATACTATCACCTCTCCAGCTTCCTATGGTGCCTGGCTCTATGGCCCAGCATACCACTACGTACTTGCCTCTTACTCTAGAAATTCCCAGATGTATCTCCTTAATCTTCTTACTCATGATCAGATCCATGTCCCTTCTGTTAATGCCCATTGGTGCCTCGAATATATTGGCCCAGATTCAATTGAAGGTGATGATATTGTGATTGTATCAGGAATTACAAAAGATGTTTACATGGAATCAACTACCCTACCCAATATAATAGCTTATTGGCGACCTAAGGCTGATGATTGGGTCTATGTAGAAGGGGTCGGCAGGCCTTTTTTTGGGTCTAATGTATTTTATAGGGGACAATTCTTCAGTAACGACAATGAAACTGGCATTACAAATGTTGTTGATATTACAACCAAAAAATTGGCTTATCAAGTCGCACCACCAGAGGGCGCAAAAGAACGCACAAAAGGTTGCACATATATGGTCGAGTCAGGAGGAAAGATCCTAAAGTTGTTCCAGCATTATGAGGGTGAGCAGTGCCACTTTGATCTACACTGTCTTTATTTCGGTGATGGTGGAGGGAAACCTTGTTGGGTGAAAATCATTGATATCGGTGACCAAATGTTATTTCTGCAATATCATTGTGGGCTATCTTTCTGTGCAAGTAATTTTGCTGGATTCAAAGGAAATTGCATTTACTTCCTGAAAGACAGCCAATATCTTTGTAGATACAACATAGGAGATGGTACAACTGAGGTGTTGTCTTGCCCTTTTAGTTCAAGGCTGACTTGGTTTGTGCCTAGTCTGGTAAAGCTCTCCGATATCAAGTAAGTTTATCTTTCTTCCTAGTCGGGTATTTATTTCCATTTTATATTATCTAACTTTTGACCTTGATATGTTGTATGACGAGCTATGATAACCTTAAAAAAAAAGGGTTGCATAGGAGACTTGGCATGCCCATTTGGTGGGCAGGAAGAGACAATAGAACTTTTGATACTTCAATGTAAATTAACTCAGACAATTTGGTTTTGGATTTTGAAAAGGTCAAGATTATTTCCATGAGTGGCATTCAATTTCCGACATAATAGAGTTTAGTTTGCTTATACTTTACCTAAATTCACAAAGATAGTTTTTTTAATGATGATGAGTGCAGTTTATTGGTGTATTTGGTTACAAACAAATGAGTTAATATTTTTAGGCACCACAAAAAATAAAACTAATAAGATTTTGATTTTCAGGATAATGTCAATGATTTTTTGTTGCAGTTAATACCAAGCAGGGTGTCATGCGGGGCTACCAGAGTCTCGCATTGAAGATTGAATCCGGTAATTTTTCACCGTGAATTAGTTGTCGGAGAATGCAATATGTGTAGAACACTTCTTTTTATTGAAGAGTTTTTAAATTTCAAGACACATTGATTTTGAACATGCATGAATGCAGGTTTGATAATGATATTCCATATTGTCTTGCTTTTTTATGGTGATATGATAATTCTGTTTCTTTCGATGAGTTAATTTAACTGAATCATTTTTTGTGTGATGATATGAAATATCGTCTTTATGATTATATGAAATATTGTTTTGCTTTTGTCAGAGCTGAAGCAGTTTTTGTATCGGAATTCATCATTGCTGTACATAAGTTATAACGAGGTAAAAATTTTCATTTAGTATTAATGGGTGTTAAAAAGCTGACACCATAAGCAGGATGTTGAAAATTATCAAACACAAACTATGTATGGCGACTGGACAGAAAGTTATGAGTAGAACTAGGGTGTTCTTAAGTTCATCAAGCCCCTTGGTGAACCCAAGTCTAAAACCCATCAAATTAGCTTCAAACGATGAATCTGAACCGTTAAAATCCGTCTACTTTACGAGTGATGCGTATACATGTAAAAATTTTATATTTTCGAATTAATTTAGTATAAAGTCAAGTGGTCAAAATTAGAAGGTTAATAAATTAATTTTAATGCATTCATTCTTTGACGTTTTTTTACCACTTGACTCTATGCAAAATTAATTTCAAAATTTAAAATTTTTGCATGTAGACAATCACTCATAAGGTAGACGGCTTTCAACGGTTCGGATTCGCGTTTGAAGCCGATCCGATGGATTTAGACTTGAGTTCACCAAGGGACTTGGTGAACTCAAGAGCACCCTAGTTCTACTCGAAAGTTATTATGATGTGCCAATATCAAAACACAAACTATGTATGTTGATAACTTGACATATCTTCTTAAAGCACATTCATGTTCTATTATGATGTGTCAATTTCAAAGCTCAATCACTTTTATGATGTGCTAATATCATATCAAACTCATGCCATAAATATATGTGTGAATTAAATATATTGACTTACACTTACATGTATTTAAAAAAATACAAATTAAATTTAAATGAAAATGATATTGCAATTGCACGTACATGCACCGAGCTTCATCATTTGAAATGCATGTTTTTAGCACGATTTTGTCTTTCATAGATTGAAAAGGTGTGAGGAAAAACCGAAACCGCGCGTGAGTATAAAAATGTGATTTCAACTCGATAGTAAAATTATATAATAAACAAACTTGGACCCATCTTTTAAACTAAGTAAATAATGGTCTCCTAGTAAACCAGTTTATAATAGTTTTATCAAACATTAGAGGAAAAAAAAAACCTAAAATGAAGATAGAATGTAAACTTTTTTACTCAGAATATAGTTAATATATTTTTTAGTAATTAAATAAAATATTTATTTATTTTTATTCATTTTAAGAGATTGGAGAAAATTAAATACAAAAAAATTGAAACATACAAAATTATTTATATTTATAAAATTAGGTAACTTATGATTTTAGATCTCAGATAACATGTATATGGTTTATCTATATTTAATTGTTCTTAATTTTATATGTCTCGTTAATTTAATTATATCAAAAAATCAAGAAAAGATGTTAACTTAAATAGTTATTTTTGAGATATCTAAACAAAAGTGAATATAGATGAGAGATCAACATATTGAATTGTACTTGGACTGCTTTTCTGTTTTTGCAATTTTTAGACACGATAGAGGTGTTTTGAAGAACCACATGAAGTACCAGATAATGCTTTCAATAAACATAGAAAATAAATAAGTAGCAGGAAATCAACAGTTTGTTATTTGTCAACATGTGTTATATTATGTAAATAAGCATTTATTTTTTGAGTATAATGTAAATAAGTATTTGTATATGAAGTTACCAACAACTAAATTAATTGACTTATTCTTAAATTATCAGTTGAGACAATTTTTTTTCACTTTTTCAGAAAAGAACTTTTACTTATCATGTCTTGTGTACTTAGTTATTCATAAATAATATAACAATGAGTAAGCACGGACGGAACTGCAGAACTTTTAACTCCTTTAGCTCACTTGGATTCCACAATTTCAAGAAATCTTGAACACTATTAATATCATTGTCCTTCAATCTCTGATGATATATTCCATCTTTCGCAATAATCTCAATTCAAGTCGCCAAATATCATCATTAGGGTGCATAAATCCAAACTAATCAAGAGAGAAAACTAACAAAGGGGAGGTAGGAGTTGGGGTGGAGTAAGTTAATTTGAGTGTGAATTTGAAGTTGGAACTAATAGAATTTATTAGTCGATTAATTGCACACTCTGGTTCTGCTCTAATTAATTAAATCCTTCAAAATGTCAAGTTAATTATTTGCACAGCAAAACAGAAAAGAAAAATGCATGCATCACATATGTCAGGGCTCTGATTCTGCTCCTGCAAGAAACCAGGGATACAAAAATGATCAATTGGATACTCCGACTCTGCTTCATTTCCATATGCTCCTCCTATATCTGTCTCCAGACGCCAGGCAGAGAAAACAGAGTAACAACGACTTAGTTGTTATTGAGATTTGAGTAATACATCATTAATTGTTGTAAAGAAATTATAATGGAGGTATATCCTTTCTTTTGTTTGTAACAATTAAGAAAAATCCTATTGATGACATAAAAGAGGGTAATTAACATGAGACTGAGGCATCCTCATAAAATACATAATCAAAGAGGCTAAGTTAATTACTTGGTATATCGGCATTGTTCTCCAAAATTGGCATTGTCAAGCCCCATAGGGCACATTCGTGCATGCTTCACAACATTGTCCCAGGCATTTCTCGACATTTTCAATATCTGCACAATCAAAATTAATTAATGTCCAGGAAATTTCATGAAGAAGAAAGAGCAAATCAGATAGAAAGTTACAGTTGCGGTTCCAGCAGAGTTGCAGGGATCGATTCAAAATATTCTTAGATTTGCACCTACACAGTTGCCAATGAAATATTTAGGTCTCCCTCTGACTATCAAAAAACCCATTAAGTTGCATTACCAGGATATGATTGATTCTGTACAACGAAGGCAAATCTACTTTCCTATGGGGGTAGGATTACGCCGGTAAAATATGTCCTTTCGGCAAATACCATTACACTACATGCAAGCTTTTAAAATTTCCAAAGAGGTCCTTTGGCATATCTATAAAATAAGATGGAACTTCCTATGGAAAGGTAATGAATCATGCAAGGGGATCAACTGTCTGGTTAATTGGGATAAGGTTTGTGCTTTGAAGATCAATGGCAGTCTGAGCATTTTGGATCAAATGGCTTTGGAAGCTCCAGCGGGAGGACCATGGTCTCTAGGCAGGAACGGTGTGGCAGCTATAAGGCAACTATGATTTATCTCAGCTCAGTACTACTGTCAGCACCTTCTTCAGGAAATCAACTTGGGATCTCCTCCCTTTATATAGTTGCTCAACTAATACGGATGGGGCTTCCAGTGAGCTTCGTTGGAATTGGACTAGTAATGGGCAATTCTCTTGCTCTTCTGCATACCTCACTATGTATATAATAGAGGGGTAAACTATCTGTTAAAATTACTTGTATGAAATTAAACAACACAAAACTCCCTTGAATCTCCCTGCCCTCCCAATTTTATTGATCAAGAATAATAATATTACACACATATCACCCTTACAGCTTTTGATCTCTTTTTATAGAGTTATCAGAGATCTATTTCCCTTTTCTAATATATCACGATAATCAATTACATTAGATATAATTACAATCTAGATCCTATCTTTAGAAATAAATATATGCAGCTGTTAAGGAAACAAAGCACCAGAGATACAGGTCGCTAAATGCTCCTCCATGTGTTGCCTTCTTTGATTTATTATTCCTTCTCTGATTTGATCCTCTTTGATTCTATTGGTCAGCTTGTAAATCTAACACTCCCCCTCAAGCGGACCATACAGATTAGCCATCCCAAGTTTATTTAGGAAACTGTTGAACGCTCTTCTAGGGACTGCTTTAGTCAGCATATCTGCAACTTGATCTCCTGACCTCACAAACGGAATTTCTATTATCTTCGAATCGATTTTTTCTCTGATGAAATGTCTATCTACCTCAATATGTTTTGTTCGGTCGTGCTGTACCGGATTATGAGATATGTCTATCGCAGCCTTGTTATCACAAAATAGTTTCATCTCATTCCTTGGTTCAAACCCGAGTTCTGTTAACACCTTCCGTATCCAGAGTAGTTCACAGATACCTTTGACCATCCCTCGGAATTCTGCCTCAGCACTGGAAAGTGCAACAACATTCTGTTTTTTACTCCTCCAAGTGACTAGGTTTCCCCCTACGAATGTGAAATATCCGGCAGTGGACTTTCGATCGTCTATGGCTCCTGCCCAATCAGCATCCGTATATCCCGTCACTTCTAGATGTTCATTTTTCTTGAAGATCAGTCCTCGTCCCGGTGCACCTTTAAGGTATCTTAGGATTCTCTTTACTGCCTCCATATGTTCTTCATTTTGACAATGCATAAACTGGCTAACAACACTCACAGCATACGCTATGTCTGGCCTCGTGTGAGAAAGGTAGATTAATTTTCCGACTAATCTTTGGTATCTTTCCTTGTTTGTGGGTTTCTGATTCGGGTCAATTCCCAATTTATGATTCTGAATTATGGGAGTATCAGCTGGTTTACACTCTAGCATTCCAACTTCAGCAAGCAGATCGAGCACGTATTTTCGTTGAGATAGAAATATACTGTTCTTATTTCTTGCCACTTCAATTCCCAAAAAATACTTCAGACCACCTAAGTTTTTCATTTCAAAATCTTCTGATAACCTTGTTTCAAGCCTTCGTATTTCCTCATGGTTATTTCCTGTAATTATCATATCATCCACATATATGATTAATATAGCAATTTTACCTTGATCTCGGGTGTAGAACAGTGTATGATCCGAGTGGCTTTGAGTGTATCCATACTCCTTAATTGCACTACAGAACGTCCAAACCAGGCTCTCGGTGATTGCTTCAAACCATATAGTGATATTTCCAACTTGCATACTTTCCCTGTTTCAAAACACTGGTATCCTGGTGGGATATCCATGTAGATTTCCTCCTTGAGTTCGCCATGCAAAATGGTCATTGCTTTTTCCCTTTTTGTATTTAATTGAGCTTCTGAATAGTTATCGTATTTGGACCACGTATTTATTTATCCTCGGCTTGAAAGGGAAGAGCCTGTGGATTCGATTCTTTCAGTGCGCCTATGAAGGCTTGTAGGTTTATGTTTTGAATGCATTCTTGACATCAAATTGGTGTAGTGGCCAATCAAAATTTGCTGCAAGAGAAAGCAAAACTCGCACCGTATTTAGTTTCGCAACTGGTGAAAAGGTTTCTTGAAAATCTATCCCGTACGTTTGAGTGAACCCTTTTGCTACCAACCGAGCTTTGTATCTCTCAATTTTCCCTTCTGCATTATATTTAATGGAGTATACCCATTTACACCCCATAGTTTTTTTATTCTTGGGCAAATCTACCAGTTTCCAAGTATGATTTTTTTCAAGTGCTTCCATCTCACATTTTATAGCTGCTACCCATTTCGGGTCCTGGATGGCCTCCTCAACTCTGTTTGGTACACTAACAGATGATACTTGAAGTACAAAATTCCTTAGAGGTTCAGACAAATGGTCGACTTTCATATAGTTTGTAACCGGGTATTTTATTCGCTTACTCCCCCCATCTTCAGGGATATACCTCTTTGGTGGTAAAGCACGATTTACCCTATCTGGTAATTTAAATTGAGAACTGTAATTTTGGTTAGAAGAACTTACCTCAGGATTATCCTTGGGAGAATTCGGGCCATGTGGTTGTGAGTCAGATTGTATTACCTCTTCTTCCCCTTCATTAGTTTCTATCCAAAAATTCATTGAATCTTCCCTACTTTGTTCTCTTTGAGATGCTTCAGCTGATGGCTCGCCATTTGTTTGCATGTCACTTTCATATAGGCCTTGAGGAACAGTTTGGGCTTGATCCATATCTCCTGTCAAAGGCCTGCTAGGACCCAAGTTCTCTACTGGACCCGAGTTCCCTACTGGACCCGAGCTTAGTGCTGGACCCGAGTTCCCTACTGGACCCGAGCTTAGTGCTGGACCCGAGTTCTCTATTGAGCCCGAGTTAATGCCACTGTTTGGGTCCGAACCTGTATTTAAATTTCCAACCTGAAAAACATCTATATCTCCAGTTGTAAACCCCGGGTTCATGTTCCCCATCTGTACTTGTCTCCCCCTGAACAGGAACACGGTGCTTCCCAAAGTATGGTTCTTGTTCAATAAATGTTACATCCATTGTAGTATAAAATTTTCGATTTGTTGGATTATAACATTTATAGCCTTTTTGGTGTGATCCGAAGCCTAAGAAAACACATTTTTCGGCACATGGTTCTATTTTTGAACGATAAACTTTTTGTACATGAACATAAGCTATGCACCCAAAGATTTTTGGAGAAAGGTTTAAGTAAGAAGGAATGTTGACATGGGTAGCTAAGGTTTGCAAAGGAGTTTGGAAATTGTTTGTTTTCGAGGGGATTCGGTTTATTAGATATACTGCAGTTGACACAGCATTATCCCAATACATTTGCGGTACATTACCTTCAAATAACAAGGACCTTGCGGTTTCTAAAATTTGTCTATTTTTTCTTTCTGCAATTCCATTTTGTTGTGGTGTTCCTACACAAGATGTTTCGTGTATTATCCCATTTTCAGTAAGAAAACTTTGTAGATGTTGATTAATATACTCTCTCCCATTGTCACTTCTTATCATTTTTATTTCTCTCTCAAATTGAGTTTTAACCATTTTATAGAAAGTCTGAAACACTTTTGGAACCTCATCCTTTGTTTTAAGCAAATAAAGCCACGTCATTCTAGTGCAATCGTCAGTAAATAGAACAAACCACCTATACCCAGATTTAGAAATAATCGGGGCTGGTCCCCATACATCACTATGAATCAGGTCAAATGGATGACTGCATTTATTAGTACTAGAATAATATGTAGTTCTGTGACTTTTAGCTCGAATACAGGTTTCACATATGAAATTTTCATCATCTAAACCAAAAAATAAAGTAGGAGATAGTTTTCTCATATACCCAAACGATGGGTGACCGAGTCTCTTATGCCATAACCACACTTTGTTTCTTAATTCTGTGACATTGCCCCTAGCTGAATATGTGTTTCCTAACAGCGGCTTGTCCAGGTAATACAATCCTTCTCGCTTAGAACCACGCCCAATGATCTCCCGAGTTAGGATATCCTGGAAGATGCAAAAATCTGGAAACATTAGGACTGCACAGTTTAAGTCTTCCGTAATTTTACCCACTGAGATTAATCTTGTGGACAGAGATGGAACAAATAAGGCATTTTCAAGGGTTAATTTTTCTGAAATTGGTATATTTCCCATTCCCTTAACTGGATAAATTTCCCCGTTAGCATTTACAATACCATTTTTGCTAGCTTTCATTATCTGACAGATATCTTTTTCGGATGGAGTCATGTGATCCGAAGCCCCGGAATCAATCACCCATTTCCACGCTTCTTTAGTGTTTGTTTTACCAGCAAATAATGGATAATCAGGTTTAAGAGTAGAGTTTCTACCTTCACTATGTGCCTTACCTGAGGATCCTGAGCCCGGCCCCTCTACCCACGATTCTGTGAACCTTTCTGCTGAGACATTGTTTGCAGTGGCAGCTTCCAGTCTAGCTTGGTTTTGACCAGATTGGATGCTCAAATTCGGACCAGGTTTCTGTTCTGGGCATTCATTTGACAGCACCATCCCTCCTGGAGTTGCCGAAACAGCATGTGCAGTAGCCTTCCCCTTCTTTGTCTCTTGCTGCCGGCGCTTCCTTTCATTCCACCAATCAGGAAACCCGACCAATTTGAAGCAGGTTTCTTTCGTGTGTTTGTACCCTCCACAATGAGTGCACCCCTGCTTCCCATCTTGATTACCTAAATTTTTGTTCAAGGATAGATTTACCTCGGGTTGTTTGTAGCCCCTTGACAACATCACCATTGACGGTTGAGCCATCCCATCTCCTCCTTTTATCATAATGCCTTGTCGAGTTGCCTCTTGTCTCACTCGTGCGTAGGCCTGTTCTACAGTCGGGAATGGAGTCATCTGCACCACATCTGCTCGTACCCGGTAGTTTATCATCCAGACCATCTAAGAAAATGTAGACCCTGTTTTCTTGAGTACATTTGTTGAATTTTTCAATCTCCTCGGGATAAACCATTGGGTTTGGGCGACGGAAATCAATCTCTTGCCATAACTCTTGCAAATCATTATGGAACTCTTCTACTGTTCTTCCCATCTGTTTAACACGATTGACCTTTCTATTTAATGCAAATACCTGAGCGGCATCGTTGCCATCATAGAAAGTTGTAGCCACCGCATCCCAGACTCCTTTTGCCGTTGGATATCGAATGAAGCTTCCCCGTAGTTTAATCTCCAACGAGTTGATCAGCCATCCCTTCACAATAGAATCATCTACCTCCCATTTTCTGTACAGTGCGTCTGTCACAGCTGGTGGTTGTGGCCTGCCGGTGATGTGCTTCAACTTTTCTCGCCCTTTAACGTAAAGTTCGACACTTTGGGACCACAAACCATAGTTGGTACCATCAAACTTCACATCAATCGGGTTGGGGTGAACATGGCTCTCATTAGTTGCAGGTGGGGTTGTCTGGTTCTGAGAAGGATTCTGTATAGCAAGAATTTGACTTTGTTGCAAGGTAATCAACTGAGTAAGTTTCTCCAACAAGGCAGCGGTACTCTCACGATCACCTTGTGTTTTTTCAAAGGATAAATCAGACATGGTTTACACTCTCTGTGGAATCAATTCTCACCTTAATTGTATAATAACAAGAACTATAAGAGACTTAGATCTTCCGACTATACAATCAGGATCGAACTATGCTCTGATACCATGTTAAAATTACTTGTATGAAATTAAACAACACAAAACTCCCTTGAATCTCCCTGCCCTCCCAATTTTATTGATCAAGAATAATAATATTACACACATATCACCCTTACAGCTTTTGATCTCTTTTTATAGAGTTATCAGAGATCTATTTCCCTTTTCTAATATATCACGATAATCAATTACATTAGATATAATTAGAATCTAGATCCTATCTTTAGAAATAAATATATGCAGCTGTTAAGGAAACAAAGCACCAGAGATACAGGTCGCTAAATGCTCCTCCATGTGTTGCCTTCTTTGATTTATTATTCCTTCTCTGATTTGATCCTCTCTGATTCTATTGGTCAGCTTGTAAATCTAACACTATCAATATGCAAAGGCCTTGTGGAAACTCAAAGTACCAACGCAAGGATAGAATTTTTGTGTGGCTTCTTTTTTGGAGGATAGGTTGCTAACACAACAGATTCCTGTAACGAGGGGTACGTTGCAAGGTGACAGGTGCCTGTAAATTATGCAACTCCAACACTCTGGAGACTAGAGATCACATGTTCTGGGAATGTACTTACGCGGTATGATTCTGGATGGGTCTATGCGCGCAGGTGAATTTACCTATACCTACGGGGCTATCTATAGTGCAAGCTTGGTGGATATATCTACGTCACTCGTTGTCCAAGAGGGATCGGGTGCATTGGGATACAGCCTAGGCAGCAGGAGCTTGGGCATTGTGGCGTGAGAGGAATCGGTAAACTTTTTCACGAAAATGCAAGCCTGTGTGCCCACTGATTAACGACACAGCGTTGGAGATAACAAGTTGGCAACAATTTAGCCAGAACAAATGTGGGGTTTTTGCTAGGGTTTGGTAATAATCTGGGGGGGGCGTTCATGATACCTTGCTTTTTGGAGATTGAGCCTAGCAGTGTTGTTTTATTTTCATCTACCATGTAAATAACATTTTGGTTTTGTACCTATTTTTTTTATAAATATATATGTGCGACCTTCAAAAAAAAGGAGAGGTTAATTGCATGAGTCGGCAAGGCAGAAGTAGAACAATCCAAAAGCTGTTTATAATTTTAATTCTGTCTTAATGTACTGTTTTAATTAATTTGCTTTGCAAAGACAGTAACGAGGTAATTATGAACACTAATGCCATGCTAAGAGAGGTATTGCAAAGTATTTAATCAGTATTCCATAAATTGTTTATGTTTGTTTACTATTTTGTTATTGTCTCATGGTAATTGTGCATATTGCCTGGAATTCTTAGTTTTAATAACGTGGTAATTACGCAAATTTAAAATGAGTTCTAATAAAACAATCAATAAATTGGGGTAAATTTGTGAGTTTTTTAAATTTAGAAAGGTAAATATGATATTATGTTATTTCGAAGTTTTTGAGGGTTGTATATGAAATTCCATTTTTTTTATGAAGGGAAGATGGAGGGTGGGAAGAAATGACAGTACACAGTATTTTAAAATAAGGGCAAAATTGTCTTATACTTTTTTCTTAATGTTGATCAAGAGACTAAATTGAAAAAGAGTAGGGTTAAAAGGCTCCATCGGTTTTGTATCCTTCATGCCCCAACATCATTATCTCTAATTGCAAAGTTTAAACAGTCGATTCGAAATTTCGAACCGCCTAATATGATCTTCATATAAAAATGTGCTTGGATAATTTTATATTTTTTGAAATTTTTTTGCTATTTTTTAAGATAGGTACAAAATCGCTGTTTTTAAAAGATTCTGGACCATTCAGAAATAATAATTTTGTATATTTAGACTTTGAAAATAGAGATAATGATGTTGGAGCATAATGGAGCACAAAATCAATTGTGCATTTTAACTCTACTCATTTAAAAATGGATATATTATAATATAAGTGAGTTAAGATGGATAAATAACTAATTTTCAAATTATGATGGGTAAATATCTAATTGATAAAGTTGTAATGGGTATATATATAAATTTTTATTTTTTTTATTGGCTGTTCTGTTGTGGGTCACGTGCCCCCACACCATGTGACATTTATGTGGCCGCTCCAAAAAAAAAGCTGGATTTTGGGGCAAGGGTTTTTGACTTTTCACTAGGAAGATAACTTATTTAATCACTTGGTGCCACTCAAATTTCTTTTATTTTTTTATTATTATTAGGAATCAAGAAATATGTTCTGAGTTTCTTAGAGCATTCCAATATTGTTGTTCATGAAAAGAAAAGAAAAAATTAAAGAGAATATATGTTAACAACAATCATATAATTCATAATTTCGTATATATTATGAAGCGTTCATGACTCTCTATACAGGAACATGGGTCATTTTACTTTTATCATTGTTCTGTTTTCTTAGTTTCTACTGGTTTTGTTGGTTTCCTAAGGAGTTTGTTGTAAAAAAAAGTGATAGAGGTAGTTTTTGAATTTTTCTGTAGCATGCTATTGTTGATGTATACACTTGTATAATTGCTTCTTTATGTAATATATGTGCTTACGGGCTTGTTCACCAAAGCATTCTGACGTTTATATATAGAGGAAAAATAAATAAATTACATTTACATTTTTTTATTAACGAAAACAGATACTCTCTGCATGACCCAAGCCAACTCTTGACAAAGAACAAAAATTGGGCCTGAAGATGAATTATTGAGTAATTAAATTGAAACTCCAATTTTGTTGTTTATATAGCACATATAAGAAGGTTATAATTAAATGTTATGTGTCTGTAAAATTAATTGAGATTAATTTTCGGGACGAAGTTGTTATTTAGTTCATTTGATCTGTTTAATTTTCTTTATACTCGCTATTTGACCTGTTCAATGAAATCCATTTTTATGTGTATTTAGTTTTCTCTAATATCTCAAAAAAAATATAATTTTTTTATTATTAAAAAGTATTGTAATTATTTTTAAAGAATTTTGTTTCCGGCTTTTAGTTTTTGTCCTTTTTTTTATGTCTGGCAAGAGTATTATAATTTATTTATTTGAAGAACCTTTTCACTTAGGATATAGATGGGTCCAATATTATTATTATATAATTTTTCTAACAAGTTATATCATATTTTATACTCAAGATTTCTGATTTTTCTCACACCTTTTCTATCTATGAAATGACAAAAACGTGAGAAAAACATGCATCCCCAATGATGATGCTCCGTGCAAATTAACAATCAAATTATTGTTGCTTTGTGAATGAGCACCTACAATATAATTTTTATTTAAATTTAATTAGTTCTTTTAATCACATGTAATTAAATGTTAATGAACATATATATTGATCCACATATTTTTGTGTGATAAGTGTTTTGATATGTTATTGATACATTATAAATTTAGTTGAGCTTTAACAACTCTAAAACATGTTTAAGTCATCAAACTTTTGTAATGAATACGTCT
>JAJGRW010000740.1:1138651-1192161 GCA_025461045.1 Carex parvula
AATCTTGAGCTTCAGAGTGATGTACCATAAAGAAGTGTTCTCTTGTATTGCAAAACTTGACTGATAAAAATTACATATATATTTGAGTTTGATGAGATTTGGAGGCGTGCGGGATGTAACGCGGGTGTATTTCCATCGTGGGTGGGACTAGAGGCTAGACACTCTTCTAAGAAACTTGAACAACTAAAACTGCGCTACCTTCTATGGTCATATATTAGGTTGTAGAGAAAGCAAAGGATGTATTGTGTGGTGAACGGGTCATGAGGGCCCCTAAACACTCTCGATCTAAGACATACTCTATTGAGACGAAAGTTGCAAAGACGGATGTGAGGCACAATAGGAAAGAAGAAAGAATTGGAGTACAAGTCTTGGAGAAAGTTGCTCTAATTAACTTGACCCGTATTCAATTTTTTTTCTTTATGACAATTTCAAAATTGTTGGTGGTTTGTACAGACAACTAATTTATGATTCATTTTTACAAATTTTTATTTACTTGACACAACCAAATCCTTGTTTGATTTGTAGGTTGTGTTTATTATTTAATGATCTCTGTAATTTAATTAATTCAATTAATGAAAAACTTAAATTATTTCAATATTTCTAATTCACATTCTATATGTATCAGCTATTAATTAACTAATATAGATAGATCACCGTGGGTAAAAGAAATCTTGTCACGGTTAAGGAACCGTGGGTGTACTAACTGCACTTTTACAAACGCCAGCAAGAGTCACCGTAGCAAATCCGTGAGTAATTTCAAATTTTGACCGTGACTAATTTGCTGTTCTGTACTAGAACGATCCAGACCCTTTTTCACATGGCAAGTTCTGGTCATTACTCATTCCCAATTGTCTATAAAGCAGCACAAATACCATACCTTCATTCTCACCCAATACCAAATCCTAATCACCCAAACAACATTCTTGGTTAAATATTTTAACAATGGCATTCAAAGCCACACTCTTCCTTGCAGTTAACCTTCTTTTCTTTGTCCTTGCCAATGCACAATGTGCCACGCCAAAGCCAGCAGCACCGCCACCGCCACCAAAGAGAAGTTGCCCAACGACACCCGCGAAGCCACCGAAGACGCCACCCACAACGCCACCGAGGACACCACCCGCAACACCACCGAAGACGCCCCCCGCAACGCCACCAAAGACGCCCCCCACAACGCCACCGAAGACGCCACCCGCACAGCCACCAAAGAGCAGTTGCCCAACAACACCTACGACGCCACCATCCAGTGGGGGTTCATCATCTAGCAAGTGCCCAGTTGATGCACTAAAGCTACGTGCTTGTGCCGATGTGCTAGGCTTGCTCAAGGGCATAAAGCTCGGTAACGGGTCGAAAAACTCTTGCTGCTCCCTGCTCAGGGGCTTGGTAGATCTCGAGGCAGCTGTCTGCCTGTGCACTGCTCTTAAAGCAAATATTTTGGGCATCAATCTAAACCTGCCTATAAACCTTAGCCTTGTGCTCAACTACTGTGGTAAGGATGTTCCCTCCGGCTACCAATGCTCTTAAATTTTAGCTGGTTTTCATTGTGTGTGCATGAATATATAAAATGCTTGTTTTGTGCTTGTTTGGGTGCATTTACGTAAGTGGGTTAGTTTTTTCTAAATCATGGCAAAGGCTGTCAGTTGCATTAAACAAAATAGAAGGTTCCCAATCATGGGTTTGTTACTATTTAATTAAGTGCTTCTCTGTTATAGAGTGTAATTCATGTGCACTAATTGTGCTAGCTTGGTTTGGGTGAAAATTTGTATGATTATATATTTGGTTGGTAGCTATGTATCGTGAGATTTTTATTTGATATATCCAATGAAATTTAGTGAGTATATATGTAATTTTCTCATAGTTAGTGTATGTCATTGGAAATTTTTATTCAAAAAAATTTAGTTAACTGCATTCGTTACTGACGTGCTGATGTTCGGTTCTGAAAATCAGAATCGGAATCGGGTAGTTGATTATTGACTTTGGAGTCGGCTGAGTCAACTCGGAAACTCGGTTTAATTGAAAAAAAGCTTGTTTTGTATTAAAAAAATTAAGTAAAAAATGTAATAAACTAATTAGTTCAAAAATGATGTTAATATCACTTTTGACATTAATATAATGCACTAATAAAATGAAATATGAACATTCAAAGCTAATCAGATAATATGTGAATAGTCGCACATAGTATAAAAATATAAGAAAAAATAAAAATAAAAATTTATTCAAATATGCTAAAGGAAGCTGCTAACAGTCTTCGGACACCAATATATCCCCGTATTATTTCTAGATTTACGAGATTCTGTAAACTTCAATACTAAATACTGTAAACTAATGCAATAAATTCTGCAAACATAACTTTTCATTCCTGTGTGGTCTCCAAAAACCTCCACTTTAACAACTTTAACTGTTTTGAAGATCTTTGACCAGGACCACTTGGACCACATCTAGAAGATATCTGACAGCTTTTCAAAACTAGTAACTAACCGGGACCATTTTAAAATTCGTAAATAGTTACAGGATTAAACTAGTAACTAACCAGGACCACTTTAAAATTCTGTAAACAGATACATGTATATTATTTTTTTTCAAAAATTTGCATCTAGATACTACTTCTAATTCTTTTAAATTCTATAAACCTTATCACATAACTTTATAGACAGTTTCGTTGAATATTGTAAACCGGTAAAAAAAATTTAAATTAAATTTTTTTTTTCAAAATTTTAGTTTTATTAAATTCTGCATCTAGACGCTTCGTTCAATTATTTTGAATTTTATAAATCTTATCACATAACTCTGCAAACTTAAGCTTTGAATTATGTAAACCTGAATTGTAATTTGTGAATTTTTTTTTTTATGTGGTGCATCCAATAACTATAATTTTATATTTTGAATTCTGTTAAAGTTAATTTAATGAGATTTATACCATGAGATAATCATGAGGGTTTCCTTCGATTACAAATCCATAACAATATAACAATTCCTGGTTACAAAAAAATATAAATAGCATTTAGATGTCAATATAGTTTCCTTTAGCATCGTCAGAAGTTAGGTGTCAGTAATGATGAAACAAACCTTATTTCCTTTGTTTCCATGGATAATATGTATCTCCTTGTCAGCACAATCATACTTCTCAGCTTAAGATTTCAATCAAAATTCAAGAGAATTCAGAAAAATAGTTGGTACGTGATACAGGGTTGAACTTGTCACATTAAAAGTAAAACTTGTAACTAAAATAACAGTTAAACAAATTCTATAGACACAAGTCAAAATCTTATAATTCTAATTAAAGAATCCTACAGATATAATTCATTTAATTCTACGTCTAGATGCTACTTCCAATATTTTTTAATTTTGTAAACTTTATTACATAACACTATAAACTGTTTATTTAAATATATAAATCGGTCTTTTTTCAAAATTTACTTTTTACAAAATTTTATTTTTTTAAGTCTGCATATAGATGCTACATCCAATTGTTTTGAATTCTGTAAACTTTATCACCTAACTCTATAAACTGAATCTTTGAATTTTGTAAACCTAAATTGTAAATTGTGATATTTTTTTTATATGTTGTATCCAAAAACTACACTTTTATATTTTCAATTATGTAAACCTAAATTTTAAATTGTGAATTTTTTTTTTTTATATGTTGTATCCAAAAACTCTATAACTTAGTACTCTAAATACTGTAAATATAGCAACTAATCTCAAAATACATATTATTTTGTCTGACAATGACACATAATTCTTAGAAAAAAGTTTAATAATTGTATCGACAAACATAAAATTGAGCAAATCATAAAAGACAATGAGCAAGGATCTTTATAACAAATTACTTGCATGTTGCAAAATTCAAGTCTAAATTTTTTAATACAGAGAATTAAAACTCCTCAGCTTTGGTTATGCACCAAATCTACATTCACAAAATGCCAAAAGTCTCCTACTGTAAGTATACCTTGCCTTTCTTTTTTTCTTGACCAGCATAGTTGTTTCACTGCCCATTATAAATTAAATTATAGATGAAAAATATAATTTCCATTGATGTTGTGTAAAGATTACATTATGTAGAACTAAAAAGAAAAGTAAAAAAATAAAAACCAAAAGGAACCAGAAACTAAAACACAAAAAATTAAAATAAAAAGAAAAATTAAAATAACTAGAACTTGTAAAAGAACAGACTATGTAGTAGTTTAAAATGAAAATGAAAAAAGAACCAGAGAAGAGACATAGCACATTTGCAACAGAAAGTCGTACCGTACCAGTACTGTATTCTTATTTTGATTCAATTGGAGGCTTTGTTCAAGGGCTCCAGCTTTGATACTGTTCTGTAATCTCCCTTGCGATAAGTTCGACTGTTTTGTGTTGATATGTGAATATGTTGCGACATCGTTCCTACCCTAAATAACCCATCAATCAGGTAAATATAAAAAGATAATATCAGACAAATTTTATTACTGTGATACAATCTGTGAAAAATATACTGATAATAATGATTATGGTACCTTACTACAACCAGGAACAAGGTCTTGAAGCAGCCTCATTCTCTCACTGATTTTCTTCCTCCTCACCTAGAAATGATCAGTAATCGGAGGTTCTAAACGTAAGTTTATAATCTCATAATATCACATGTGCCAAAAAAAATTACAAAAATGTTAAATTATAGTAAAGAATCTTACTCTCTCCGCAAGGCTATGGCTGTTTGTTGCTTGACCCCGCTTTGCGCGTACATGAACAAATTCATCTTTAATTTCATTTGAGCTATTTTCATCCTTTTCAACTGAATTTTGAATAGAGTTGGTTGAAGCCTCCTGAAATTATACCGTTATGCCTTTAAACATAATTATTTTATAGTTGCAATGGTAAATCAAGAAAAAAAGCCCATAAAGCCCAGAAAAAATAAAATCAAAAGTTCAGACCAAATACCAGAGGTATATTTGTATGAACATTAGCTTGAAATGCACAAGAGCCCCCTTCTTTTACTCTTTTATTATCTTTGACATTTTTGCCCATGTTTTGGTTCTCGTCCGTCAAAGCTAACTCTCTCTGAAGAGAACAAACCCTAGATGGATCAAGGCAGCATGTGACGCAATACTCGTACAGTTCCATTGGGTTCTCTGTAGCCTGCTTTCTGGCAGCTTCACCAACAAGCACCCCCAAGTTGGTGAAAGCCACGTAGGACGGCATGGCAGAGCAGCCATAGTGGCAGCCGTCGAAGACAGCAATGCGTGTGCAGGCAGAGCCCAGATCTATTCCGATTTCCATTCCCATCTCGATGGGAAGCCGAGGCCCCTTCCTCTGCTCCATTTGATATTTGATCTCACCTCAAATTAATCTTTCAGTCAATGCTAAGATCATGAGGTGATCATAGGGCATAGCATTGTGTACCAGCATATTGAATTGATGATATTTTGCTTATGCATCCTCACACCTTCACATATGCAAATAGGTTCCCATGAGTTCGAAATAGAGGATGTCAAGCTCTCTAAGTTGTCAAATTATATCCTTTTAGCATGTGTTCATGTGATTGCTGCCAAGAGGTGCTGTCAAGCATCAATCAAGGCCATCCTCACATAAACAATTATGCTAAAAGGTCCCTTTTTATATACATATATTACCATTTCTTGTTTTTATTTTTTTTATTTCATGCCATGTAAAGCTAGTAAAGGAAAGATAAGGTCTGATCAATGTAAGTTATCTTACAGAAAGGCACGGTAGGGCTTCTGAATTATTCATTATTGGTATCTTCAATAAACATCAACAGAATCATATCACAAACATTCAAATAGTAAATGCTGAAATAAAATTTCTAGATTAACATACTGAAATTGAAGTAAATTAACAAAATAGTACACTTTTACGACATTTGAAACATAATGATCTTCAAACCGAAATTGAAGTAATTAGAGGCATAGAAGGCAAAATCGGCCGTTCCGGATCGGGATTGGACGGTACCGATCCTATTTCAGGCCGATTTACACGGTTAGTGAAGATTTAGTAAATGGCCGCATTCCAGTCTAATTTCAGACGTTTCGGTATCATTCCAGCCAAATTTCGTCCTTTTCGGACGGATTTCACCGAAACGGTCAAAATGCGAATTAACCAAACTCCAAAAAAAAAATTTGACATCTCTGGAAATCGAACTCGCGCCCTTTTAGCATGGCATCCAAACTCCACTCCACCACACCACACAATTTTTCTTGTTAAAAACCAAGACTCATTTCTATATATCATTTGCAATTTGTACTCTATTCAATCACAGATTAACTCTTCTGTTTTTTGGTTTGACTGGACTGAAGTATATTTGTGCTTATATATCACGGAATTAAGTTGGCAGATGGTTCCAACTTCTGTAATAATTGAAATAAGATATAAAATTAGTAAAACAAGCTTCTGACAAAAAAGTCCGATTTCCGATCCAATTCGGCCAATCCCGATCTTGATACCGATTTTTCCTTCTATGATTAGAGGTATGTCATTGGTAAGTGGATGAAAGGAACCGTATGAAATGAAAGAAATTGCAGTTACTAAAATTGCATAACCGATCTAATGTGTGCTTTTTGTACATGCATTATTTTCAATCTCATATGATTTTCAGACTGTTCGTAATGAATTATTACTTGACAGAAGCACTATAGGAACACTATATACAATAATACATTTGAGATATGAAGCTCCCAAGATTTCTCGCCCCAGAAAATTCTTGTTTTTGCATCTTAAACCCTAAGATACACGATTTCCTCACTGAAACTGAAAAGAAGTACAAAAAATGAAGTGTAAATAAATAATTATGCATATAAACCCTTTATCCAGTCTTGGAAAAAGTGTAAGATTTATTATCTTACTAATCATCTTTGTGTTTGAATATTGGACAGGCCATATGGATAAAAGAATTAAGGAAGCTGCAGAGGAATGGCTGCCTGATGACATCAATGCAATACCTCTTCGCGTTTGGGATCCCTCTAACAATCAAATAGTGGTGTACCAAGGTGCAGATACTGACACTGGAGGGGCAGAAGACATTCTGATGCTGAGTGATGCTGGATCTCCAGCTTAATGCAAAGATGAAGGACAACTTTTTTTGTATAGATCTGAGTTTAGGATCATTACTTTACCCCAGCCCTTTAATATGTGGCTTAGTATTAGCCATAGAAGGAAAAATTGGCCGTTCCGGAGCGGAATCAGACTGTACCGATCCGATTTCAAGCCGAGTTACGCGGTTAGTGTAGATTTCATCCAATTTCAGACGTTCCGGTCCAATTCCGGTCAAATTTCAGCTGTTCCGGTCCGATTCCAGTCAAATTTCAGCAGAAATGGACCTATTCCACCGAAACGGTCCGATTCCAGTTAAATTTTGGCCGAAACGCAATTAAACATACTCCAAAAAAAATTTCCTCTGCATGAATCGAACCTAAGACCTCTTACTAAGCAAACAAGCCAACTACAACCACACCATACAACCTTTGTTGTTAGAAAACATAACTCATGGATATATAAAAATTGTAATTTGTACTGCACCATACTTAATTGTAATGCTTGTATTATATTGTATTAGTGGATTATTTGATTGTAATCATTTGTCTAAACAGAGATTATTGACAAATTATTTTTTTATCAATTTTTTTCTATTTTTTAGTATAAAACAAGCTTCTGATAAAAAAAGTCCGATTTTCCGATCCTATTCCGACCGATTTTTCCGATCCGGATTGGGATCGGATGGTGCCAATCCCGATTCCGATTCTGATTTTTCTTTCTATGGTATTAGCTTGTTGGTTTTCTATAACTATGTTTTGGTGGCTTCTTAAATGCAAAGCTTTTGTGTTTTGTTCTGCGCTAGTGCGTTATGACTTTACTCTAGCTATACTTTAAACTCTCTCTTACGATTGTAAGTTAACTCTTGATTTCATGCTAATGAAATGGGCAATTATGCCTTTTATCAAATAAAAAGAGGGAAAAAAAGAGCTTTTGTAATAGTTTATATACAAACCTGACATTTTACTGAACAACCGAAGCATCAACTTTAAAGTTATCATGGTAGTTAAATATGACTTAGCAATAATTGCACTGTCATCTGCATACTGCAAAGCAAGGATCAGTTCCATTAGCCCACTAGACAGTTGTGTTAATTACCATGCACCCATTAGTTTGTTCAATCATCCTTTGCAACACGTCAACAGCGACGATGAGCAATAGAGGAGATAAGGGGTCGCCTTGACACAGTCCTTGTTTATACCCGAAATATACAGACATGTTCTCATTTATGACAATTCTCGAAGAAAAAGATATTAACAGAACTCAGACCCAACTTATCCATTTCTCCGGGAAGCCTCGAGCTTGCATGACACTCAAAGGAAGTCCCAATTAAGCGAGCCGCCTTGGCACAATCAATTTTCAAAAAGACTGCTCGTTCCTTCGCATGTGAAATGTTCAGCAACATCTCCCTAACCATCACAAAATTCTCCGATATTTGTCGACCCATTACAAAAGTGGTTTGGTTAACCGAGATCAATTGAGGGAGAAACTTTGATAACCTAGTAGCCAGTAATTTAGATACGATAACCTAATAATACTAATTGGTCCAAAATCCTTCACCTCAACCGCATCATCTTTTTTTGGGATCAAAACAATATTTGCTCTATTCAAGGGTTCAAGATTAATATTACCATCATAAAATTGCCGCACCAGGCCCATAAACATCCATCTTAATTTCTTCCCAATATATCTTAGCAAATTCGTTCGATAGGCCATCCGTGCCCGAAGCACCGTTGCTTCAATTTCTGGAATAGTGAAGGGTGCCTACAGGACTAGATTGTTTAGCCTGAACCCTCATATCCCTGGAACGATCAATTAGCCACCGGACTAGATTGAAATCACCTACCATGATCCAAGTAGGAGTGCGAACGGATTGGATATGGATCGGCTAGTGGTAAAACCATATCTGTATCCGATTTCATTTTCCGGATACGGATACGAATCGGATATTAGACGGATAAGGATCGGATATCGGATATTTGCAGATATATACATAAATATTTTCATAATATATATTAAACTATATGGTATATATCTACTTTTCGGATACGGATAATTAAAATTCAAAACTATATCCACACGGATATTCGGATATCGGACATCCATATCTAATTTTTGAATATGGATCAGGATACAGACGGATAATATCCAATCCGTTTGCACCCCTAGATCAAAGGGTCTGTAACAAGCCGGGACATTTGCCATAATTCATCAATAAAATTCCTTTTCTCATCATATATAGCTGGGCCATACACATTTGTAATTAACACCTTACGGCCCGAGTTGACTTGAAGCGATTGGGCCGAAATTGAATGGCCCATTGCCCAGGATGAGAGCAGCACACAATTCCTTTTCCAATAGATCAAAAGACCCCCTGATGAACCAATTGAGAGATTCAATAATAACTTTGATTATTGAAGAAAATTCGGAGGATCGGCGACGGTTCTCATTACTACAAAGGATGTTTCTGCCTAGAAGTCCCTATAATTAATTAAAATTAAGTCTCTATAATTGTCATTTGGAGTTTTGTTGCCGACACGCAGAGACGTAATTAATACGTGTCAGGTTTTCATTTAATTGGCAGTTTGCCACCGATATTTGATGCATTTGGTTGGTCATATTTTTCTACTTGTAGTACTGAGACAAAAGAGAAAGAGACAAGAGACACCAAGACGCGTTAGACGATGCCAAATTGATGCTGCCTGTTTTCTTGTCATTTAATTAATAGGGACCAGTCCATAAAGATTCCCAAATTTGATAATGGTAGGGGTCAGTACTCAGTACTACCTCGTATGTACAATCTATATCTTATATGGGAATATTTTCTATTTGTATCTTATATGTCAGAGTGATAAATAAGTCGAACTTATCAATAACGATTTATTTCTAACAAACAATCAAGGCATGTTCGGCAATATGGAAATTTTGTGGGACTGAGAATATTTAATATAGGCATGGGAATATCAATTTGTAAATTCTCAAAGACCCAACCCATGAAAAATTTATAATATATGTGTTTGGCAAATGCATAGGAAATTTGTTGAGAATTTTTTTTTTATCGATGTAATGCTAAAGTCAAACTATATTAAGTAACTAATTCTGATTAATATATTTGTACTTATCATTAAGGAACATAACTCAAAATTAACTTAATCTATCTCAAATTTAAGTGTTGCACTGTTGCTAGTTTAATTATTAAATTAAGTTGTATTATGTTAGTTTAATTAATTAATTATGCTTTCTTTAATTAAAATTTTGTCATTGTTTAATTATGTTTGATGTTACGTTTATGATAATATAATTTCCCATGAAGTATGTATAAAATTTTGTCTTCATTGATGTATGATAAAAGTTAACGTGTATGTTAACATTAATTGTTTACTTAAAATTGTGGCAGCTTCATCATTTGGGAAAAAAAACAAAAGTCTAAGCTAATGATTTTTTTTCAAGAAATAGAAGGCAAACAGTAGAAAGAAAACCCATATAGGATTACAAATAGGAATTTATACTTGACCTCCGAACAGGTCTCATGAAAAAATTCCTAAGATTCCAATTTTGCCAAAAATTCCTATGGGTATTGCTCCTACCAAACAGGCCGTGACAGTGAAAGAGAAACAACTTTCACCACCAACAATTAAAAGTGAACATTCACCAACATTTTTTTTTCTACAGGAATCATTTGTGAATGATGGTCAATTTTCATTGATTGATTGTTTTTAATAAACATTTGTAATAAGTCATGTAGGATTTCAGACAAAATCTAGACTATTATTTTCACCAACATGTTATATTAATGAATTGTTAGTGAATTATGTTATTTATAAACAGTATATAATTAAGTCTTACTATTTCATATAGCCGCTCCTTGGTTTTTAAAGAGCCTAACTCTATCTAGTTGCCATATATGCGCCTTTGGTGTCTCAAATCTAGCTACATCATGCTCTACTCCTGAGTCACCAAATCGATCATCTTCTCTCTCTCTCTACTTTTAGCATCTTCACTATCTCTCTTTCTAGATGAATTTATGTTATTATTTTTGGAGGCAAGGGGTGAGGCAAGGGAGGTGAGATCTTCACCGAGATGGCCACATAAGGCGAGATCTTCACCGAGTTGTTACTTAATAATAATTATATAAAAATGTTGTATAAATCAATCTAATGAAAATAACAAAAAATTATGTAGTTATATGTATAAATAAAAAGAGTAGGGTTAAAATGCATCATTGGTTCAAAGAGTCGATCCGAACAACCATACCCCAAATATCTATCTCCGTTTTCAAAGTTCAAAGAGTCGATCCGAACAACTAAACATGATATCCATATTAAAATATGCTAAGTGACCAAATTATATATTTTTTGAAAACTATTTTACTATTTTTTTAGATAGGTACAAAATCACTGTTTTTGGATGGTCTCGAAGAAGTGATTTGTACCTATCTAAAAAAATAGTAAAAATTTCCAAAAAATATAAAATTTGGTCTCTAAGCACATTTTAATATAGAGATCATGTTCAGTGGTTCAGATCGACTGTTTGAACATTGAAAACAGAGATAAAGATGCGGGGTATGATGAGGAACAAAGCCATGATGCATTTTAACACTACTCAAATAAAAAATACCATATATAATTTGATATTTATCAATTATCTTATAGGATAACTGGTACAAAATAGCTCTTCCTTGTACCGTTATCTGATAATTAAGATAACAAAAAACTTTTATTATCAACATCCATATCAGTTAAATTATGAAATAAAATTCTTACTCATATTTGTCGGATAACAGTTAAAAATACTTTCATTGACACCCCCCAACTTGAGTGTGAATTTTCTGAGATATCTCAACTTTTGCGTGACCGATATGTGTACGGTGCCTATTCGGGGATAGCACAGAGACCAGTATTATTTGTGCAGAACGTATTTTTGAACGGCTGAGATTTTCCAAAAAAACACTCAAAGTTTGAGATATCTTAGAGGCTGCGAATTCCCCCAACTTTGCGCAACTTTCAAACCGGAAAAATGAAGTAATCATAACCTATTATAAAACAAAACAAAACAAAACTTGAGAGAGGCTAATTCTTATTCTATATTATCTCCATATATGTATCAACATCAACTATTTACAAAATCTCTATTTATAGACTAGAGAAAGCAAATCAAAAGCCATACAATTAACAAGATAATTAATATAAAATTAAATCTAATAGATAGTGGATGAGGTGGAGAAGGTGAAATGTCTATTATTATTATTTCATAACACTCCCCCTTAGATATTTTACCTTATATTATACACTATTAATATTGTACTGCAGGACAAATATTAATTTGGTACTACAGGACCAATTTGAATTAACTGATACTTCCGGATTAGTTATGCTGCCTCATTAAAAACCTTACTAAGAAAAACCCAGTGGGACAAAACTTAGTGAAGGGAAAAAGAGTGCAGCGTGTATAATACTCCCCCTCATTTTAACATATATCTTTTAAGCGACGGATGCCGATCTTCTGTGAAAGTTGCTCAAAAACTTTTCTTGGCAATGATTTTGTGAATAGGTCTGCCAAATTGTCGCTTGATCTGATTTGACAAACATTTATCAAGCCATCCTTTTGTAGATCATGAGTTGAGAAGAATTTTGGCGAGATGTGCTTGGTTCTGTCACCTTTAATATATCCTTCTTTGATTTGAGCAATACATGCAGCATTATCTTCATATAGTACTGTCGGACTTCCTTTGATTGACTCCAGCCCGCATTCCTCCTGGATGTGTTGGATCATTGATCTTAACCAGACACATTCTCGACCAGCATCGTATAGAGCAATTAATTCGGCATGATTTGATGATGTTGCCGTGAGTGTCTGTTTTGTCGATCGCCATGAAATTGCAGTACCGCCATATGTAAACACATATCCGGATTGTGATCGGGCTTTATGCGGGTCTGATAAATATCCTGCATCTGCATACCCAACTAATTTGGACTTTGTATCTTTTTTATAAAATAGTCCCATATCACGTGTCCCACAAAGGTAACGAAATACATGTTTAATTCCGTTCCAATGTCGGCGTGTTGGATCAGAACTATATCTTGCTAGTACATTTATAGAAAAAGCAATATCAGGTCTCGTATTATTAGCAAGATACATCAAAGCCCCAATTGCACTTAAGTATGGTACTTCTGGACCAAGAACTTTTTCATTCTTTTCTCGGGGACGGTAAGGATCCTTTTTTATATCAAGTGATCGGACAACCATTGGTGTACTTAAAGGATGAGCTTTGTCCATATTAAAACGTTTCAACATCTTCTGGATATAGTTTGATTGATGGACAAAAATACCATTATACAAATGCTCGATCTGCAGGCCGAGACATAATTTTGTTATCCCAAGATCTTTCATTTCAAATTCTTTCTTTAGTAATTTTGCAGTCTTTTCGATCTCTTCAGGAGACCCAATGATATTTAAATCATCAACATATACTGCAATAATTGTAAAACCTGAGATTGATCTTTTAATAAAAACACATGGACTAATTACATTAGATTTATATCCTTCTTTTACGAGATATTCACTGAGTCGATTATACCACATTCGACCTGACTGTTTTAGTCCATATAAAGATTTTTTTAACTTTATAGAATACATTTCTCGAGGTTTTAATTTCAATGCTTCAGGCATTTTTAATCCTTCAGGGACTTTCATATAGATATCATTATCAAGTGATCCATACAAATAAGCTGTGACTACATCCATGAGGCGCATTTGAAGGTTTTCAGTGATTGTGAGACTGATTAAAAATCTAAGAGTTATTGCATCCACTACAGGTGAATATGTTTCTTCATAATCAACTCCTGGTATTTGTGTAAAACCTTGTGCCACAAGCCTTGCTTTATATCTCACAATTTCATTTTTCTCATTCCTTTTTATTGCAAATACCCACTTGTAACCTACAGGGTTAACATCTTTTGGGGTTAAGACTACAGGTCCAAAAACATTGCGCTTTTCAAGTGAATCTAATTCAGCCTTCAGGGCATCTTTCCATTTTGGCCAATCATTTCTGTGCATACACTCTTCAGGAGTTTTTGGCACATAATCTTCCTCATTTAGCACATCAATTGCTATAGCATATGCAAAAATTTCATCAGTACATGTTTCATTTCGGTTCCATATTGTACCATTCTGTACATAGTTTATTGAGATCTCATAATCACTAGGTACCTGAGTTTCTTCTGGAACTTCATCAACCTCTTCTGGGGTTTTATCAATCTCTTCTGGGATTTTATTAATCTCTTCCGGGATTTTATTAATCTCTTCTGGGATTTTATTAATTTCTTCTGGAGTTGCACCAACTGCTTTATTCTGCTCTTTCTTTTGTCGTGGATTTTTATCTTTGGAACCAATTGGTCTTCCACGTTTTCTCTGTATAGTAACCTCTGCTGGGATTACATCAATTCGAGCAGTTGCATTTAAAGCTGGTACATGTGATTTAGTCACTCTTTTTGTATCTGTAAATGCATCTGGTAACTCATTTGCTATTCTTTGCAAATGTATAATCTTTTGAACTTCTGATTCACATTGACCACTTCGGGGATCAAGATAAGATATTGAGGATGCATTCCAAGTTACTTCTTGTTTTACCAGCTTTTCTTTTTCTCTTCCTAAGATTGGAAATATTGTCTCATCAAATTGGCAATCAGCAAAACGTGCTGTAAAAACGTCTCCAGTTAATGGTTCTAAATATTTAATTATTGATGGAGAGTTAAAACCAATATAAATTCCCAATCTTCTTTGTGGTCCCATTTTTGTACGTTGTGGTGGAGAAATTGGAACATACACAGCACAACCAAAAATTTTAAGATGGGACAAGTTTGGTTCTCTTCCAGAGACCAATTGTAATGGAGAAAATTTATGATATGCAGTTGGTCTTAATCTAATAAGTGCAGCAGCATGTAAAATGGCATGTCCCCATGCAGAAGATGGTAGATTACATTTCATAAGTAATGGTCTAGCAATCAGTTGCAATCTTTTAATTAATGATTCAGCTAAACCATTTTGCGTATGTACATGAGCCACTGGATGTTCTACCTTAATCCCAATTGACATACAATAATCATTAAATGATTGGGATGTAAACTCTCCTGCATTATCAAGCCGGATACTCTTAATTTGATAATCCGAAAAATTTGCTCTCAATTGAATTATTTGTGCTAATAGCCTAGCAAATGCAACATTTCTTGTGGCTAATAGGCAAACATGTGACCATCGAGTTGATGCATCAATTAAAACCATAAAATATCTAAATGGTCCACATGGAGGAGAAATAGGCCCACAAATATCTCCTTGAATTCTTTCCAAAAATGAAGGAGATTCATTTTCAATTTTATTTTTAGATGGCCTAATTATCAGTTTTCCAAGAGAACATGCTGCACATGATAAATCTTTTGATAATATTATTTTCAGGTCATTTAGGGGATGCCCATTTGCACTTTCAATTATTCTCCTCATCATAATGTTACCTGGATGACCTAATCTGTCATGCCACAGAGTGAACATCTTTGTGTCAAGTAACTTCTGGTTACTTACCATATTTGATTCTATTGGATTAATGTTCGTACAATATAATCCAGAGGATAAAGCTTCCAGCTTTTCCAATATGATCTTCTGGCCATATTCAATAGATGTAATTTGGAGATACTCAATATTATTTTCAGTCATGGTTTCAAGATGATAACCATTACGTCGAATATCTTTAAAACTTAGTAAATTTCTTCTGGATTTACTAGAGTATAATGCATCATTTATAATTAATTTTGTTCCTTCAGGTAACAAGATACAAGCTCTTCCAGAGCCCTCAATTAAATTACTAATACCAGAAATTGTATTAACATGTGTCTTTGCAGAAGACAATAGAGAAAAATATTTCTTGCTTTTTAGTATTGTGTTTGTTGTTCCACTGTCTACTAGACATTCATCTCTAATATTTACCATAGCTCTTTTGGAGTCTCCAATCATATTCTTTTTCCTTTGAACATAAAAGAAAATGTATAAGATTAAATAAAAGGAAACTAATTTTATTTCATGAGAAACATCGACTTACAACATATAAATAAAAACTAAACTTATTATAAAGATGAGAAACATCGACTTACAACATATAAATAAAAACTAAACTTGTTATAAAGACTAAAACAAAAGAAACTAAAACTATTTCATAATATTAATTTCTTCATCAACATTTTCAAAGAAATCAGAAACATCTAGGTGTGTATCCATAAGCAAATCATTTGGGTCATTTTCAATGAAATTTGTTTCTACTGCTTGTCCCTTTTTCTTGATAGATGCTTGGTAGAGTTCAACTAAATGTTTAGGAGTACGACATGTGCGTGACCAATGGTTTGCCATACCACATCTATAGCAAATATTTTCAGATTTCTTAGAAGATGATGAGTTCTTTCCCTTTTCATATCTCCCCGCATTATTTTCATTTGATTTAGGATTATGACCATCACGTCGCCAAACATTATTGCGACCACGTCCACGACCTCCTCGGGGGCCACGACCACGTCCTCTTCCACGACCTCCTTTAAATGATGTTATTTTCTCTCCAGGGAATGATGTCGCATTCGCTTCAGGGAATGGACTAGAACCAGTGGGTCGTGACTGATGATTTCTCATCAGAAGCTTGTTATTTTGTTCCGCAACAAGAAGACATGATATCAATTCTGAATATTTTTTAAAACCACGTTCTCGATATTGCTGCTGCAGGAGCAAATTCGAAGCATGAAATGTAGATAATGTTTTCTCTAGCATGTCTTCATCAGTAATCTTTTCTTCACATAATTTTAATTCAGAAGTTATGCGAAACATTGCGGAATTATACTCACTCACAGATTTAAAATCTTGTAACCTTAAATGAATCCATTCATAACGAGCTTTTGGGAGGAGTACTTGTTTTTGATGGTCATATCTTTCTTTTAAATTTGTCCACAGTTCTAACGGATCTTTCACCGTTAAGTATTCAGTTTTTAAATCCTCATGGAGATGATGACGGAGAAATATCATTGCTTTGGCTTTCTCCTGCTGGGAGGTATTATTTTCAGCTTTTATTGTTTCTCCAAGATTATTTGCGGTAAGGTGGATCTCAGCATCGAGAGTCCACGGGAGATAATTCTTGCCCGATATATCAAGGGCAGTGAACTCAAGTTTTGTAAGGTTTGCCATAAGGACTACAAAATAAAAAAAAAATGCTACTATTATTAACAAATTTAATTAAATATGCATTTGTGTTAGATATATAAAAAAAACGATTGAAGAAAAAGAATCTTAATAACTTCAGGTTATTAAGAGAATTAAATATTGGAGACATTTTATTAATTTGATAACTTCCGGTTATCATAAATATCAATAATTTTCTGGTTCATATAAGAACTTCTGGTCCTTTTTTTTTTTTTTGTAAGAACTTCTGGTTCAGAAAGTACAATATAACAAACGCTTGATCAGCAGAGAAAAGAAAGTTATAGTATGCAACCGTACATAGTTACAAATAAAGGAATAAGTAAATAAAAAAAATACGCAATAAATTTGGTTACATAGTTACAAAAAAAAAATAAAGGAATAAGTACATAGTTACAAACAGAGAAGAAATTTGGTTAAGAACAGAAAATCGCAACTTGTCCTCTTTTTTTTTTTTTTATTACTTTGGCTAAGAACTTCAGGTTCTCTTGTATAAAAAAAAAATTATGATTAAGAACTTCAGGTTCTCTTAGAAAAAGCTTCTAGCTATAGTATGTACAAAAGCTTCTGGCCTTTATCATGTACTTGCTTTATCATTCTCTTCGGGGAATGAAAAAATTACTTTCATTCAATATAAAATAAGAAAATTTCATCTAAGAAATAAATATTATTACTAATAGTAATGTTTATGAAATGTAATCTAAAGAGTACCTTCTAGGTGTGCTTCTACGAAATCCCGTCGCAACTTGACTAGAGCGAACTCGTGCTGATAACGTATTATAAAACAAAACAAAACAAAACTTGAGAGAGGCTAATTCTTATTCTATATTATCTCCATATATGTATCAACATCAACTATTTACAAAATCTCTATTTATAGACTAGAGAAAGCAAATCAAAAGCCATACAATTAACAAGATAATTAATATAAAATTAAATCTAATAGATAGTGGATGAGGTGGAGAAGGTGAAATGTCTATTATTATTATTTCATAACAAAACCTACAATATTACAAGCATTTTATTGGAACAAAATTATTTTATCAATATTGGCATATATTACTTGTTGTTTATGAAGCGGAGGTTGAGCAAAATAAAATGACGGAACTGAAATTTGTAAAATTATATATATTGTAAATTTATTAAATTAGTTAAGTTTTCTAACTAATTATTTTAACCATCGACATTATTGATGCCTCGGAGAAAAGCTTTAATAATTGCGTTGGCACTATATATTTATGCAATTTATAACCAGGCAGCTCCTTTTTTTAATCGATACAATATGAATAAATAGTTATTTTTAAGACGATTAAGGCTGGATTTAATGAGAAATAATATTGTTCTTCTGCTAATTTGATATACAGATTATACAAATTTTAGTGAAAAAGGAGTACTGTAAATTTGAATTTGTTCCCAAAATATCACCATTGAACACTAAGAATTGTGTTCATTATTATTAGCATGTACATATATACAAAAGGACAAGTCCTTGTCAGAACCATTACAATGAACACTATAGCAAGCTGCGCCGGTTGCTGAAGGTTTTTTCCCCCAAAAAAAATAAAAAATCATGGAAAGTCAGGGAACCAACATTATTATCATGGAAAGCACCGGTCGCTGAAAATTTTGTTAAAAAAATATCCACCCGATTTCGCACATCAGACCCAAAACCCTCCCGTGCGCACCCTCTCTCTGCCTCTCCGCCTTCCCTCTCCTCCTGTGTACGTGATTTATAGCGTAAGTAAAGGTTAATATCTAGCGGATTCGATCCATCACAATGACAAACGCCATCACCAATTTGCAATCGAATCCGGGCTGGATAACAAGACTAAACACATCATTTCCTAGTAACACGGATGTTTCACGGGTTGTTTTTCTTGAAATCTGTGCCACCTCATATCCTCTGCTGTCGGAAATTTTACAGCTACTTTTCTCGAAGCAGCTGGCTTCAATTCTGAAACTCGGCATTAGTTTCGACTTGTTAATATCTGCCAAGTTTCTTAGCGAAACTTCTGCTTTATCAAAGTTATTATGTAGCATTGAGTATCGCTTCATTGAGAATAATTTTGAGTCTGGTTGCTTGTTTCCGCATTCTTCAACTTCGTACGCATTCCATCTGTCATGCAAGCTCAAAATCTGCGACAATGATTATTAGCTTAGTGCATAGATCTATAAATTTTCAATTTTCTTTAGAAATATATATATATATATATATATATATATATATACCTGAGGACGTAAACTTAGGAGAGGCTTGCCATCTCCATCCATGAGCACAATCTCTTTGATTAAATACTTTTGCCTTCTCGAGTAGTTATCAACACGAAAAACTAACTGTCCGGAATCGTCGTACACTGAGAAACCATCGCTTCCTTGAAACCCCATGCTCGACTTCTGCCAAACCGTAAAAACCCTCGGGTTGTCAACATTTTGGGGTTTGCTCTCTGTGTGCTGCTGCTGCACTTGCATCCTAGGCTTCATGAGTAGATTTTAGTGGAAAAGTATATAACATGCAGTAAGAGCGTGTGGAAGACAAATTGAGATCGTTCAATTTATTTGTTTAGGAATGGAGACCAATGTATTGGTTATGTACTTGCCGATTCTTTTGTCTGTGCATTTAAAAATAAAATAATTAAATTTATGGCATCATCTTTGTAGAAATAAATTGAATGATCCCAATTTATCTATTGAAATGATGTTTAAAAACGACCCCAAAACCATTCATTTATCTCGGGCATTCTTATGTATCTTCATTCTTATATTAAGCATGTAGATGTTCTGATCCGTCAATGACTTTGAATGAAAGATAAAATTTCTGATTGCATATCAACCCTCCGATCAAATATTTTGATTCTATGCATCATTTTTATGTTTTTATACGTATAGAAGTCTAAATTTATTTAGACACACACTCGCCCACGTAATCTTCACATGTAAATTATATCATATTTTTATTGGTCATGATTTCTTTCTATTTTTCAAATGTCATTTAAGAAATTTTTGAATTGATTGGCAATTGATTGGTCATTGTTTTTATATCATTTAAGAAATGTTATTTGTCATTTAATATATATATATATGTCACTTTGTTTGAGACTTTTTTTAATGAAAATTTGTCAAAAAGATTAAAATAAATATGTCATTTAATATGTTATTTAATATATCATTTAAGGATTGTTATTTACTTGTAGGTGCCATTTAATATATCATTTATCAAATGTTATTTGCCATTTAGTTTAAATTATTTCATTAAAATAAGTCATTTTGTATGAGATTTTTTTTTCTCTTACAATATGTCTCGTAGTAACGCACGGGCAAGATACTAGTCTAGTATAAATGATGTCATTGAAAACATTTGAATTTCGGTCCATTGTTATTGTAAGTGTTTTACGTGTAAAAATATATTATCTCCTTTTTATTTTATGATAGCATGTAGGCTCTACCCACTCAGTATTTACACACCTTCTTCATGCACATGTATGATTTTAATCCCTGTCACCCTGTAGGAAGACTTATACTATTACCAACTGCACTAAGCAGCGGTGACTGCATTATCTACATGTTGCATAAATCAAACAAAATATCCCAAGTTATACAAAATTGACAAAACTAAAAAAAAACATGATACTCATAAATTTACAATATTGAGTCAAGGATTTATTACACGATAATATAACAAAAGTTTTTAAACAAATTAATTTTCACACAAAATTCTATGATACAATTCACCGGCCCTTGTTAGTTGAAGATGCTACTCCAAAATATGATCACAGAAATAAAGTTAGTTGCTGTGTTTTTAAGATTGCGATTGTGTTGTCTACTTTAAAGTGCTTGTTGTGTTGTATATTCCATCTTAATATACATATTATTTGATGCATGGATACGCTTTAAAACAAGTCTATTTATCATATTTCTTCTTCTTCTTTAAAGCCTTTATTCCCAAACAAGTTGGGATAGGCTAGAAATGAAACCCAACCGGAATCAGCAACACATGTACTTCTCAGGAGGTCACCCATCCTAGTACGTCTACTCCTGCCTAATTCGTGAGAGTTTCATTTCCATAAAGAAGTTGTCTTTTACTACTGGCTCGCCAAGTCTATTACGAACTCTCCTCCTTTTTCCTGGCTTGGGACAGTCTATGTAGAAACTACACAGGCAGAGTTCTATTTATCATATTTCATTGCAATTTATTTATTTTATTTTGGTCAAGAGATGAGATTATACATAATTTGTTCATTTATTGTAGATTTAGAACGCGTAGTCGTAAGAGTGCATGTGCATAGAAGATATCATCATTTGATAGATGCAAAGAAACAAAGAAAAGTAATTACAGTCGCCCTCAAGCTTTCCAGGCCGAAATGAGAAGGCAAAAGAGGAGATGCAAGGTGGTACGTAAGGGAGGCTTTAACGCAAGAATCCAAGAAAATTATTAGAAAAAGGATCAAGATTTTTGTACCGTCACTATCAGAAAATATTTCTAGACGTGGACTCAACAACCATGCAGCATTACAAGTGATAAAAAGAAATAAAATGGAGGTCGTTTATACTTGGTAGTCACTATATACCAAGATTCTCAAAAAAAAAATGGAGGTCTTTTTTATTCTTTTGTTCCCAATTTTCGAATGTAAGATATGATGTGCCTGTATATTATTTTTCTCTTTTTGTTTTTTTTTTTTTTTTGAGTAAAGGTTAGGAAGTCAAGCCACCCAACTATTTTATATTCATTAAGGATTGTCTCTTACGGATTTTGATCCTGCGACCTCTTACACGGAGAGCATTGCCTTTGCCACTAGACCAAAGGCTGATTCTCTGTTTTTTTTTCTCTCTTATAATTATTTATTTATTGCAATAAGATTTAATATACAAACAACAAATACGTCACAAATAAAAGACACATTTTTCATGCACCTACACTTTTGAGGTAACCAAATTATCTTTTTAATACTCTTGTCACAGAGGAAAAAAAGGAGGAATATATAATTATGTGTTATAGTGACGAAAGAGGTAAAGAAATTAACAATAATTAAGAGGTACAAAGTTTATTGTTCAAAACTATTGATAATTAATATATTTACAATTTTCAGCTAATAAATTGGGTATAAATACAAATTTTAAAATAAATATTTGCCTCTTAAATTAGGACAAGAAGACGGTTTGCTATTGTAACTTTTTTGCACTTAAACAATGCACAATGTCTTGTACTAACTAAATTGATAGAAAACCAAGCTTACATCAACTAGAATAAAAATTAAAAGGCTCAATAGTAAATTATATCAAAAAGACAAACACTTCACCTGTAGCTCTTCAAAACTAATTAAGTTATCATACAAATATATTTCCAGGTTTAACAAAAATGAAAAGAAAAATAATAAAACAAAAACATATGACTCTTTGAGCACTTCTATAAAATTTCTGAAAAATTTCTGATTTCAATAAGCACTGAAAAATTTATGGATCATTGAAAGCAGCAATTTTAAAACTGGCTTAATAAATAGTAAAAAAATTTCAAAAAATATAAAATTTGGTCTCCAAGCTCATTTTAATATAGATTGAATGTTGACGGTTTGGATCGACTGTTTGGACTTTTGTAAAAACGGAAACGTTTGTTCCACAGCCTAGGAACAAACATTTGATATTAGCCAATATATATATATACACTATTTATTAAGCTAGTTTAAAAATTGTTGTTTCAATGATCTTGAAATTTTTGACTGTTTATTAAAATTAACTATTCTAAACTGGCTTAATAAATAGTAAAAAAATTCGAAAAATGTAAAATTTGGTCTCCAAACACATTTTAATATAGAGATCACATCTAACGGTTTGGATCGACTGTTTGGACTTTGAAAATCGAAAAACCAATTGGTTGCAGTACGACTCCGGAACAAACGTTTTGAATCGGCTTCAAACGACAAATCCAAACCGTTCAAACCAAACTTCTTAAAGAGAGCTTTGTTTTCATATATTTTTTTTTTTAATTTATTTATTATCAAGTCAAGTGGTCAATAAAATGAAGGATATAGTGCCTTAAGATGCGCACAAAATCCTTCATGTTTTAACGCTTGAGTTGATAATAAATAAATTCGAAAATTAAAAAAAGTATATGGAAATAAAGATCTCGTCAAGGAGATTGGTTTGAACGGTTTGGATTTGTTGTTTGAAGCCGATTCGATAGATTTTGAAGGAGGGAAGCATATTGTTGATATACTAAAGGAAACGTGTGAGCCGTACTCAAGCTTGTTTTAAAATCGTTGTTTTCAATGATCTAGAATTTTTCACTGTTTATTAAAATCAACGATTTAGAAACTAACTTCATAAATAGGAAAACAATTACAAAAAATGTAAAATTTGGTCTCCAAGCATATTTTAATATAGAGATCACATGTAACGGTTAGGATCTACTGTTTAAACTTCGAAAATCGAAGAACCAATTGGTTGCACCACGACTCCAGAACAAACGTTTTGATATTAGCCAACCACTGTATATATATATATATATAGGAGTTGGCTACGGTGCTACATGTAGCATAGAGGGCCTCCGTGCAACAGCTCAATATTTGAGTTTTTAAAATCCTAACGGTCGATCCGAACCGTTCAACATGATCTCAATATGCATATGTACTTGCAAACCAAATTTTCCATTTTTTAGAATGTTTTTACTATATTTTTAGATAGATAGAAAATCACTTGATCTGAAAATTTTGTAACATTCAGATCAAGTGATTTTCTACCTATCTAAAAATATATTAGCCAGATTTTATATATATATATATATATATATATATATATATATATATATATATATATATATATATATATATAGTGCTTGGCTATTATGCTTATATAAGCATATGCCCACATATGCTTATAACTCATTTTTGCGTTTCCAATGTTCAAATGGTCGATCCGACTGTTCATCTTGTTCTCCATATTAATATGTGCTTGGAGACCAAATTTTACATTTTTCTGTATTTTTTTACTATTTATTAAGCCACTTTGAAAATTGCTGATCATATGGTCCAGAATTTTGTTGCACTGTTTTTACTGTTCACCCGGATCAGCAATTTCAAAGTGGCTTAATAAATAGTAAAAAATTCAGAAAAATGTAAAATTTGGTCTCCAAGCACATATTAATATGGAGAACAAGATGAACGGTCAGATCGACCATTTGAACATTGGAAATGCAAAAATGCTTATATAAGCATATGTGGGCATATGCTTATATAAGCATAGTAGCTAGCCCCTATATATATATATATATATATATATATAGAGAGCTGGGCTATGGTGAGTTGTGACGTAAGATGTCATTTTTACTTCACGCTCATATTTTCATTTTGAAAATCCAAACACCGATCCGAACCGTTCAACATGTTCTCTATATTGAAATGTTCTTGGAGACCAAATTTTACATTTTTTGGAATTTTATTACTATTTATTAAGCCAATTTGAAAATCGCTGATCCGGTGGTCTAGAAAATTTTACTGTTTTTTACTGTTCACAGTGGATCAGCGATTTCAAAGTGGCTTAATAAATAGTAAAAAAAATTTAAAAAATGTAAAATTTAGTCTCCAAGCACATTTCAATATTTAGAAAAAGTTGAATGGTTCGGATCGATTGTTTGGATTTTCAAAATGAAAATATGGCGTGAAGTAAAACGACGTTTTACTTCACAACTCACCATAGCCTATCTCTATATAAATATATATATATATATATTTTAAATAAAGAGTTTCGATATATCTAGTATTTTTTTTAAATTATTGTTGAGCTGCAGAGAGATAAGGACTTGTGTTACTGTAGTAAGTCTCCAATTCTATTTCAACTATGTATATATATAATGCAACTAATGTTTTTAAATGCGGCCGCACGAACCGCATATGCGTAAGCAACCTGCTGCCGCATTAAAAATGTACATGTATGCAGTTCATGCTGGAAACGACAAAATATGCTGAAAATGAGTTCAAAAATGTCCATAATTCATTATCTGAGTCTCGGACCCTAATCCATAACTTATTACCTCTGTCCCACATATGCAGCACCTCAATGGCTTCTTTTGTAGGCGCTCCATCCTTTGACTTAATTGTTTTGAAATTGTTGAACTAAATGAGGGAGTAAACAAACCGGATAGCTGCTAGGTTCTGATGGGCTCTGGGCCCAAATCTCTACTTGTTGGGCTTCTTGAATGCGGATGGACTACTGGGCTTCTATATGAAAATTCAACTCATACTACGAATTGAATAATGTTTAGAGTAGCCCATTTATTTCTTATATATGAAAATCTCCGCATACTTCTTCTGGGCTGAGCTGCTTTAAATAATTCAACTCAGATAATGGAGATTTCCATTTCTTATATAATTATAAATTATAAATTATATAAATGGGTTGTTGTATAAATTGCAAATACTATTAAAATCCGCATATATATAAATTTGCATGAAAATTCGCACCTGCGGTGGCTTTCTGTATACTGCAACAAAACTGCATTTAAAAACATTGAATGCAACTGTATTAGTCATATACAATTTTATATGCGTATAATGTATTAGCAACAAACTAGCATTACTTGGGCTTTTATATTCCAGCAGCCCAAATTTTATTCATACGGCCCAACTAATTTTCTATTTTCCTCTTTCCTGCGCGATTCCTTTTCTCCGACAATTCATTTCTTTCCTCTATCTTTATTTCCTTTTCCTGCGCGATTCCTTTTCTCCGACAATTCTTCCCGTGCGACTAACCCTAACCCGCTTTGTTTCCCTGCCGCTCTTCTCCACTGTTTGGTTAGTTTTCTAATTTATTGATTTATTGTGAATGGGTATTAGTATGTTAATAGATTAATAGTTCTGTGTAGTTTTAAGGGTCCGACTCCGCTGCTCTCCAAATAGGCGAGCAGGATCCTGCTCTTCCAAATCAGACCGTTGAATTTTTTTCGTGCACGGATCTCAACACAGATGAACGGTCAGATTTGGAAGAGCAGAGTCCTGCTCGCCTATTTGGAGAGCAGCGGAGTTGGTTCCTAGTTTTAAAGCTTACTGCTACTGTGTACTTTAGTACTTGTGTAGTACCAGTATAATAATAAGTGTTGATTTGGGTTCATATTGATGCTAAGGGATTCAGGTATGAAACAGTTTGCTGGATTTGTTTTCCTGAGAAAGAAGAAATACCAACAGAGAGCTAAAGAAAATACCTATTTCATTTGAGTTTATGGATTTCATGCGCACCAATACAATAATATATATTCTTGTCAGAAATTTTTTTGTTAAATAAAAACCATCTATCAGATCAATAATGAGTATTTATATTCTTCGAATCTAGCTAGATTTTTTACTGAGTCATTGCCAATATTTACATTCCGTAGAATCCGATGCTAAGTAAATCCTTTGTAAAATTAAATGAATGATACATTGCTCCAAATAAATGGCAACCTAAGGTCAATGTATTGAATTTTTCATAGAAAATATAAATAAATGTGGGATATGATGGCAACTTTGAGTATCAGTAGGGAGGTTGATGAAAAAGAAAGTGATTCAAGTCTTTTGTGACTTTAGATGCAATTTGAAGAATTTAGTGTTCTAGTGTTTTACTGGTTCTAGTTGATATTGTTATTTTGCGGTAGATGCAAAACTGTAATGCTTTTGTTGTTGAGGGTTGTAGGTGTCTTTGCTGTTATGTGGCAATTGTTTTCTCCAAAAGTGAGATGCCCAAGACAAGAAGCTCTACCGATGGTGTCCTAAGCCATGAGAGAAACTGGTCTGAACTTCCGCAAGACATTCTCTATCTCTTCGCCAAAAAGCTTCGTGATATCTCCGATTTCATACGCTTTCGAGCTGTGTGCAAGATGTGGCAGTTCTCGGCTTCAGTCACGGATCCTCCCCACAACTCCCCTGGCTTCTAGAGTTGAATATACAAAAAGCCACCAATATTATCCACTTCTACTGCCTCTCATCTAGAGAAGTTCATACTATCACCTCTCCAACTTCCTATGGTGCCTGGCTCTATGGCCCAGCATACCACTACGTGCTTGCCTCTTACTTGAGAAATTCCCAGATGTATCTCCTTAATCTTCTTACTCGTGATCAGATAAATGTCCCTTCTGTTAATGCCCATTGGTGCCTCGAATATATTGGCCCAGATTCAATTGAAGGTGGTGATATTGTGATTGTATCAGGAATTACAAAAGATGTTTACATGGAATCGACTACCCTACCCAATATAATAGCTTATTGGCGACCTAATTAAGGCTGACAATTGGGTCTATGTAGAAGGGGTCGGCAGGCCTTTTTTTGGGTCTAATGTATTTTATAGGGGACAATTCTTCAGTAACGACAATGAAACTGGCATTACAAATGTTGTTGATATTACAACCAAAAAATTGGCTTATCAAGTCGCACCACCAGAGGGCGCAAAAGAATGCACAAAAGGTTGAACATATATGGTCGAGTCAGGAGGAAAGATCCTAAAGTTGTTCCAACATTATGAGGGTGAGCAGTGCCACTTTGATCTACACTGTCTTTATTTCCGTGATGGTGGAGGGAAACCTTGTTGGGTGAAAATCATTGATATCGGTGACCAAATGTTATTTCTGCAATATCATTGTGGGCTATCTTTCCGTGCAAGTAATTTTGCTGGATTCAAAGGAAATTGCATTTACTTCAAGAAAGATGGCCAATATCTTTGTAGATACGACATAGGAGAGGGTACAACTGAGGTGTTGTCTTGCCCTTTTAGTTCAAGTCTGACTTGGTTTGTGCCTAGTTTGGTAAAGCTCTCCGATATCAAGTAAGTTTATCTTTCTTCCTAGTCGGGTATTTATTTCCATTTTATATATCTAACTTTTGACCTTGATATGTTGTATGACGAGCTATGATAACCTTAAAAAAAAGGGTTGCATAGGAGACTTGGCATGCCCATTTGGTGGTCAGGTAGAGACAACAGAACTTTTGATACTTCAATGTAAATTAACTCAGACAATTTTGTTTTGGATTTGGAAAAAGTCAAGATTATTTCCATGAGTGGCATTCAATTTCCGACATAATAGAGTTTAGTTTGCTTGTACTTTACCTAAATTCACAAAAATAGTTTTTTTAATGATGATGAGTACAGTTTGTTGGTGTATTTGGTTACAAACAAATTAGTTAATATTTTCAGGCACCACAAAAAATAAAACTAATAAGATTTTGATTTTCAGGATAATGTCAATGATTTTTTATTGCAGTTAAATCATTAGTAATTGTCGGAGAATGCAATATGTGTAGAAGACTTCTTTTTATTGAAGAGTTTTTAAATTTCAAGACACATTGATTTTGAACATGCATGAATGCAGGTTTGATAATGATATTCCATATTGACTTGCTTTTTTATGGTGATATGATAATTCTGTTTCTTTCGATGAGTTTTATTTAACTGAATCATTTTTGTGTGATGGTCTGAAATATCTTCTTTTATGATTATATGTAGAGGAGGGTTCCAAGCACATTTTAATATGATTCAAGCACATTTTAATATGTAGAGGAGGGTTCCAAGTTCAAATTTGGTCTCCAAGCACATTTTAATATGAAGAACACGTTGGAAGGTTCGAATTGACTATTTGAAATTTGAAAATAAAGATATGAGTTTTGGGTGCACGTTAGGTGCACCAAAAGAGGGTGCATTGGAACCCTCCTCTTATATGAAATATTGTTTTGAATTTGTCAGAGCTGAAGCAGTTTTTGTATCGGATTTCATCATTGCTGTACATAAATTATAACGAGGTAAAAATTTTCATTTAGTATTAATGGGTGTTAAAAAACTGACACCATAAGCAGGATGTTGAAAATTATCAAACACAAACTATGTATGACAACTGGACAGAGAGTTATGAGTAGAACTAGGGTGTTCTTAAGTTCACCAAGCCCCTTGGTGAACTCAAGTCTAAAACCCATCAAATTAGCTTCAAACGACGAATCCGAACCGTTAAAACCCGCCTACTTTACGAGTGATGCTTATAAATGTAAAAATTTTATACTTTCGAATTAGTTTAGTATTAAGTCAAGTGGTCAAAATTAGAAGGTTAATAAATTAATTTGAGTGAGCCTATGGTACTATGCATAGCACGGATGGGGTCCGTGCTACGGCCAAAAATTTGACTTTTTAAAATTCTAATGGTCGATCCAACCGTTCAATGTGATAAACATATGAATATGTACTTGCAAACTAAATTTTATATTTTTTCGAATTTTTTTACTATTTTTTTAGATAGGTAGAAAAATCAGTGTTTTCTGAAAATTCTGGACAATTAAAATTCTACCTATCTAAAAAAATAGTAAAAAAATTCGAAAAAAATATAAAATTTAGTTTGTAAGTACATATTCATATGGTTATCACATTGAACGGTTGGATCGACCATTAGGATTTTAAAAAGTCAAATTTTTGGCCGTAGCACGGACCCCATCCGTGCTATGCATAGCACCATAGCCTCACTCAATTAATTTTAATGCATTCATTTTCTGACGTTTTTTGACCACTTGACTCTATGCAAAATTAAAATTTAAAATTTTGAAATGTAGACACATCACTCATAAGGTAGACAGGTTTCAACGGTTCGGATTCATCGTTTGAAGCCGCCGATCCGATGAATTTTAGACTTGACTTCACCAAGGGACTTGTGAACTCAAGAGCACCCTAGTTCTACTTGAAAGTTATTATGATGTGCCAATATCAAAACACAAACTATGTATGTTGATAACTTGACATATCTTCTTAAAGCACATTCATGTTCTATTATGATGTGCCAATTTCAAAGCTCAATCACTTTTATGATGTGCTAATATCATATCAAACTCATCCCATAAATATATGTGTGAATTAAATATATTCACTTACACTTACATGTATTGAAAAAAATACAAATTAAATTTAAATGAAAATGATATTGCAATTGCACATGCACCGAGCTTCATCATTTGAAATGCATGTTTTTAGCACGATTTTGTCTTTTCATAGATTGAAAAGGTGTGAGGAAAAACCGAAACCGTGAGTATAAAAATGTGATTTCAACTCGATAGTAAAATTATATAATAAACAAACTTGGACCCATCTTTTAAACTAAGTAAATAATGGTCTCCCAGTAAATCAGTTTATAATAGTTTTATCAAACATTAGAGAAAAAAAAGGACTAAAATGAAGATATAATGTAAACATTTTTACTCAGAATATAGTTAAAATATTATTTAGTAATTAAATAAATATTTATTTATTTTTATTCATTTTAAGAGATTGGAGAAAATTAAATACAAAAAAATTGAAACATAGAAAATTATTTATATTTATAAAATTAGGTAACTTATGATTTTAGATCTCAGATAACATGTATATGGTTTATCTATATTTAATTGTTCTTAATTTTATATGTCTCGTTAATTTAATTATGTCAAAAAATCAAGAAAAAATGTTAACTTAAATAGTTATTTTTGAGATATCTAAACAAAAGTGAATATATGTGAGAGATCTACATATTGAATTGTACTTGGACTGCTTTTCTGTTTTTGCAATTTTTAGACATGATAGAGGTGTTTTGAAGAACCACATGAAGTACCAGAAAATGCTTTCAATAAACATAGAAAATAAATAAGTAGCAGGAAATCAACAGTTTGTTATTTGTCAACATGTGTTATATTATGTAAATAAGCATTTATTTTTTGAGTATAATGTAAATAAGTATTTGTATATGAAGTTACCAACAACTAAATTAATTGACTTATTCTTAAATTATCAGTTCAGACAATTTTTTTCACTTTTTCAGAAAAAAACTTTTACTTATCATGTCTTGTGTACTTAGTTATTCATAAATAATATAACAATGAGTAAGCACGGACGGAACTGCAGAACTTTTACCTCCTTTAGCTCACTTGGATTCCACAATTTCAAGAAATCTTGAAAACTATTAATATCATTGCCCTTCAATCTCTGATGATATATTTCATCTTTCGCGATAATCTCAATTCAAGTCACCAAATATCATCATCAGGGTGTATAAATCCAAACTAATCAAGGGAGAAAACTAACAAAGGGGAGGTAGGAGTTGGGGTGGAGTAAGTTAATTTGAGTGTGAATTTGAAGTTGGAGCTAATTAGAATTTATTAGTCGATTCATTGCACACTCTGGTCCTGCTCTAATTATTTAAATCTTTCAAAATGTCAGTTAATTATTTGCACAGCAAAACAGAAAAGAAAAATGCATGCATCACATATGTCAGGGCTCTGATTCTGGTCCTGGTCCTGGAATAAACCAGGGCTACGAAAATGATCAATTGGATACCCCAACTCTGCTTCATTTCCATATGCTCCTCCTATCTCTGTCTCCAGAGGCCAGACTGAGAAAACAGAGTACAACCACTTAGTTGTTAACTTGTTATTGAGATTTGAGAAATACATCATTAATTGTTGTAAAAAAATTATAATGGAGGTATATCCTTTCTTTTGTTTGTAACAACTAAGAAAAATCCTATTGATGACATAAAAGAGGGTAATTAACATGAGACTGAGGCATCCTGATAAAGTACATTATTAAAGAGGCTAAGTTAATTACTTGGTATATCGGCATTGTTCTCCAAATTGGCATTGTCAAGCCCTGTAGGGCAATTCGTGCATGCTTCACAACTTTGTCCCAGGCATTTCTCGACATTTTCAATATCTGGACAATCAAAATTAATTTATGTTCAGGAAAATTCATAAAGAAGAAAGAGCAAATCAGATAGAAAGTTAACAGTTGCGGTTGCAGCAGAGTTGCAGGGATCGATTCAAAATATTCTTTGATTTGCACCTACACAGTGCCAATGAAATATTTAGGTCTCCCTCTGACTATCAAAAGACCCATTAAGTTGCATTACCAGGATACTATTGATTCTGTACAACAAAGGCAAATCTACTTTCCTATGGGGATAGGATTACGCTGGTAAAATATGTCTTTTCGGCAATACCATTACACTACATGCAAGCTTTTAAAATTTCCAAAGAGGTCCTTTGGCATATTTACAGACTAAGAAGGAACTTCCTATGAAAAGGTAATGAATCATGCAAGGGGATCAATTGTCTGGTTAATTGGGATAAGGTTTGTGCTTTGAGGATCAATGGCAGTCTGAGCATTTTGGATCAAATGGCTTTGGAAGCTCCAGCGGGAGGACCATGGTCTCTGCCTCTCTGGGCGGGAACGGTGCGGCATCTATAAGGCAACTATGATTTATCTCAGTTCAGTACTACTGTCAGCACCTTCTTCATGAAATCAACTTGGGATCTCCTCCCTTTAGATAGTTGCTCAACTAATACGAATGGGGCTTCCGGTGAGCTTCATTGGAATTGGACTAGTAATGGGCAATTCGCTTGCTCTTCAGCATACCTCACTATGTATAATAGAGGGGTAAACTATCAATATGCAAAGGCCTTGTGGAAACTCAAAGTACCAACGCAAGGATAGAATTTTTGTGTGGCTTCTTTTGGAGGATAGGTTGCTAACACAACAGATTCCTGTAACGAGGGGTACGTTGCAAGGTGACAGGTGCCTGTAAATTATGCAACTCCAACACTCTGGAGACTAGAGATCACATGTTTTGGGAATGTACTTACGCGGTATGATTCTGGATGGGTCTATGCGCGCAGGTGAATTTACCTATACCTACGGGGCTATCTATAGTGCAAGCTTGGTGGATATATCTACGTCACTCGTTGTCCAAGAGGGATCGGGTGCATTGGGATACAGCCTAGGCAGCAGGAGCTTGGGCATTGTGGCGTGAGAGGAATCGGTAAACTTTTTCACGAAAATGCAATTTAGCCAGAACAAATGTGGGGTTATCTATAGTGCCCACTGATTAACGACACAGCTAGCGTTGGAGATAACAAGTTGGCAACAATTTAGCCCGAACAAATGTGGGGTTTTTTGATAGGGTTTGGTAATAATCTGGGGGGGCGTTCATGATACCTTGCTTTTTAGAGATTGAGCCTAGCAGTGTTGTTTTATTTTCATCTACTGTAAATAACATTTTGGTTTTGTACCTATTTTTTTTATCAATATATATGTGTGACCTTCAAAAAAAAGGAGAGGTTAATTGCATGAGTCGGCAAGGCAGAAGCAGAACAATCCAAAAGCTGTTTATAATTTTAATTCTGTCTTAATGTACAGTTTTAATTAATTTGCTTTGCAAAGATCACAGTAACGAGGTAATTATGAACACTAATGCCATGCTAAGAGAGGTATTGCAAAGTATTTAATCAGTATTCCATAAATTGTTTATGTTTGTTTACAATTTTGTTATTGTCTCGTGGTAATTGTGCATATTGCCTGGAATTCTTAGTTTTAATAACGTGGTAATTACGCAAATTTAAAATGAGTTCTAATAAAACAATCAATAAATTGGGGTAAATTTGTGAGTTTTTTTAAATTTAGAAAGGTAAATATGATATTATGTTATTTCAAAGTTTTTGAGGGTTGTATATGAAATTCCATTTTTTTTATGAAGGGAAGACGGAGGGTGGGAAGAAATGACAGTACACAGTATTTTAAAATAAGGGCAAAATTGTCTTATACTTTTTTCTTAATGTTGATCAAGAGACTAAATTGAAAAAGAGTAGGGTTAAAAGGCTCCATCGGTTTTGTATTCATCATTCCCCAACATCATTATCTCTAATTGCAAAGTTTAAACAGTCGATTCGAACCGCTCAATATGATCTTCATATAAAAATGTGCTTGGATAATTTTATATTTTTTGAAATTTTTTTGCTATTTTTTAAGATAGGTACAAAATCGATGTTTTTAAAAGATTCTGGACCATTCAGAAATAATGATTTTGTATATTTAGACTTTGAAAATAGAGATAATGATGTTGGAGCATAATGGAGCACAAAACCAATTGTGCATTTTAACTCTACTCATTTAGAAATGGATATATTATAATATAAGTGAGTTAAGATGGATAAATAACTAATTTTCAAATTATGATGGGTAAATATCTAATTGATAAAGTTGTAATGGGTATATATATAAATCTTTATTTTTTTTATTGGCTGTTCTGTTGTCGGTCACGTGCCCCCACACCATGTCACATTTATGTGGCCGCTCCAAAAAAAAAAGCTGGATTTTGGGGCAATGGTTTTTGACTTTTCACTAGAAAGATAACTTATTTAATGACTTGGTACCACTCACAAATTTCTTTTATTTTTTTTATTATTATTAGGAATCAAGAAATATGTTCTGAGTTTCTTAGAGCATTCCAATGTTGTTCATGAAAAGAAAAAAAAATTAAAGAGAATATATGTTAACAACAATCATATTATTCATAATTTCGTATATATTATGAAGCGTTCATGACTAGAGATACAGGAACATGGGTCATTTTACTTTTATCATTGTTCTGCTTTCTTAGTTTCTACTGGTTTTGTTGGTTTCCTAAGGAGTTTGTTGTAAAAAAAAAATGATAGAGGTAGTTTTTGAAGTTTTTTGTAGAATGCTATTGTTGATGTATACACTTGTATAATTGCTTCTTTATGTAATATATTATATATGTGCTTACCGGCTTGTTCACCAAAGCATTCTGACGTTTATATATAGAGGAAAAATAAATAAATTACATTTACATTTTTTTATTAACGAAAACAGATACTCTCTGCATGACCCAAGCCAACTCTTGACAAACAACAAAAATTGGGCCTGAAGATGAATTATGGAGTAATTAAATTGAAACTCCAATTTTGTTGTTTATATAGCACATATAAGAAGGTTATAATTAAATGTTATGTGTCTGTAAAATTAATTGAGATTAATTTTCGGGACGAAGTTGTTATTTAGTTCATTTGATCTGTTTAATTTTCTTTATACTCGCTATTTGATCTGTTCAATGAAATCCATTTTTGTTTGTATTTAGTTTTCTCTAATATCTCAAAAAAAATATAATTTATTTATTATTGAATAGTACTGTAACTATTTTTAAAGAATTTTGTTTCCGGCTTTTAGTTTGTGTTCTTTTTTTTATGTCTGGCAAGAGTATTATAAATTTATTTATTTGAAGAACCTTTTCACTTAGTTTATAGATGGGTCAAATATTATTATTATAAAAAAATTCTATCAAGTTATATCATACTTTATACTCAAGATTTCTGATTTTTCTCACACCTTTTCTATCTATGAAATGACAAAAACGTGAGAAAAACATGCATCCCCAATGATGATGCTCCGTGCAAAACAATCAAATTATTGTTGCTTTGTGAATGAGCACCTACAATATAATTTTCATTTAAATTTAATTAGTTCTTTCAATCACATGTAATTAAATGTTAATGAACATATATATTGATCCACATATATTTTTGTGTGATGAGTTTTGATGATATGATATTGATACATTATAAATTTAGTTGAGCTTTAACAACTCTAAAACATGTTTAAGTCATCAAACTTTTGTAATGAATACGTCTTGTGTAATAACTTTTTCTTCACAATCCACAATACAAGTATGTGTTACTCATTACTACTAAATTAAGAATTATAATCAAAATTAGTTTTCATATTGTTAATAAATAGTATTTTTAATTATATTTATGTAACACATAACCTGTTCAATTCACAGACAGTGATCACTTAAATATTGTTTAGTGTTATTAATTACTAATTCAATCGCATCAATAATGTACAAATTAAATGCACAAGTTTTTACAATATAGGAGAGTTCTAAATAGCTAGCTATACATGCGCTATAACTTTTTTGGACCTCAAAAGCTATAGCGCTATCAATCGTTCAACGCTATAGCTTGCTATAACTAATTTTTTAGCATTTCCGTGATGACGCGATAAAGCGATAATCGCTATTTAGAACCTTTATATTATCGACTCATCTTGATGGACTTGTTGATAAGTTGTGGCGGGTCTTTACAGCCTCCTGTGCTACACAAATGGTTCTAGTCATAGTGACAAATGAATTATTCGGATTCGGTTCGGCAGAGTCAAAAGTTTGTGATTCAGAAATAATTAGGGTATATTTCGGAAATGATTCAGAATTATCTGGACCGAAGATCTCAGTCCCACAAGGGAGCAAAAAAAAAACCAAAAAATAAATCGTGAATAATTCATAAAATTCGGGAAAAATTCGTAAAATTCGCGAATAATTCGTTCAACCGAATAATTCGTTGTTCGGTTCGCCATCACTACAAAAGCGTTTAATTCACGAATAATTCACAAATTAAACGCGAATTTTGTGACTATGCTAGTCAGATTTTGGCTGGTCTTATCAATTTAAAAGACGGTTGACCAGAGCTTTTGAGGAGATTTATACACCGTGACTATCGGAAAAATACTTGTGTGACGAAAGCATTGCAACTGATGACAAAATAAAATTGAGCCAATTTTTTATTCTTTTCTTTCCAATTTTAAAATTTAAGATGAAATATGCTTGTATTTTCTTTTTCTCTTTGTTCTTTTTTCCTTTCTTCATCTTTTACCTTTTTATTTATTTAAATGAAATTTAGCAGACCAAAAACAAATACTTCTCAAAAAAAACATTTTCCTTTCACCTTCACTTATGAGATAACCAAATTATCCTTTAATATCATAGAGGAAAGGCCAATGTAACAATAATTAATAATAGAGCAGAGTTAAAATGCATCATTAGTTTTGTGCCTCAACCATACTTCACATTTTTATCTTTATTTTTAAAGTAAAAAACAGTCGATCCGGACCGCTCAACATGATATCCATATTAAAATGTGCTTAGGGACCAAATTTTATATTTTTTGAAATTTTTTTATTATTTGTTTAGATAAGTACAAAATCACTATTTTTGGATGGTCCACAAGCAGTGATTTTGTACCTATCTTAAAAAATATTAAAAAATTTCCAAAAAATATAAAATTTTGTCTCTAAGCATATTTTAATATGTAGATCAAGTTGAACGGTTCAGATCGATTGTTTGAACTTTGAGAACAGAGATAAAGATGTGGGGTATGGTTGGAGCACAAAACCAATGGTGCCTTTTAACCATTGATTGCCTTAATTACAAGCTATCACGCATAAATTTTTTTGGAAATTAATATATTTCCAATTTTTCAGCGAGAATTAATATTGGTTATAATTACAATTTTTACATTAAATATTTGCCTCTTAAACCAGGACAAGAAAATGGCTTTGCTATTGGAACTTTTTTGCATTAAAACAATCCACAATGTGTTGCCATTATTTAATTTTTTTTTTTAAATCTCCGCAGAAGCTGCAAAGTCGTGAGAGAGGCTCGAACTATCGACTTTTGGGTAACCACAGTCCTAAGACTTTTTCTCTTAGCCAACTATGCTACCCCATCTCGTTCTCATAATTAATTAAAGTTAATAGCAATCAAATAAATAATATTTACGCATGATATTCATTGTTCAAATAAGGTCTTTTACTAAATTGTTCAAATAAGGTATTTTAAATATATTAACATTATAATGATGAGCCGAATCAAATGGCACAACGTTAAAAATAATTAACAGTATAAAATGTCAGCAATAGGCCTATTAATAGTGGTTAAATGTACTGATGAATATTGGGCCTTAACTTTCCGAAAGAAAAATAAATGGGCCGTCTACTACTCTCATAGGTTGGACACAAATCAAAATGGTAAAATAACAATGAGGTACTTATTTAATTCATTATAATAAACTATAGGCACCATAAGTCACTTTGTTTGGTATAAATCCTCTTTTAAGCATTTCATCATACAGTTGTATATAAATTTGTTGATATTGTACAAGGATGCCGAGCTATGTCAAAATGTATCTATTTTTTTCTCTTTTTTTCTTTTGTTTTCTTTTATATATAAATTTAGTTGTATAGTATAATAATCAATATATGTGTGAATTGTTATCGAAATTTATATATAATAAATATTTACAAATACATAATTGTTTCAAAAATCAGCGATTGAACTGGTGGACCCACTGTTCTGACCAGTACACCAGTTAACCGAAGCTTTATCGAGTCAATGCCACGTCCAACTTGATAACATTACTTTTATCTTTTTAAAATTCAATTTACAAATGAATCTTTAAACTTTTGAACATCACAAATGATTCTAAATTTTATAAATTTAATCTGACTATTAAACATTGGAAATAATTCAAGAAATGACTTTTCAGAAAAATTATAAAAATTCAAAGATGTTACACATATATAATAAGAAAAATTAAGAAATGAAATTAAAAATCAACACAATCATATTTGTGTTTCTCTACGGAAATGAATTATTCATGAAGGACGTGATCGGATAAAACAACAAACTATGCAATCTTCAAAGCAACACAATAAATTAATGTTAGCATAACTTACTTTCTTTAATTTCATTCAACATCAAATCATCACAACGATTATTTTTTTTTAAGTGTCAAAAAAATCAATACAAAACAAAGGCATTATATTCTAACATAATGATGTGATTTATCACATGTTTAGAAAATCGAATCTCAATTCAAAATTCATCATATTTATATCAATTATAGTAGTGTACACTGTACATGTGTACAGCTAAAACTGGAAATCAAATACAAAAACAGTACATAATTTTTATTTAACAACAAATTATGAAACTTAAAGAAAATTGTCCATCTATAAGCTGTTAATGAGAGGACTTAACTTTTTGTTAAGTTGTTTCCACCTCCCTAAAAAAAGAATAAACAATTTATTTGTTTATCTCGGATATTTAAAACAATTAAAAAATTATTAAAGCGAGATGAATAATTATGTCCGTTAATTTCTATGTAACGTTTTATTTTACTTTGATTCATGAAATATCTTATTTTTACAATTATGACCAATTTTCTTTATTTCTATTTTTTTATTGTGTTTAATTTTCTCTGATATCTTACAAGATAAAAGAAAATAAATAATTCATAATATTTTTGTTGGGAGTATTTTGGAAAAGAGGGAAAAAACAGAAAACATGGCAGCAGCCGAAATTTTTCATAACTCCATTTTTTTTCATTGATTAATAAACATAAACAGATCTGGTATTTATAGTGGTGCATATCCCTCATTTCGCACCCCACTAACTCCACTAACTTTGCTATAACTAATCTATAACCAACCCACTACATGACATATTAATTAAAAACTACCCACTACTTCCTGCACATGTCTAAATGGATAACTTGCTACCTAAGTTAACAATCAGTTTTTAATTAACTCTAAACAGAAAATAAACTGCTCTAAAAAACCGAAACTTAAAAAACTGCATCTATTATGCATTTGGGTGCGGACTTGGATTATTTTCAACACCCCTCTTAATCCAAAGTCCAGCACATTCATCATGTCTCGACACCAGTTGAACTTCTCTCGTGTGAGTGATTTGGTCAGCACATCTGCAACTTGCTGGTTCGTGTTCACATACTGCAACTCTATCATCTTTTGCTCAATCAGATCTCGTATGAAATGGAGCCGAGTGTCTATGTGCTTTGTTCTGTTGTGATGCACCGGGTTGTTACTAATTGCAATTGTCGACTGATTATCACAATAGAGTATTGTTGCACCTTTCTGCTCACAATCTAACTCTTCCAATAAGCGCCTTAACCATACACCTTGGCATGCTGCTGATGTTACTGCATTGTACTCAGCTTCTGCGGTTGATAGTGCAACTGTTGATTGTTTCTTCGAATTCCAACTTATTACGCTATTGCCAAAGAAGAACACCTAACCTGTTGTGCTTTTTCGATCATCTATGCTGCTTGCCCAGTCACTATCGCTGTAGCCTATCAAACACGGTTCATCAACACCCTTGTACCACAGACCATAGCTTGTTGTACCTGCAATATACCTAAGAATTCGCTTTGCTGCTCCCATGTGTTGTTTAGTTGGATTCTTCATGTATCTCGCAACCATTCCAACTGCATGTGTGATGTCTGGTCTTGTGTGCGTCAAGTACAACAGACCTCCCACCAAACTCCTAAACCGAGTTGCATCTGCAGCTCCGGTTCCATCAATTGCTATCAACTTCTCATTTGTATTCATTGGAATTAGTACGGGATTGCAATCTTTTAATCCAAACTTTTCTACCAAGTCTCTTGCATACTTGCGTTGGGATACAAAGATTCTTCCCTTCTTTTGTTCAACCTCCAGACCTAGAAAGTAATGCATTTCTCCTAGACCGGTCATCTCAAACACACGCATCATTTGTTCTTTAAACCCCTTCACCATTGCGTCATATGTGCCAAAATAAATCATATAATCAACATAGAGACATACCGCTATTAAACCTCCTTTTTCTTTGCGTTTGACATAGAGATTAGGCTCATTCTTGCTTCTCTCAAATCCCAATTTCTGAAAATGTGCATCAATCTTGCTGTACCATGCACGGGGAGCCTGCTTCAAGCCGTATAATGCTTTGAACAAACGGTACACCCAATGTTCTTTGCCCTTCACCACAAACCCTTCCGGTTGCTCAACATAAACCTCTTCTTTTAGTTCACCATTGAGGAATGCTGACTTCACATCAAATTGATAGATAGGTTGTCTCAATTGGGCAGCCATTGCAATCAACAACCGAACCGTTTCAAATCTGGCCACCGGGGAGAACGTCTCTTCATAGTCTATGCCTTTCTTTTGTGCATATCATTTTGCCACTAATCTTGCTTTGTATTTTAATACACTGCCATCTGGACCAAATTTAGTCTTGTAAACCCATTTAACTCCAATTGCATTGCGATCTTTTGGTAATTCCACCAACTTCCAGGTTTGGTTTTGCTCAATTGAACTCATTTCTTCTTTCATTGCTTGCACCCATTCCTTTCTTTCTACGGCTTCTTCATAGGACAATGGATCTGCTACATACATAACCTGAGTTGCTTCATACAATTCTTGTAAGGATCGTACCTTTCTTCCTTGTGTATCCGGATCAACCATCCGATGTGATGTGCTACTCGAGCTTGGACTGCTTTGCGGCTGCTCACTGCTGCCTTCTTCTTCTTCATCTTCTATTTCTGCTATTGGTGTGTTGTCTTCCTCCATAGACCAATTCCAACTAGCATTCTCATCAAACATGATATTTCTACTGACTATAATCTTCTTTGTCACCGGATTAAACAACCTATAACCTTTAGATTGTATGCAATACCCAATGAACACACACTTTTTAGATTTTGAATCCAGTTTTTTTCGGTTTTGTGTGCTTATGAGAGTGTAAGCAATGCACCCAAAAACACGCAAATGCCCCACATTGGGCTTCCTTTCAAACCACTCTTCAAACGGTGTTTTGTTCATCACTGCCTTGGTTGGTGACAGATTTAGAACATATACCGCTGTTGCTACTGCTTCAGCCCAAAAACTATTCGGCATACCTTTAGATTTCAGCATACTTCTTGCTAGTTCTACTACCGTGCGGTTCTTGCGTTCAGCTACACCGTTTTGCTCAGGTGTGTATGGAGTGGTCAGCTACTGTAGCACCCCTTCTTTCTCACAAAACTGCTTGAATTCTTTTGATTGAAACTCACCACCACGATCTGATCTTAGAGCTTTCAGCCTAGCCCCTGTTTGCGTCTCTGCCATGGCTTTGAACCTTTTGAACAGCCCAAACGCTTCACTTTTATAGCTAAGAAAATATACCCAAGTCATCCTACTATAATCATCAATAAACAGCATAAAATACTTGCTTCCTCCCATTGATTCAACCTCCATAGGCCCGCACAAGTCAGTATGCACCAACTCGAGTACCTTGGTTGCACGCATCGACTGATCTTTTGGAAATGGCAGCTTCGATTGCTTGCCAAACACACATCCTTCACATAACCCGATTTCACCAATTTCGGGTAACCCATTCACCATTTTCTTTTGATTCAACAATCTCAAACCATTCATGTTTAGATGACCATACCTTAAATGCCATAACTCGCTGGAACTAATCTCCTTGGCTGCAAGTGCCTTGTCTTTCACCTTGGCTATCTCCAGAGGGAACAAGTTGTTTTGTGTCTTCTTGATTGTTGCCATCGTTTGATCCGTGGCTGCATCTACAATTCTGCAATTGTCGCCTTCAAACTTGATGGTACACCCGCTGTCCATCATCTGACCGATGCTGAGTAGGTTTTGGGACAATTGAGGAATATAGTACACATCATGTAGCATCCGTGTATTGTGACTGCTGGTCTGCACGGCTACTCTTCCTTTTCCTTCAACATGAATCTCTTTATCGTCACCAAGCTTTACTGCCTTCTTATATGACTCATCTAATTCATCAAATAGATGTTTGCAACCCGTCATATGGTTTGAGCACCCGCTGTCCAAAAACCAAATTTGACTCGCATCTGATTCTTCATAGGTTTTGGCCATGAACAACTGTGCCTGATTGTTCTTCTCTTCAACAAAACTTGCATGTCCTTCTTCTCTTTTCTTCTTGTAGCAGTCGGCCTGCACATGACCGGGCTTGTGACAGTAATAGCACTCCACATCTTGACCTTTTTCTCTCTGTTTCTTGTAACAATCGGCTTGCATATGCCCTTTCTTGTGACAGTAGTAGCATTCTACATCTTTCTTCGGTTGATTAGAATGCGGTTGATTGTAACTCGGCTTGCCTCTGCCTCTGCCACCTTGACTGCCTCGACCTCTGCTGTAACCTTGGCCTCTACCTCTGCCTTGCTGTTGGCTTCTTGAGGAATTGCCATTGGTATAGAAAGCTTTGGTGTCATCCTTTACTTCTGATCTGTTGAGACGAACTTCATGGACTTGCAGTGATCCCATCAACTCATCAAACGTGTAGGTGGACAGATCTTTGGATTCTTCGATTGCCGCCGCCACATGATCAAACTTGGTTGTTAGGCTGCGCAACACCTTCATCACCACCGTCTTTTCTGGAAGATCTTCTCCACAACTTCGGATTTGGTTGACTATTGTTGTAACTTGCGTGAAAAAGGATTGAACTGACTCGCCTTGTTTCATGTTCAATGTCTCAAACTCCCGTCTCAAGCCCTGCAACTTGATGGCTACCACCTTGGAACTTTCCTGAAATGCGGTTTTCGGAGTTGTCCAAGCCTGATTTGCTGTTTATGCTGCTGCAATCTTTGCAAACACCGATTCGTGTACGGCTTGCTGAATGAAGAAGAGCGCCTTTGCATCTCGCTTGGCTGTGTCGATTGGTGTCGGATCAGGATTCGGTATTCCCTTGTCTGCTAGTTCCCACAAGCCATGAGATTTCAGCATAGTTCGTATCTTGATGCTCCAGAATTCGTAATTCTCACCCTTGAACAAAGGTACCATCTGATTTGACATGCTAATGGTGGTGTTGTTGCCTGCGTCGGCCATGGTCGGATCTGCCTTGATCTCTCACCTTTGGCTTGGTCGGATCTGCCTTGATCTCTCACCTTGCTCTGATACCAATTTTGTTGGGAGTTTTTCGGAAAAGAGGGAAAAAAACAGAAAACAGGGCAGCAGCTGAAATTTTTCATAACTCCATTTTTTTCATTGATTAATTAACATAAACAGATCTGGTATTTATAGTGGTGCATATCCCTCATTTCGCACCCCACTAACTCCACTAACTTTGCTATAACTAACCTATAACCAACCCACTACATGACATATTAATTAAAAACTACCCACTACTTCCTGCACATGTCTAAATAGATAACTTGCTGCCTAAGTTTACAATCAGTTTTTAATTAACTCTAAACAGAAAATAAAACTGCTCTAAAAACCGAAATTTAAAAAACTGCATCTTTTATTCATTTTGCTGCTGACTTGGATTATTTTCAACAATTTTCACTATGTTAAAAATAATACATTGTTTTTTCATATCTGTCTTTCTTTCCTTTGTGTGACAAGATTGTTATTATATAATTTCGATATATAGTTAGATCATATTTTATACTCATGGTTTATATTTTCAAATCACGCCTTTCCAATATTTAAATTGACAAAAATGTGATGAAAACATGCATCCCAAATGATGACTATATATGCATACCGCATATTGTTCCATACTAGCGATCAATCTTTCAATGCTTTTCAATTATTCACTTATCGCATTTAATTAAAATTGTAGCACTAGTACAGATACCGCTACTAACTATGGTAAAAAAATGGACTTTTACACTGTTTTCAAACCATGTACAATAACTCTAATCCTACACGGTTTCTTTATTAAAAACTGTGTGTAATTCAAGAATTTTAAAAAAAAAATCACACGAAATTTTAGATCTAAATTCAAATCAAACTCTAGACCTGAATTCAAATTAAACTCTAGACCTAAATTCAAATTAAATCCTAGATCTAAAAACCATAAAGACTAAACTAAATTAAAAAAAAAAACACTACAACACTACATTTACCAATATATAAACAACAATTACAATTACATATATATTATTAGTTATATGAATCACATTCTAATTAAAATAAATAAAAATATAACAAAAAAACCCTAGATCTAACACTTTGTACATTAGATGAACAATGGCTAAGAAAAAGTATGGTAAAGGACAAAAAAATTGAAAATTAGAAATGAAAAACTTAATCGAAAACTTCAACTTAAGTTTTCAGGCTCTTCTCTTCATTTTTTTTTAAATTCTGAATTTCAGAAAGGGACATAGCGGTCAACATTGATATGTTCTTCTCGCAAGCTCTCCGTAAAGTGGTCATTTGCTCAAATCGGATATTTGAGCACCGTTTTATGGCTATTTGAAGTTAAGTCGTCGGAAATTGTCTTTTCGGTGAAGATATCGCCTCTCTTGTCTTATCTCTTGCTCTAACCTCGCCTGTTTTGATTTACTGGACTCATAGAATGGCCATGTACAACCTCCAGGAAAGGAAATAGATGTTTTAGAAATGACTTAGATAAGACTTAGAAAAGATAGTCAAAGATGCATTTTAACAGAAATGCACGGAATAATGATGTGGAAAAATTTATATTTTTTTTCATCACACATGAATTATACAGTAAAACTATGTAGAATTGTTGGAGTAAAAAAACCGTGTATAATTTGATCAAAGTGTACACAGTTTTATTGTGTACAACCATGTACGAGTGTTGGAGCATATTTATAAACAGTGAAACCGTGTATAATTAGACCATATTTTCAAAATAAATTTTCAAAACATTATTTTTCTGCTTAGAACACATATTTAATAAGAATTTTGAACAAACATATATAATACATATTGTACGTATGCTTTGCGTTACAACTTACATGGTTAAGGTCCTAAGGATAAATGAGAGGCAAGTTCAGGGTAACTTCGGATAAAGATAACTGTACGGTTGGATGGCTCTCTTAACTGTACGGATGGTCCCTAATTTCAACGCGTGGGGGAAATAAATGAGAGGCGAAGTTTGGACGAAGGTCTTCAATTGATGAAATTGAGTTAAGCAAACAAAGGAAATCGTACAGCACCAAGTTAAAAAAAAAAGTCTATGAGTGTCGGCACGTCTTTTCTTCGCTGTGCTTTTTGCGTTACATGGTCAAGGTCCTAATAAGGATAAATGAGAGGCAAGTTCCGGGTAACTTCCGATAAAGATAACTGTACGGTTGGATGGTCCCTAATTTCAACGCGTGGGGGAAATAAATGAGAGGCGAAGTTTGGACGAAGGTCTTCATCGGAAGTTACCCTGAACTTGCCTCTCATTTATCCTTATTAGGACCTTAACCATGTAAGTTGTAACGCAGAAAGCACAGCGTAGAAAATACGTGCCGACACTCATAGACTCATAGTTAAGGATAAGATATGATGTGTTCTATCACTAGTACAAAAGCTCATTGAGCATACGTACACTATATATTATATATATTTGTTCAAAATTCTTATTAAATATGTGTCCAAAGTAGAAAAATGATGTTTTGAAAATTTTACTCTGAAAATATGATCTAATTGTACACGTTCACTGTTTACAACCGTGTATAAATATGCTTCAACATTCATACACGGTTGTACACAATAAAACTGTGTACACTTTGATCAAATTGTACACAGTTTTTTTACTCCAACAATTCTACATGGTTTTTTTGTATAATTCGTGTGTGATGAAAAAAATATAAATTTGTCCACGTCATTATTCTGTGCATTCCTGTTAAAATGCATCTTTGTCTATCTTTTCTAAGTCATTTCCAAAACATCTATTTCCTTTCCTGGAGGTTGTACATGGCCATTCTCTGAGTCAAGTAAATCTAAACAGGCGAGCCTAGAGTGAGAGATAAGACAAGAGAGGCGATATCTTCACCGAAAAGACAATTTCCGACGACTTAACTTCAAACAGCCATAAAACGGTGCTCACATGTCCGATTTGAGCAAATGACCACTTTTCGGAGAGCTTGCGAGAAGAACATGTCAATGTTGACCGCTACATCCCTTTTCGAAATTCAGAATTACAAAAAAAACAAAGGGAAGAGCCTGAAAACGTAAGTTGAAGTTTCAATTAAGTTTTTCATTTCTAATTTTCAATTTTTTTGTCCTTTACCATACTTTTTCTTAGCCATTGTTCATGTAAATGTATCAAGTCTCAGATCTAGGGTTTTTTTGTTATATTTTTATTTATTTTAATTAGAATGTGATTCATATAACCAGTGTTCTAAATAGCGCGCTATAGCGGCGCTATAGCGCCGCTATAGCGTTTTTGGACCCCAAACGCTACGCTATGACATCAAAATGCGCTATTTGCGCTACGTCCGCTATAGCAACCGCTACAGTGCTATAGCGGTCCGCTATTCGCGCTATTTGCGCTATACAATATGGGTTTTTTTTTTAAAGCAATTTATATGGGTTTTAAATAAAGATAAAAAAAATCTCAAACCGAAATTGAATTTGTTGCTACTTGCTACAGATAAATCAATTTGAAATTGGGAATAGAAATTGAAATTTGAATAGAAAAAAAGTCCAAATCGAAAATAAAATTTGAATAGAAAAAAAAAATTATGTCATGAATCATGATGCTTAAGATATTTTTAATAGGAAAAATCGATAGTTTATGATATTACTATGGATATTTTGAACCGCAATTTGAACTTTGTACTGGTTCAATATGAATATTATAATTTCTTAATTACTTTGGTGTTATTTATTGTTCTATGAGACTTTAGATAATGTTGATATTTAGTACAAATATTGAATATACGAAATGTAAAAAAAAAAACGCTATTTGGAATAGCTTCCGCTATAGCGACGCTATTCGCTATAGCTTTTTTTTTAGCCTTCCCGCTACGACGCTATAAACGCTATTTAGAACCTTGCATATAACTAATAATATATGATGTAATTATAATTGTTGTTTATGTATTGGTAAATGTAGTGTTGTAGTGTTTTTTTTTTAATTTAGTTTAGTCTTTATGGTTTTTAGACCTAGAAATTAATTTGAATTTAGGTCTAGAGTTTGATTTGAATTCAAGTCTAGAGTTTCATTTGAATTCAAATCTAAGGTTTCATGTGATTTTTTTTTTTAATTCTTGAATTACGCACAGTTTTTAATAAAGAAACCGTGTAGGATTAGAGTTACTGTACATGGTTCGAAAACCGTGTAAAAGTCCTTTTTTTTACCGTAAGTAGCGTTATCTGTACTAGTGCTAGTTAATGGTGTTAGAGCATTTTACTCAGGTAAAGAATGTACATTATCTATATGTCGTTCAAGGTTAGAGAAATATGTGGTTTTACAATGTGATAGAGGTGGTCTCTATCGTGATACATGCGATGTGTCTTTAGGTGAAAGAGAAAAGACAACTGGAACATGTTGGATCAACTGTACTTTACAAAAATAAAAGTAAAAAGGCAGATGAAGGAATTTAGACAATTGAAATACATAATTTATCTCACAACCATAAAGCATCTGTCGATATCTCTAGTCATCTTTCTTTTTTACAACTATCACAATAAGATATCGAAAATGTTGACCATATGACTCAATCTAGAATACTGCCAAGAAAAATTCTCTCTTCTTTACATTAAAAGAATTCAAAGGTTAAAGTCCCCTCTACAATAATGTATAGTGTAAAGGCAAAAATTTGTAGAGAAAAAGTTAAGAGGTCAAACAATGATTCAAGTTTGATTCGAAGAATTAGGAGAAGGAGAATTTGAGTATGATATTCTCTCTTGCACATCTTTTCTTTATACATCCTATGTATTACTCAGGTTATGAATTTCTCGAGTGTTTTCATTACGGATTGTACCTACAAAACAAATAAGTATAAAATGTCACTTCTTCGTATTATTATAATCTCGTGCTTTAACACTTTTTTATACTGATATTGTATGCTTTTCAATTTTTTTTTTTTTTTACTGACTTCTGTTTCTTTAGGAAAAATAAGGATAAGAGTCCTTATTTACTTTATTAAAGCAATATCAAAGTTTGAAGGAAATGAAATCTGTTACATAGTAAAAAAGATAAACATATTTAAATTGCATTTAACCTTAGTGACAACAAAAAAATTGAAAACTATTGTAAATAAAGATAAAATAAAAATCTTCCACACTGACAATTTAGAAGTCAGTTTAGAAACTTCTTTACACAATAAATAAAAAGAAAAAAAATAAAACTGTTTAAAATAAAAGATAAAATATTTTGAATTACCATTGTTAAGTTGGAATTTGAGAATTTGAAATAAATCTTGAAGAACATTGGAAATTTTTCTGAATGTCAATCAAAATAAATGACATATCTACTTATTATTCTCATCATTTATTTTCTTTATTTGCACCGATTACTATATTTCTCTCACCGTTGGCCTGTACGAATTAAAATTTGACCTGTTAAAATATGCACCATGACTGGACTGGCTTCTCTTTAAGGCAGAGAGGCCCACAGTGGCAGGTACCTCTTAAATCAGCATGTGATAGGTTCCTGCTCAATAATGCCAAGGCAAAGAGCCGACATGAAAATAAATGTTGAATAGCAAAAGCGGGTTCCACATCCAACTTTCATCATAGTTTTTCTTTCGAAATTTTTATTTCTACTATTTTAAAAAAATAAATAAATCAAATAACCATCGTTTGGTGGAAATTCGAATTCTAGTACGGCTGCATCGGTATTCTGCGGATCTATTTCAGCAGGACCGCAGAATACCGATGCGGACCCTTAAATGGGTCCGCAGAACCATTATGCGGATCCATTTTTCTTTTTTTTCAATCCTCTTTTCAAACTTTGCTGTGGCACGGATTTCTAGACATCAAAAAAATATTAAAAGACTAAAAATTTGAGTAAAGTCGCGGCACGGATTTATAGAAAATCAAAAAATAATAAAAAACTAAAAATTTGATATATGTCGCTGATGTAGTGGTGTATCGGTAAAACCAAAAAAAAATAAAAAAAATGATTCTGCGGACCCAGCCAGGTGTCCACAGCGGTATTCTGCGGCCCCGCTGAAATGAGTCCGCAGAATACCGATGCGGCCGTGTTAGAATTCGAATTCCCACAAAACGATGGTTATTTGGTTTATTAATTTTTTTAAAATGGTAGAAATAAAAATTTCGGGTTTTTCTTACATATTCAAACATATGAGGAAGAACTAGAGATATTGCAGCTTGAAATTAGTTTTGATTTCATCTAGCTCATGTAAGTGCGGATTTTACTTTTCTTTTCTTTTCTTTTTTTTAGTGTGGAAGATGAATTAAGACGGATCACATACATAAATTTATTATGAATCATTACCTGTTAACACAACATAATCTAAATAATTTTACTATTTAGTAATCATTTTACCATAGAATTTTTCTTTCCTTAAAATTCATGTTAATAAAATAAGTTAATTTGTTTAAAATTTATTTCTCTCTCATACATTAGTATATGATATTTTTTTTGAGATAGAAATTAAAGATATATGTCTAACCATCCTATAATTTTTCATTATTTTTATTGTCCATAAGGACCTCCATCCAGATTTTAAACTCACAACCTCTCACACGGAGGGTGTTATTCTTTGCCACTAGGCCAATTGTTGGTTCTCATTATTATATTTTTAAAGATACAAGAGTTTATAGCTCATTAATGTTGATAGAAAAGAAATTCATACAAGTTGATACCTGATAAATTTTTTTCTTCATTAATGCTGTGAAATGATAAATTATTTAGTTTGATTTTTTTAGTGTTAATACATAGCTTAAATTGAATGAGAATGCGATAAAAAGATATTAGTATTAAAATGCATCATTGGTTTTGTACTCCAATCATGCTCCACATTCTTATTTTTGTTTTTTAAAGTCGGAACAGTCGATCCAAACTGCTCAGCATAATCTTTGTATTAAAATGTTCTTGGAAATCAAATTTTATATTTTTAGAAAATATTTTACTATTTTTTTAGAGAGGTAAAAATCATTGTTTTTATAAAATTCTGGATCAACTGAAGATTCTGTTTTGAGATCCCAAGTTCCTTTTGATAATTTTCTCAACCGAGCCCAAAGAGCTAATTATTTTCCATTAAACCCTCTGAGAAGTTTAATTTACTAATTCCAGAAATATTGTAAATTATACTTTCTATTCCTTAATTCCTTCACATTCAAGTTCCGGCAGTTGAAATCAGCGTACCAGTGGATCCAATTAAGTTATCCCAATACTCAGTAGGTCACGCAATGTCAGAATCATGGTTTGCAAAATCAGAATCGGTCACTTGACCGTGAAATCAAAATCGGATGAATTAGTTAGAATCGGATCGGAAACTCAGATTTTTTTGCTATAAATTTTTTTTATACTAAAAAAAATAAAAAAATTAGTAAAACATTAATTTGTTAAAAAAGAAAGCACGGGAACATAAAAATTATTTTCTAGTCTTAATATTGATCTCTAAAAAAGAGAAACATTAGAAAATAAAATAAAATGGAAGTGTCCATGAAAAAAGAAATGGAGAGCAGAAGACATAAGGAAAAGAATTAATAAATAGGAAGCTAATGTAGATTACACGGAAATGCATCTTACCGAAATTTTTATACATAAGAAAATAAAAAAATATATTAAAAATAAGAAATATCGGGTGGGAGTTTGAAAAATGTGAAAGCAGTAGGGGGCTATGGCGTCCCTGTAGGACGCCACGGCACACTCAAGATCGTCGGAAAAAAAACGAAGAAAAACAGATTTTGGCCGCCATGGCACATCCCAACCTGCAAAAAAGAAAAAAATAATAAAAAATTTCCAAAAAAAAAATGTAAAATTTGGTCTTCAAGCACATTTCAATATGGATATCTTGTTGAGCAGTTTGTATCGATTGTTTGGTCTTTAAAAACAGAGATATGAGTGTGAAGTAAAACAAGACTCTTACTTCAAACTCACCATAGCCCATCTCATATAAATTAAAGCATATTAGTCAACATATTAGTGCTACAATTTTAATTAAATGCGATAAGTGAATAATTGAAAAGCATTGAAAGATTGATCGCTAGTATGGAACAATATGCGGTATGCATGTATGGAACTAATATGTTGACTAATATACTAAAATATATATGAGATATGAGCGGAGATATCGGCATTTAGTTTATTAAAGCATAATTTAGTATAATTACATTAAAACATACTAAAATAAACTACATTATGCTAATTAAACTAAATTATACTATAATAAACTAAATTATGCTAAATTATGCTAATTATACTAAAATTTACTAAATTATGCTAAATTATTCTAATTATACTAAAATATGCTAAATTATGCTAATTATACTAAAATATATTAAATTCTGCTAATTATACTACAATATACTAATTTATGCTAAATTATAATATACTAAAATATACTAAACTATTCTAATTTAAAATTTCATTTGGTGCGCATCCCAGCAAACGCATCAAAATTTTTGATACGCATTCTAGGGGTGTGTACGTCGTAAGAATTGGAATTTGGATACATGAGTAGTGGTTGTTTAATTTTGATTTACTGCGATGGTAACTAAAAAAATTCGGTTTATTTAGTAGATCCGATTTATATTTTAAGAGTGATAACTTGTAAATGAAACCTTTCTCTGAATTCACATCACCTCAGGTTACTTGACTCAAGCAAATTACGATCGGACAACCTATTTAACATAGCACGGATCTCAAAACAAACCCTCTACAGTCTCAATAGGCACCGGATTGAGTTTAACCCAAGATATAATTAATCTGAGCCGGCCGTTACAATTTGCTTGAATCAGGTACCTGGGAGGATATCTGTCCCCTTTCCCTTTCCTTTTCATTTGATTAATTCAGAGTTGATTAGTTTTGAACTTGGTGCTGTATAGTGTATTGACAAAACCCGGTCGGTCCAACCCGACCCGCGCAAACCCGGGACCCGGATCCGAACCGACCCGGATCCGACTAAGAACCCGACCCGACCCGTCCTAGAGTGATGGGTCGGGTCTAAAACGGGTCGGATCAGGTTTTTTGGGCGAAACCCGACCTCCCCCTCCCGTTTCAACCCGTGACCCCGAACCCGACCCGGACCGGCCTAAACCCGATCCGAACCGGCCTAACCCGACCCAAAACGAGTAAACCCGGCCTAACCCGGCCAAAAACCGATCCGAACCCGAGTAAACCCGGCCAAAACCGATCCGAACCCGGCCTAACCCGTCCAAAACCGGGTCAAACCCGGGTCTAACCCGAGCCAACCCGGGTCTAACCCGGCGGGACCCGAGTCAACCCGAGCCAACCCGCCCGAAGTTCCGAAATTCAATTTTTTTACTGTTCCAACGGCAGATTTCCCCCCCCCCCCCCCAAACACACCCTTAAATATACCCCCATTCTTCATAAATTTTCACATCTCAATCTCATACTCATTATTCTCAATCTCTCATTCTCTCAATCTTATATTCTCATACTCTCAATATTTTTATTATTCTCAAATTTTATTTTTATTGTTTAAAAAAAAAGAGTTGCAATTTATTTCATTCTACAAAATACAAATACGCAAAGGAATACGAAAGACGAAAGTAGAGGAATACGAAGGATTTTTTTCATTCTACCTCCCGCAAGAATTTTCCGCGAGATTAAAAGGTTAGATTTATTTTTAGTAATTGTTAAATAATTAGAATTAGTTTAAATAGGTTAATTTAGTAATTGTTATGAATTGTTAGATAATTTTTAGTAATTGTTAGTAATGTTTAGAAATTTGTAGTAATTTTGAGTAATTGTTATTTGTTAGTATTTGTTAGTATTTTTTAGTAGTTGTTAGTAATTTTTAGTAATTGTTAGTAATTTGTAGTAATTGTTAGATATTGTTAGTTTTTATTTGTTAAATTGGGATTTATTTTTAAATTTGTTAGATAAATAAGTTACATTTATTTGTTTGTTCAAATAAATGTTATATTTAGATTTTGAATATGTTAATATGATTATTTTGAATATGGATTTTATT
>JAJGRW010000740.1:1199244-1214653 GCA_025461045.1 Carex parvula
AGTGAAAAAGGAGTACTGTAAATTTGAATTTGTTCCCAAAATATCACCATTGAACACTAAGAATTGTGTTCATTATTATTAGCATGTACATATATACAAAAGGACAAGTCCTTGTCAGAACCATTACAATGAACACTATAGCAAGCTGCGCCGGTTGCTGAAGGTTTTTTCCCCCAAAAAAAAATAAAAAATCATGGAAAGTCAGGGAACCAACATTATTATCATGGAAAGCACCGGTCGCTGAAAATTTTGTTAAAAAAATATCCACCCGATTTTCGCACGTCAGACCCAAAACCCTCCCGTGCGCGCCCCCTCCCTGCCTCTCCGCCTCCCCTCTCCTCCCGTGCACGTGATTCTAGCGTATTCAAAGATTAATATCTAGCGGATTCGATCCATTACAATGACAAACGCCATCACCAATTTGCAATCAAATCCGGGCTGGATAACAAGACTAAACACATCATTTCCTAGTAACACGGATGTTTCACGGGTTGTTTTTCTTGAAATCTGCGCCACCTCATATCCTCTGCTGTCGGAAATTTTACAGCTACTTTTCTCGAAGCAGCTGGCTTCAATTCTGAAACTCGGCATTAGTTTGGACTTGTTAATATCTGCCAAGTTTCTTAGTGAAACTTCTGCTTTATCAAAGTTATTATGAAGCATTGAGTATCGCTTCATTGAGAATAATTTTGAGTCTGGTTGCTTGTTTCCGTATTCTTCAACTTCGTACGCATTCCATCTGTCATGCAAGCTCAAAATCTGCGACAATGATTATTAGCTTAGTACGTAGATCTATAAATTTTCAATTTTCTTTAGAAATATATATATATATGCATATATACCTGAGGACGTAAACTAAGAAGAGGCTTGCCATCTCCATCCATGAGCACAATCTCTTTGATTAAATACTTTTGCCTTCTCGAGTAGTTATCAACACGAAAAACTAACTGTCCGGAATTGTCATACACTGAGAAACCATCGCTTCCTTGAAACCCCATGCTCGACTTCTGCCAAACTGTAAAAACTCTCGGGTTGTCGACATTTTTGGCCTTGCTCTCTGTGTGCTGCTGCTGCACTTGCATCCTAGGCTTCATTAGTAGATTTTAGTGGAGAAGTATATAACATGCAGTAAGAGCGTGTGGAAGACAAATTGGGATCGTTCAATTTATTTCTTTAGGAATGGTGACCAATTTATTGGTTATGTACTTACTATATATACATGATCCTAGATACTTGCCGATTCTTTTGTCTGTAGCATTTAAAAATAAAATAATTAAATTTATGGCATCATCTTTGTAGAAATAAATTGAATGATCCCAATTTGTCTATTGAAATGATGTTTAAAAACGACCCCAAAACCATTCATTTGTCTCGGGCATTCTTATGTATCTCCATTCTTATATTAAGCGCGTAGATGTCCTGATCTGCCAATGACTTTGAATGAAAGATAAAATTTCTGAATGCATATCAACCCTCCGATCAAATATTTTGATTCTATGCATCAATTTTATGTTTTTATACGTATAGAAGTCTAAATTTATTTAGACACACACTCCGCCACGTAATCTTCACATGTAAATTATATCATATTTTTATTGGTCATGATTTCTTTCTATTTTTTAAATGTCATTTAAGAAATTTTTGAATTGATTGATAATTGATTAGTCATTGTTTTTATATCATTTAAGAAATGTTATTTGTCATTTAATATATATGTCATTTTGTTTGAGACCTTTTTTATTGAAAATTTGTCAAAAAGATCAAAAAAATATGTCATTTCATAAAAATATGTCATTTAATATATATATATCATTTAAGGATTGTTATTTACTTGTAGATGCCATTTAATATATAATTTATGAAATATTATTTGTCATTTAGTCTAAATTATTTTATTAAAATAAGTCATTTTGTATGAGATTTTTTTTTCTCTTACAATATGTTCCCGTAGTAACACACGGGCAAGATACTAGTCTAGTATAAATGATGTCATTGAAAACATTTGAATTTCGGTCCATTGTTATTGTACTAAGTGTTTTATGTGTAAAAATATATTATCTCCGTTTTATTTTATGATAGCATGTAGGCTCTACCCACTCAGTATTTACACACCTTATTCATGCACATGTATGATTTGAATCCTTGTCACCCTGTAGGAAGACTTGTACTATTACCAACTGCACTAAGCAGCGGTGACTGCATTATCTACATGTTGCATAAATCAAACAAAATATCCCAAGTTATACAAAATTGACAAAACTAAAAAAACATGATACTCATAAATTTACAATATTGAGTCAAAGATTCATTACACGATAATATAACAAAAGTTTTTAAACAAATTAATTTTAACACAAAATTCTATGATACAATTCACCGGCCCTTGTTAGTTGAAGAAGCCACTCCAAAATATGATCACAGAAATAAAGTTAGTTGCTGTGTTTTTAAGATTGCGATTGTGTTGTCTACTTTCAAGTGCTTGTTGTGCTGTATATGTCCATCTTAATTTACATATTATTTGATGCATGGATACGCTTTAAAACAAGTCTATTTATCATATTTCTTCTTCTTCTTTAAAGCTTTTATTCCCAAACAAGTTGGGATAGGCTAGAAATGAAACCCAACTGGAATCAGCAACACATGTACTTCTCAGGAGGTCACCCATCCTAGTACGTCTACTCCTGCCTAATTCGTGAGAGTTTCATTTCCATAAAGATGTTGTCTTTTACTACTGGCTCGCCAAGCCTATTATGAACCCTCCTTTTTCCTGACTTGAGACAGTCTATGTAGAAACTACACAGGCAGAATTCTATTTATCATATTTCATTGCAATTTATTTATTTTATTTTGGTCAAGTGATGAGATTGTACAGAATTTGTTCATTTATTGTAGATTTAGAACGCGTACTAGTCGTAATTAAGAGTGCATGTGCATAGAAGATATCATTTGATAGATGCAAAGAAACAAAGAAAAGTAATTACAGTCGCGCTCAAGCTTTCCAGGCCGAATAGAAATGAGAAGTCACAAGAGGAGATGCGAGGTGGTACGTAATTAAGGGAGGCTTTAACGCAAGAATCCAAGAAAATTATTAGAAAAAGGATCAAGATTTTTGTATCGTCACTATCAGAAATATTTCTAGACGTGGACTCAATAACCATGCAGCATTACCAATGATAAAAATATATAAAATGGAGCTCGTTTATACTTGGTAGTCACTATATACCAAGATTCTAAAAAAAAATGGAGGTCTTTTTTGTTCTTTTGTTCCCAATTTTCGAATGTAAGATATGATGTGCTTGTATATTATTTTTCTCTTTTTGTTCTTTTTTTTATTTTTTTTAGTAAAGGTTAGGAGGTCAAGCCACCCAACTATTTCATATCCACAAAGGATTCTCTTACAGATTTTGAACATGCGACCTCTCACATAGAGAGCATTGTCTTTGCCACTAGACCAAACGCTAATTCTTTATTTTTCTCTCTTATAATTATTTATTTATTGAAATAAGATTTAATATACAAACAACAAATACGTCACAAATAAAAGACACATTTTTCATTCACCTACACTTTTGAGGTAACCAAAATATCTTTTTAATACTCTTGTCACAGAGGAAAAAGAGAAATGCCAAAGGAGGAATATATAATTATGTGTTATAATGACGAAAGAGGTAAAGAAATTAACAATAAATTAAGAGGTACAAAGTATATTGTTCAAAACTATTGAAAATTAATATATTTACAATTTTCAGCTAATAAATTGGGTATAAATACAAATTTTAAAATAAATATTTGCCTCTTAATTAAATTAGGACAAGAAGACGCTTTGCTATTGAAACTTTTTTGCACTTAAACAGTGCACAATGTCTTGTACTAATTAAATTGATAGAAAACCAAGCTTCCATCGACTAGAATAAAAATTAAAAAGGCTCAATAGTAAATGATATAAAAAAGACAAACACTTCACCTGTAGCTCTTCAAAACTAATTAAGTTATCATACAAATATATTTTCAGGTTTAACAAAAATGAAAATAAAAATAAAAAAACAAAAACATATGACTCTTTGAGCACTTCTATAAAATTTCTGAAAAATTTCTGATTTTAATAAACAGTGAAAAATTTCTGGATCATTGAAAACAATGATTTTAAAACGGGCTTAATAAATAGTAAAAAAAAATTCAAAAAATGTAAAATTTGGTCTCCAAGCTCATTTTAATATAGATTGAATGTTGACGGTTTTGATCGACTGTTTGGACTTTGAAAATGTAAAAACAGAAACGTTTGTTCCACAGCCTAGGAACAAACGTTTTGATATTAGCCAATATATATACTATTTATTAAGCCAGTTTAAAAATTATTGTTTTCAATGATCTAGAAATTTTTTACTGTTTATTAAAATTAACGATTTTAAACTGGCTTAATAAATAGTAAAAAATATTCAAAAAATGTAAAATTTGGTCTCCAAACACATTTTAATATAGAAATCACATCTAACGGTTTGGATCAACCGTTTGGACTTTGAAAATCGGAAAACCAATTGGTTGCAGCACGACTCCGGAACAAATGTTTTGAATCGGCTTCAAACGGCAAATCCAAACCGTTCAAACCAATCTTCTTAACGAGAGCTTCATTTTCATATAATTTTTTTTAATTTATTTATTATGAAGTCAAACGGCCAAAAAAATGACGGATATAGTGCATTAAGATGCGCACAAAATCCTTCATATTTTAAATACTTGACTTGATAGTAAATAAATTCGAAAATTAAAAAAATATATGGAAATAAAGATCTCGTTAAGGAGATTGGTTTGAACTGTTTGGATTTGTGATTTGAAGCCGATTCGATAGATTTTAAAGGATGGAAGCATATTGTTGATATACTAAAGGAAGCATGTTAGCCCTACTCCAGCCAGTTTTAAAATAGTTATTTTCAATGATCTAAATTTTTTTCACTGTTTATTAAAATCAACGATTTAAAAATTGACTTCATAAATAGTAAAAAAATTACAAAAAATGTAAAATTTGGTCTCGAAGCATATTTTAATATAGAGATCACATATAACGGTTAGGATCTATTGTTTGAACTTCGAAAATCGAAAAACCAATTGGTTGCACCACGACTCCGGAACAACGTTTTGATATTAGCCAACTACTATATATATATATATATATATATATAATGGCTAATATACAAACGTTTGTTCCTGGACTCAGGAACAAACGGTTCAGTTCTCTAATTTTCAAAGTCCAAACAGTCAATCCAAACCGTTAGATATTTAATCTATATTAAAATGTGCTTGGAGACCAAATTTTATATTTTTTAGAATTTTTTTACTATTTATTAAGCTGGTTTGAAAACCGCTGTTTTTCAATGGTGCATAAGCTTAATAAAATCAGCAGTTTTCAAACCATCTTAATAAATAGTAAAAGAATTCTAAAAAATATAAAATTTGGTCTCCAAGCACATTTTAATATAGATTGAATATCTAACGGTTTGGATCGATTGTTTGGACTTTGAAAATTGGAGAACCGAACCGTTTGTTCCTGAGTCCAGGAACAAACGTTTGTATATTAGTCATTCTCTCTCTCTCTCTCTCTCTCTCTCTCTCTCTCTTTATATATATATATATGAGATAGGTTATGGTGAGTTGTGAAGTTAAATGTCGTTTTACTTCACGCCATATTTTTATTTTGAAAATCCAAACAACCGATCCGAACCGTTCAACTTTTTCTAAATATTGAAATGTGCTTGGAGACTAAATTTTACATTTTTTGGATTTTTTACTATTTATCAAGCCACTTTGAAATTGTTGGTCCACTGTGAACAGTAAAAAAATAGTAACATTTTCTGGACAACCGGATCAGCGATTTTCAAAGTGGCTTAATAAATAGTAAAAAAATTCCAAAAAATGTAAAATTTAGTCTCCAAGCACATTTCAATATAGAGAACATGTTGAGCGGTTCAGATCGGTTGTTTGGATTTTCAAAATGAAAATATGAGCGTGAAGTAAAAATAACATCTTACTTCACAACTCACCATAGCCCAGCTATATATATATATATATATATATATATATATATATATATATATATATATATATATATATATGAGTGAGGCTACGGTGCTATGCATAGCACGGATTGGGTCCGTGCTACGGCTCAAAATTTGACTTTTCAAAATCCTAACGGTCAATCTGAACCGTTCAACATGATTATAAAATGAATATGTACTTGCAAACCAAATTTTACATTTTTTCAAATTTTTTTACTATTTTTTTAAATAGGCTGTTTTTGGATGGTCTAGAATGTTCAGATCAAGTGATTTTCGAAAAAATAGTAAAAAAATTCGAAAAAATGTAAAATTTGGTTTGCAAGTACATATTCATTTTATAATCATGTTGAACGGTTCGGATCAACCGTTAGAATTTTGAAAAGTCAAATTTTGAGCCGTAGCACGGACCCAATCCGTGTTATGCATAGCACCGTAGCCTCACTCTATATATATATATATATATATATATATATATATATATATATATATATATTAAATAAAGGGTTTCGATACATCTAATATATTTTTTTTAATTATTTTCAAGCTATAGAGAGACAAGGACTTGTGTTACTGTTGTAAGTCCCCAATTCTATTTCAACTATGTATATATATAATGCAATCCATGTTTTTAAATGCAGCCGCATGAACCGCATATGCGTAAGCAACCTGTTGGTGTATTAAAAATGTGCATGCGAACTACATATGCAGTCCATTGCTGAAAACGAGTTAAAAAAAAATCTAAAACCCTTTACCGAACCCGAAAATATGCTGAAAATGAGTTCAAAAATGTCCATAACTCATTACCTCAGTCCCACATATGCAGCGCCTCAATGGCTTCTTTTATAGGCGCTCCATTCTTTGACTTAATTGTGGGACTAAATGAGGGAGTAAACAAAGCGGACAGCTGCCAGGTTCTGATTGGCGCTGGGCCCAAATCTCTACCTGTTTGGCGCTGGGTTCTGTTGGACTAAAGAGAAAAACTTAGCGCCCAAATCTCTACCTGTTGGGCTGCTTGAATGCGGATGGACTACTGGGCTTCTATATGAAAATTCAACTCGATCATACTACGAATTGAATAATGTTTAGAGTAGCCCATTTATTTCTTATATATGAAAATCTCCGCATACTTCTTCTGGGCTGAGCTGCTTTAAATAATTCAACTCAGATAATGGAGATTTCCATTTCTTATATAATTATAAATTATAAATTGTATAAATGGATTGTTGTATGAATTGCAAATACTATTAAAATCGGCATATATATATATATATATATATATATATATAAATTTGCATGAAAATTCGCATCTGCGGCGGTCTTTTGTACCGCAACAAAACCGCATTTAAAAACATTGAATGCAACTGTATAAGTCATATACAATTTTATATGCGTATAATTTATTAGCAACAAACTAGCCTTACTTGGGCTTTTATTTTCCAGCAGCCCAAAATTTATTCATACGGCCCAACTAATTTTCTATTTTCCTCTTTCCTGTTCGATTCCTTTTCTCCGACAATTCATTTCTTTCCTCTATCTTTGTTTCCTTTTCCTGCGCGATTCCTTTTCTCAGACAATTCTCCCCGTGCGACTAACCCTAACCCGCTTTGTTTCCCTGCTGCTCTTCTCCTCTGTTTGGTTAGTTTTATAATTTATTGATTTATTGTGATTGGGTATTAGTATGTTAATAGATTAATAGTTATGTGTAGTTTTAAAGCTTACTGCTACTGTGTACTTCAGTACTTGTGTAGTACCAGTATAATAATAAGTGTTGATTTGGGTGCATATTGATGCTAAGGGATTCAGGTATGAAACAGTTTGCTGTGTTTGTTTTCCTGAGAAAAAAGAAAATAACAACAGAGAGTTAAAGAAAATACCTCTTTCATTTGAGTTTATGGATTTCATGCGCAGCAATACAATAATATATATTCTTGTCAGAAATTTTTTTGTTAAATAAAAACCATCTATCAGATCAATAATGAGTATTTATATTCTTCAAATCTAGCTTGATTTTTTACTGAGTCATTGCCAATATTTACATTCCGTAGAATCCGATGCTAAGTAAATCCTTTGTAAACTTAAATGAATCATACATTGCTCCAAATAAATGGCAACCGAAGGTCAATGTATTGCATTTTTCATAGACAATGTAAATAAATGTGGGATATGATGGCAACTTTGAGGATCAGTAGGGAGGTTGATGAAAAAGAAAGTGCAATTCAAGGCTTTTGTGACTTTAGATGCAATTTGAAGAATTTGGTGTTCTCGTGTTTTACTGGTTCTAGTTGATATTGTTATTTTGTGGTAGATGCAAAACTGTAATGCTTTTGTTGTTGAGGGTTGTAGGTGTCTTTGCTGTTATTGTGGCAGTTGTTTCCTCCAAAAGTGAGATGCCCAAGACAAGAAGCTCTACCGATGGTGTCCTAAGCCATGAGAGAAACTGGTCTGAACTTCCTCAAGACATTCTCTATCTCTTCACCAAAAAGCTTGGTGATATCTCCGATTTCATACGCTTTCGAGCTGTGTGCAAGATGTGGCAGTTCTCAGCTTCAGTCACGGATCCTCCCCCACAACTCCCCTGGCTTCTAGAGTTGAATATACAAAAAGCCACCAATATTATCCGCTTCTACTGCCTCTCATCTAGAAAAGTTCATACTATCACCTCTCCAGCTTCCTATGGTGCCTGGCTCAATGGCCCAGCATACCACTACGTGCTTGCCTCTTACTCGAGAAATTCCCAGATGTATCTCCTTAATCTTCTTACTCATGATCAGATCCATGTCCCTTCTGTTAATGCCCATTGGTGCCTCGAATATATTGGTCCAGATTCAATTGAAGGTGGTGATATTGTGATTGTATCAGGAATTACAAAAGATGTTTACATGGAATCGACTACCCTACCCAATATAATAGCTTATTGGCGACCTAAGGCTGATGATTGGGTCTATGTAGAAGGGGTCGGCAGGCCTTTTTTTGGGTCTAATGTATTTTATAGGGGACAATTCTTCAGTAACGACAATGAAACTGGCATTACAAATGTTGTTGATATTACAACCAAAAAATTGGCTTATCAAGTGGCACCACCAGAGGGCGCAAAAGAATGCACAAAAGGTTGCACATATATGGTCGAGTCAGGAGGAAAGATCCTAAAGTTATTCCGGCATTATGAGGGTGAGCAGTGCCACTTTGATCTACACTGTCTTTATTTCGGTGATGGTGGAGGGAAACCTTGTTGGGTAAAAATCATTGATATCGGTGACCAAATGTTGTTGGGCTATCTTTCTGTGCAAGTAATTTTGCTGGATTCAAAGGAAATTGCATTTACTTCCTGAAAGACGGCCAATATCTTTGTAGATACGACATAGGAGATGGTACAACTGAGGTGTTGTCTTGCCCTTTTAGTTCAAGGCTGACTTGGTTTGTGCCTAGTTTGGTAAAGCTCTCCGATATCAAGTAAGTTTATCTTTCTTCCTAGTCGGGTATTTATTTCCATTTTACATATCTAACTTTTGACCTTGATATGTTGTATGACAAGCTATGATAACCTTAAAAAAAAGGGTTGCATAGGAGACTTGGCATGCCCATTTGGTGGGCAGGTAGAGACAATAGAACTTTTGATACTTCAATGTAAATTAACTCAGACAATTTGATTTTGGATTTGGAAAAAGTCAAGATTATTTCCATGAGCAGCATTCAATTTCCGACATAATAGAGTTTAGTTTGCTTGTACTTTACCTAAATTCACAAAAATAGTTTTTTTTTTTAATGATGATGAGTGCAGCTTATTGGTGTATTTGGTTACAAAAGAGTTAATATTTTCAGGCACCACAAAAAATAAAACTAATAAGATTTTGATTTTCAGGATAATGTCAATGATTTTTTATTGCAGTTAATACCAAGCAGGGTGTCATGCGGGGCTGCCAGAGTCTCGCATTGAAGATTGAATCCGGTAGTTTTTCACCGTGAATTAGTTGTCGGAGAATGCAATATGTGTAGAAGACTTCTTTTTATTGAAGAGTTTTTAAATTTCAAGACACATTGATTTTGAACATGCATGAATGCAGGTTTGATAATGATATTCCAAATTGTCTTGCTTTTTTATGGTGATATGATAATTCTGTTTCTTTTGATGAGTTAATTTAACTGAATCATTTTTTGTGTGATGATATGAAATATCGTCTTTTATGATTATATGAAATATTGTTTTGCTTTTGTCAGAAGCAGTTTTTGTATCGGATTTCATCATTGCTGTACATAAATTATAACGAGGTAAAATGTTTCATTTAGTATTAATGGGTGTTAAAAAACTGACACCATAAGCTTGACATATATATCTTCTTAAAGCACATTCATGTTCTATTATGATGTGCCAATATCAAAGCTCAATCACTTTTATGATGTGCTAATATCATATCAAACTCATCCCATAAATATGTGTGTGAATTAAATATATTCACTTACAATTACATGTATTGAAAAAAATACAAATTAATTTAAATGAAAATGATATTGCAATTGCACATGCACCGAGCTTCATCATTTGAAATGCATGTTTTTAGCACGATTTTGTCTTTTCATAGATTGAAAAGGTGTGAGGAAAAACCGAAACCGTGAGTATAAAAATGTGATTTCAACTCGATAGTAAAATTATATAATAAACAAACTTGGACCCATCTTTTAAACTAAGTAAATAATGGTCTCCCAGTAAATCAGTTTATAATAGTTTTATCAAACACTAGAAAAAAAAAGCACTAAAATGAAGATATAATGTAAACTTTTTTACTCAGAATATAATTAAAATATTATTTAGTAATTAAATAAATATTTATTTATTTTTATTCATTTTAAGATATTGGAGAAAATTAAATACAAAAAAATTGAAACATAGAAAATTATTTATATTTATAAAATTAGGTAACTTATGATTTTAGATCTCAGATAACTTTTATATAGTTTATCTATATTTAATTGTTCTTAATTTTATTTGTCTCGTTAATTTAATTATATCGAAAAATCAAGAAAAGATGTTAACTTAAATAGTTATTTTTGGGATATCTAAACAAAAGTGAATATATATGAGAGATCTACATATTGAGTTGTATTTGGACTGCTTTTCTTTTTTGCAATTTTTAGACACGATAAAGGTGTTTTGAAGAACCACATGAAGTACCAGATAATGCTTTCAATAAACATAGAAAATAAATAAGTAGCAGGAAATGAACATTGTTTTATTTGTCAACATGTGTTATAGAACAAAAAATAATTTCTCCAAAATTACACACTTTTACAAACAAAAAAATAGATCAATGGAAAGAATAATTATTCAACATTTGGAATCAAACTGTTGGAATAATCTCACTTCGTAATACTGCACTGATACAAGTATCAGTATGCAAAAATAGAAGAGAGAGACATGTATAACAGTGCAAGTGTTTTTTTTTTTTTGGAGAAACAAACAAAAAATTTCTACGACAGTTGAAAATTATTTGGAGTTTGATCGGATCATACCACTCAATGGAGTTCATGTGATTTCAATTCAAAAGAATTCATAGAGATGAGTTCCAATTGACTTTGTTAATCGGAATCACAATGAAAAAAAATTGTACATAGATAAATTATTTAGGGTCCTGCACAGGGCAAGTGTTTTTTTATTGGAAACTCTACCTAGTACAAGATAAATTATTTCGTTTGAATTAAAATGATATTTGTGTCCATAAGCTGATGATTGGAAATCACACATAATACATACATATGATGATTTCTTCCATATCAACACAAAAGGATATTAATTAGGTACTAATCAAACTATATATATTTTCCTTCATTAATTTAAAATCCTGAGTAGCATATAAGTGAGAGAAACATTGTCTATTTCATACACAACTTTTGTATTAGTAGCAATATATAAAAAAAGGAATCTACTAAACCAATAAACCAGAAAGAAACTAGAAGATGTGATTGCACACATCGCACATGTGAACAACAATTATGTAGTCCAAATAATTAAGCATACCATAACGTTAAAAAGAAAAATACCATAATGAAATAACAAGAAAAATGCCCAAACATTCATAGTTCCGGGTGCTATTTTCATAGAAAACCTACTACGTAAAAACATAATTTCATTCTAAATAAGAAATTTGATTCACTAATTACACTTTAATTCTTAACATTCATGTCATTTTTTTGCCGCAGTTATGAAATAAAAGACAAATTAGAAAATAACCAAATAGAAAAATACCAAATAGCAAGCATCAAAGTTCCCCTTTAGATGGACTTTCCCGCTTGAAACCAAACAAGTTTAAACTTCTACAATAATCTATATCAAAATATTGAAATTCATCATGTTAGCAAACTATATTAAGATGAGATGGCCCAGATCAATAACGGAACCTAAATTAAAGTACACAGCCTACTTGAGTATATTCAAGTGTATTCACCCAATTTTTCTAACAAAAATGAGTATATTCAACACAAATACACGAAATCCTAAGATGAATTTATACATGTCCATTCATATAAGTTAGATCCATCAATTTGTTAGAAAGGTACCAAAACCACAAATCATAAAATGCAAAAAGTCTCATTTTTATTTATATTTCAAAGATTAAAATTCAAATTTGAATCCAAATAGTTTATTGTTTATTTTATTAAGAGATACATCCACATAAGATTTTATGATTTTTGAATCTTGTATTATACCGTAAATGATAAAAAAAATAAACAACTCTAATTAAACTATGATTGGTTAATTTTGGTGCATTTATTTTTGGAATGTTTGATCTATTAAACTCGAAAAGTAAAAAAAAAAAAAAAAAGATTCCGTGCCCCCATTTCTAAATAAAATGAATGAAGAAGATCAAGAGTTTGATTTACAATTTGAATTTCAAACTTTGATGCAAGTAAAGAGACTTGATAAAAAAAGACAAATGACTTGTAGAAATATATACATCCCATATGGAAAAGCCAAAAGGACAAAAAATATTTAGTTAAGGTAAAATTTGTATTAATAAATTAGTTGTTCCATTTTGTGGCACTAATTATAAATAATGTTACTAAAATCTCTCCTAAACATATATTCTCCAGATAATTAACAACTGAAATTAAGAATGAACCTGAACATACTAATAAAAAAGAATATTTTATCTTATCAAAATTGAAGAAGTAAAATTGTAAAATTAATTCACCATAGCTTAAATTGAGTAGTGTATTAAATTTGGAGATATCAAATAATGTCATAAGATATCAAATGCTAATAAGATATTCTTAAAAGTTGTCAGCATTTGATATTCTTAAAAATAAATTGATCATCCATCATGATTCTTAAAAAAGGAAATAAGGAATGGGAGATAGCTGGGGAGGAGAAATAAGGAAATGAATAAATTGTTTTTCTCTCCAATTTTGTTCTCTATTCAATTTTAATTGTAACATATCATGTGGCAGTATGTGTGGCGAGTATGTTCCTAACTAAATTTAGACTTTTACACGTAAAAAAGATGCATTTAATCAAAAGAAGACAGATTATTTTTACCCTTAAATATCTTAACCGTGTTTTATTTGTCAACATGTGCTAAATAAATATGTCAATTAATTTCTACATAAGTTGTATTTTATTTTGATTAATGAAATATCTTATTTTTACAATTATAACCAATTTTTTTTATTGTGTTTAATTTTCTTCTAATATCTTAAAAGAATAAAAAAATACTATGTTCAAATTAATGCAATGTTTTTTTCATTACTGTTTAAATTTATTTATTGGTAAGCCCTTTTTTACTTAGGTGAGTCCAAAATGTTATTATATAATTTTGATATATATTCAGATCATATTTTATACTCATGGTTTCTATTTTCCAATCACGCCTTTTCAATAATTAGAATGACAAAAATGTGATAAAAACATGCATTCCAAATGATGACTATTTATGCATACCGCATATTGCTCCATACTCGTTTAATGTAATTTACATGTAAAAAAAATCACGTGATTTAAAGATTCTAGACTATTTAAAAATAGTATTTTCATATGGAAATTAGATTGAACAATTTAGATCAATTGTTTAAACTTTGAAAAGGAAAATACTGATCCTTAATTAATTAGTGTGGACCAATATGTGTAATGCACTGTACCGTAACCTCACTTATATTACTTTAATAAATGTGCAACTGCAATATTATTACATTTGAAATTAAATTATTTTTTTAATCACAGTAACTGAACAAATTTTAATCATATATATATATATATATATATATATATATATATATAGATATAGAGATAGATAGAGTTGGGCTATGGTGCATTGCAATGTATAGGCCCTCTTGTACATTGGACTATCAATCGTTGGTTTTGAGTTCCAAACAACCGATCTAAACCGTTCAATTTGATATCCATATTAAATGTGCTTGGAGATAAAATTTTACATTTTTTTTGAAATTGTTTGCTATTTTTTTAGAAGTTATGAAAATCGTTGTTTTTCTATTGTCCAGAATTTTCTAAAAAACAACGATTTTCAAAAATTCTAAAATAATAGTAAAAAATTTCCAAAAAATATAAAATTTTGTGTCCAAGCACATTTTAATATGTAGAAGATGTTGAGCCATTTAGATTGACTGTTTGAACTTCAAACCCAATAGTTTACATTACAATGTATAAGATGGCTTTATACATTGCATTGCACTATAGCCCATCTATATATATATATATATATATATATATTGGGATGAGTTTGGTCTGACATTGAGACACCATAAAAATGGTTGAGTTTTAAGAACTCTTAAGAAATATCAAATCATCAAGTTATTTAATGAGTCTTATGTAATAATCTTTTAACCACCATCCACATACATAGTATGTGTTTGTTAATTTTCAGTGTACTGCTTATAGTGTCAGCTTCTTAAACACCCATTAATACTAAATTTAAAACTAGAATTAGAATTAGATATCGGGTTTTTTTATTAATAAATTAGTAATTTATAATGATATTTATTTAGACCAAAACATGTTTAATTCACAAACATTGACATGCATGTAAATATCACTTAGTGTCTATGGCTAATTTAATCGCATCAATAATGCACAAATAATATGTACAAATTGTTACGATATATATAGAGTGAGGCTACGGTGCTATGCATAGCACAGATGGGGTCCGTGCTACGGCTCAAAATTTGACTTTTCAAAATTCTAACGGTCGATCTGAACAGTTCAACATGATTATAAAATGAATATGTACTTGCAAACCAAATTTATTTTACATTTTTTCGAATTTTTTTACTATTTTTTTAGATAGGCTGTTTTTGAATGGTCCAGAATGTTCAGATCAAGTGATTTTCGAAAAAATAGTAAAAAATTCGAAAAA
>JAJGRW010000740.1:1221892-1233759 GCA_025461045.1 Carex parvula
TAAGACTATCAGATTGATTTAATTTTGTGCTTAAGATATATGTTTGGATGCTCTCAATATTTTAATAATTTTTTCTATTGAAAATTTTCCGTTGCAATATCTTCATGCAACTGTGCTGATTGGTTTGGAGATTGAGGTTTCTTTGGCGATTCATGTTGTTTTGTTAAACAATACAAGCATAATAATATGTTATTCAAACAGTTAGTAACATATATAGTATTAATTTTCATAAATAAATTGAAAAAATAACTATGATTTATAACATATATAATTTCTAAAAAAATATGTATTTACTCATCCCACAAATAATAATCATCACATCTTGAGATGTTTTCACAATATCTTCAGGGACACTGGTTATTGTCTCTTTGAGTTGTTATTGACCTTGAGCTTCACCGATTGGTGCGACTACATCTTGGTGTTCACCTTGAGAGTTCTTCACAAATTTTCCATGTTCACTGATTTCTAGCCCTTCGAGTTGATGTTGACCTTGAGCGCGCTTCACCAATTGGTGCGATTACATCTTGATGTTTACCTTGAGAGTTCTTCAAAATATTTTCAGGTTGAACGATTAATTTCCTTTCAAGTTGATGTTTACCTTCAGATTCACCGATTGGTGTGAAGAATGCTTCACCTTGAGAGGTGATGTTCACCTTGAGATTCACAGCTGGTTGTGCCGATGATTCATGTACTCGATTTCGTAAAGAAGAATAATAAGGTAATTAAAACAAATTTACTATTATATATAAAAGATGAAGAATTCATTTCCAAAATAAGAATATTCATCTCTAATATAACAGTATAACAATAAAATTCTAACTACAGGAACATGTAAATCCGACACTAACTTCATATAAACCAAACAAACAATTGATTTAACTACAATAACACTTTATCTGTCCAACTACTATTAATTTGATCTTGAAAATCCATATCTAACTTCACCTTCAAACTACTCAATACTTCATTTAAAAAAATGAACAGTTGATTTTATTGAAGGAAATAGCAGATCTAGAGAATACCTCTAGAATTATCCATTGCTCTATTTGTTTCTTCATTTTCACCGATTGGCTGTCCAGATGCTTCACCTTCGGTTACAGGCAGCACTGCTTCTTCATTTTCAGGCAGAACATCCACCCGACGGAAAACACTAGCAGTGACGAACGGGAGAGAATGGAGACTATATTTTTGTTGTGTTTAATTTTCTCTGATATCTTAAAAGAATAAAAAAAAATACTATGTTAAAATTAGTACAATGTTTTTTTCATTACTGTTTTTTTTCCTTTGTGTGACAAGATGATTATAAATTTATTTATTGGTAGGCCCTTTTTTACTTAGGTGAGTCCAAAATGTTATTATATAATTTTCATATATATTTAGATCATATTTTATACTCATGGTTTCTATTTTTCAATCACGCCTTTTCAATATTTAGAATGACAAAAATGTGATAAAAACATGCATTAATCCAAATGATGACTATTTATGCATACCGCATATTGTTCCATACTAGTTTAATGTCATTTCCATGTAAAAAAATCACGTGATTTAAAGATTCTAGACTATTTAAAAGTAGTATTTTCATATGGAAATCATGTTGAACAATTTAGATCAATTGTTTAAACTTTGAAAATGAAAATACTGATCCTTAATTAATTAGTGTGGACCAATATGTGTAATGCACTGTACCATAGCCTCACTTACATTACTTTAATAAATGTGCAACTGCAATATTATTACATTTGAAATTAAATTATTTTTTTAATCACAGTAACTGAACAAATTTTAATCATATATATATTGGGATGAGTTTGGTCTGATATTGAGACACCATAAAAATGGTTGAGTTTTGAGAACACTTAAGAAATATCAAATCATCAAGTTATTTAATGAGTCTTATGTAATAATCTTTTATCCACCGTCCACATACATAGTATGTGTTTGTTAATTTTCAGTGTACTGCTTATAGTGTCAGCTTCCTAAACACCCATTAATACTAAATTGAAAACTAGAATTAGAATTAGTTATGGGGTTTTTTTATTAATAAATTAGTAATTTATAATGATATTTATTTAGAACAAAACATGTTTAATTCACAAACATTGACATGCATGTAAATATCACTTGGTTTCTATGGCTAATTTAATCGCATCAATAATGCACAAATAATATGTACAAATTGTTACGATATATATATGTTTATAATAGTACAATAATTGACAAAATAAAAAAATATATCACAAATAATTTGGTCATAGCAAACTAATTTGGTCATTCTTATAATATTTTTGACAAATTATATATCCTTGTAGACCCTACCCTCCCTCTCATATACTTCTCCTAATATAAACATTTTTTTTTCAATTCAACAAAATATTGGAATTTAAATCATTTTACATGCCCTAAATTGAATTCAAAAGCCCGTATTTAACAAAATATGAGGAGGATTCAAATGCCTTCATTTTTTGTTCATTCATCACTTTCTAATTTTAGAACTGCAATAATTTAAAATTTAAAATTTTAATGAAAAAAAACTATTAGATATGGTCTATATCATTTTTTCTATGCACACGTAAAATATCATGACATTTTGATTTTATTTTTATTAGTATCAAGAACTTGAAATATACACCAATGTGGATAAATTATGGACATTGAATTGGCAATTTATTGATTCATATGAAACCAAGATCGAAAAGTGATAATTTTTATGTGTTTGTAGATATAGATCACATCTAACGGTTTTATTTTGACATATAAATTATAAAAAAAAAATTGTTATTAAAAAATTAAAAAGTAGAGATATGATTGAAGTACAAAAAAATGAAGATATTTGGACCCTCCTCTTTAATTATTGTAATTTAAATCATGGTGATTACCCGAAATGATGCGGTTAATTTCATTAGAGTTTGAATTCAATTTCTAAAGTCGGAAGAAGTTTTACATATTTTGTAAACCATCAGGTAATTGACCAGATTATTTTACAATTATTTCTATCAGACGGTGACTGATTTTAGATCATATTAAGACTATCAGATTGATTTAATATTTGTGCTTAAGATATATGTTTGGGTGCTCTCAATATTTTAATAATTTTTTATATTGAAAATTTTCCGTTGCAATATAATTTTATTTATGTTAAATATTCCACTTTCTAATATTCTGTTATATATTCAAAGAACGATTGCATGTTCCGAAATTTTTATTTTTACGATCTTCAAAAAAGAAAAAAGAATCAAATAACCCTTTTTCCAGAAAAATTTGATTTTTTACAAACTGCGATCCTTTTTGCTAACCGCGCTCCTAAATTTTTTTTTTTTCAATTGGATTCCCTCTTCTGAATTTTCAAAAAAAATGTTAATTATTTTTTTTCGTGTTTTAATCGCGAATAATTCATAAAAACATTTTATTCGTGAATAATTTGTAAAATACGTTTTTCGCGTATTATTCGTTATTCGGTTCGGAAATGTCAAAAATATATTTTATTCGTGAATTATTCGTGAATAAAATACGAATCTGGTACTACGCATAGGCCCCCCTCCACAAAGGTCGTGTATTAACTCCGTTGCATCAGATCAAGGAGAGGAACCAGTAAAAATTTGGGTGGCATGTCCGTCCTTCAGTTTTTTTTTTTTTTTTAGTTAGTTGTTGACATTATTTATTTTTAGTTCAATTTTTTCTAATGATTTCTGATAATGAGTTTGTTTTGCCGAGTAAAATTTTTTTGGGTTTTTTCAAAATTTAGATATCTTGATAATCATTTTTTAATGTTCTCATTTGAATACTAATGACACCCCTCTTATAAAATAAATAATACTAATGACAACCCATAGTTTAATGACTTTGTATGATAAGCGAGATTTGTTAAAATATTGCATATATATATAGTAGTTCTAGTAAATTTAGTTTAGATTCCGAAAAGTAAATGAGAGGCATTGTGACTTAAGTTTTCAAGATAGTAAGTATATTTATAACATTGTCAATACCAATTAATCATCACCGAAAAAACACATATATAAAAAAAATCTCTATTTTAGAATTAACATAATAACAAAAGACAATTGACAATATATATTACCATAACAAAATTGCAAAAACACACTTATATATACAAATCTGCTCAGATACTCCTCTACATCTATCTATCACTCTTTTATGTACACATGTAAAATTTTGTTTGAAAACCAACTATTTTTTACCCCATCAAACTACAAATATATTTGATAAAAAAGCCACAAAATTTTGTTGTTGTTTGAAAACCAACAATAAAGATAAAATTTTGTTTGAAACCAACTATTTTTTACTCCATCAAACTACAAATATATTACATCACTTATGAATTGAAAAAAAAAAAATAGCCACAAATTCACAACACAAAAGAGTAATTTGATCTTTTATACAAGAAACTATATTCCTCACTATAGAAAAAAAAGTATCAGCGATCGGGTATTCGGTCGCTAATAATAACAGCGTCGGTTGCAGATGGTTATTAGTGACCAATTTTGGGCGCAATGCCCTGATCACAAATGCTATGGTAACTGATACTAAGGGATGACATCAACTGTCGTTGATTGAGGTCGTCTTGATCACTGATGCCTTTTCAAAAATCGATTTCTTTTTGTCGCTGATGCAATTTGCTAATGTCACATAGGGACCTTCAGCATCAAATTTTCGATCGATCGTTGATGTTGAAAATCCGGTCGCTGGTACTTTTGTTAGCATTATATTTAAAAAAAAATAACCATGACGATTCATTTTATTATTAATTATTTTACTTATGAAAAATATTTTATTATTATGGATGATAATCAATTTAACAGGATTTTAATGTCGTTAACAATGTTCTTTGTTTTGATTTTTTATTTGTATTTAATTTTCTCTGATATCTCAAAAAAATAAAAAATAAAAATTATATTTACTATTAAATAGTACTTTCACTATGTTTAAATATTTTTTTCCAGCTTTTCAGTTTTTGTCTTTTTTTATGTCTGACAAGATTATTGAAATTTATTTATTTGAAAAACCTATTTTACTTGGCTAATATTTATTATCAAGTTAGATCATATTTTATACTCATAGTTTTCAATTTTTCTCACACCTTTTCCATCTACAAAATGACAAAAACATGATAAAAACATGCATCCCTAATGATGACGCTTTGTGCAATACATACATAAAAAAACTTAATGTTGCTTTGTGGATGAGAATTAACCTTCAATATAATTTTCATTTAAATTTAATTAGTTATTTTAATCACATGTAAGTGTAAGTAAACATTTATATTTATCCACATATATAAATTTGATTAGTTTTTATATGATATTGCTACATCATAATGTAGTTGAGCTTTAACAACTCTAAGACATGTTTAAAGTCCTGTATAATAACTTTTCCTCCACAATCCACAATACATAGTATGTGTTACCCAATACTACTAAATTGAGAATTACAATTACAATTAGTTTTCATATTTTTATTTAAAGTATAAATAATATTTTTAATTATATTCAGTTAGCACATAACTAGTTCAATCCACAGATAGTGATCATTTATATGTCTTAATTTTAGTGTATATGGCTAATTAAATCGCATCAATAATGTACAAATTAAATGCACAAGTTGTTACAAACTGAATTATATTACTATTACTATTATTTTGAAAACTCAAATATTGAAAACTATGGAATTTTGAAAACTCAAATATTGAGTCGTAGCACGGAGGCCCTCTATGCTACACGTAACACCGTAGCCAACTCCTATATATATATCCTTAAAGATATTATACATACCATCCCTCTTATATATTTCTCCTAATATAAGCAATTTAAATCATTTTAGAGGCCCTGAAATTGAACTGAAAGCTAGTATTTATCAGAAATAAAAAATATAGCTATTATTTTTTTAGAATTGATCAGAAAATAAAAAAATACAAAATTATCTCAATACAAAATTTATAACAGAAAAATTGTACATCGCATATATTAAATCATCCTTGTCCAATTAATTTTTGTAATTACTAAAATTTTAGTGTTCCAATAGAAAAACAGGATTTCGCACATGAAAGTATTACATTTCCTGATACTTTAACCGTGTAACTTTTAATATTGCGGTAAAACAAATGACTCTTTGAGCGCTACTATACTTAAGCTACACAAAAAAGGAATACAAACAAATCGCGCACAACACTAACACACGGATGCTCCACGTGTGCGAACGAGATTGGCTGATTCTCTTTGAGCACTCGGAAAAATTATTTGTGACAACGCATGGGGAAATATTTAAACAGAGTAGTTTTCACTATATACAGCGCTCAAATCTTATAACTATATATGGTTCTTGAGCTCCTGAAGTGAACACTGCTCTGTTAACTCTCTACACAACTCATTACTCGTCTTGATGCACCTATTGATAAGTTGTGGCAGGTCTTTACAGCCTCCTGTGGTACAAAAATGGTTCTAGTCAGATTTTGGCTGGTCTTATAGTATGAAAAACAGCTGATCGGAGCTTTTGTCGAGGTTTACACACCCCGACTATCGGAAATACTCGTGTGACGAAGCATTGCAACTGATAACAACAAAAAATGGAGCTTTTTTATTTTTTTCCTTCCTAATTTTCGAATTTGAGATACATGCATGTGTTTGTTATTCTTTTTTATTGTCCATTGTTCCATTATTTGTTTCATACTAGTACATATATTTTAATAAAATTTAGAAGACAAAAAAAAATATTTAACAAAAAAAAACACATTTTTCTTTCACCTTCACTTTTGAGGTAACCAAACTATCCTTTAATACGCTTGTCGGAGAGAGACAAGGTTAAAGCAACAACTATTATGAATTATAACCGAAATTTTTATTTTAATCATCTTAAAATTAAATAACTACGATTTAGTCAGAATTCCATTTTTGACACGACCGTAGTTTCAAACTGCGGACATAATTTTTTTTTTTCATGGTGAAAGCAACAGCTAGCTTTAATTTTTGTGGATCCCAAAATTTGTTTTGGCCAATCAAAACAGATTCTTGGTTAAAGTTTTGGTTTTCAGCGAAAAAAGGGAAATATATATGTGTCCACAGTTTGTTCAATTTTTATCTGCAGTTTGAAACTGCGGCCGTGTAAAAAATAGAATTTATCAGAATTAATGATTATTTTATTTATCTTTTTTTAGATGGTAAAAATAAAAATTTCGGAACTTATAATGATATTTACAATTTCTCTTGCTCCTATAAAAGCCTGCGCTATTTTGGCTTGCAAGCTATGACGCATACACAAATTCGAAAATTAATATACTTACGATTTTTCAGCTAGGATATTGGGTATAATTACAATTTTTATATTAAATATTTGCCTCAAGAAGACGGCTTTGCTATTGGAACTTCTTTGCATTAATACAATGCACAATGTGGACCCGTTATTAAAATTAATAGCAAATATATGACCAGTATTTACACATGATATTATTGCTCAAACTTGGTCTATCTTGTACTAATTTGAAAGAAAAACAAAGCCAACATCGACTATTCAAAATTAAAAGGTCAGTAGAGAAGCAAATGAAAAAAAAAAAAAAACAATCACTTGTAGTTTTCCAAAGCCTAAGTTATCCTTAAAATATCTTTCACATCCATCAAAAAAATAAAGAAAAATGGAGAGAAAAATATTTCACTACATTTTATCTAACGTGGTCTAAAGCACTTTAATAAATTTTATATATCTTTCTTGAAGTATAAATGTAGTATTCATATTACTTACTAACATCAATATTATAACTTTATGTTCATAGAAATTTCATGTTTGTTTTGCCGGTTCATCATTAAAGCAGAAATTCACAAATCAAATTGAGGGAGTGGTGTGAATACGAACATGAATTGCTAAATAAAACTAATTGTCAACTTAATATTATTCTAAAATAAAACTTTAACTAAAGAGTTTATTTTCCACAACCCTACAAAAAATCTCAAGTATACTCACTTGTTATTAGATATATATCCCAAAATAATCATTTAACTTAATATGTTATGTTGGTTCTTTGAAGCAATTAAATTAAAAGGAGCTAATAAACCATGAACATGTGAATACGGAACAATTAAAAAAAAACAAACTACATACATGTTATTTGAATTCTAGAATCATAAGTTTAAGAAATCATATTAGATTCTAAATGTTATAAATAAAAAAGGAAAAAAAAATCTTATTGAAATATTTCCGTATTAATTTTTATTTGAATTTTTTTTCTATATCTCCCCGGACTTCTCGGAGTTTATTCCCTAGGGAATTCTATTTTAATCATTACTGATACATTATTTAAGTATTTATTCATAAACCTTATTAGGTTTATATACCTTATCATAAATCTTACGAAAACAAATATTATTTGATATAGATATTTGTGAATTATTTTAACGATTAAGAAAAAGTTGATTCTTATACAGATTGTAGATAAATTTATATGTATATATATAAAATCTATAATTTGTACCGTTATAAATAATGTTTGTTGTTCAAGTTTTTTTTTTAATTTAATTTTCTCCAATCTCTTAAATCCATTGTTTTCCCATTTTTTTTTCTAAATAATATTTTAACTATATTTAAAAAAAATCCATTGCTTTCCCATTTTATTCTCTTTTTTCTATCTTTGACAAAACTATTAAACTGCTTTACTGAGAGACTGTTTTTTACTTATTTTAAAAATTAATGGATCATATTTTTATACTCATGGTTTATATTTTTTCCTCACACCATTTCAATCTATGAAATAACAAAAACATGATAAAAACATGCATTACAAATGATGAAGCTCCGTGCAAAACTAATTAAGTTGTAGAATATTGTTTATTTATATATATATATATATATATAAACAATGATTTTGTTTCTATCTTAAAAAATAGTAAATTTTTTTTAAAAGATATACAATTTCATTTCAAAGCACATTTTAACGTGGATATCATGTTAAGGGGTTCAGTTCTTTTGTTTGGACTTTGAAATAAAAAATAAAGATATTGAGAAACGATTGGAGCATGAAACAATGAGGCATTTGAGCCCTCCTCAATAAACTATAGGCATCATAAAGTCACTTTGTTTGGTATAAATCCTCTCTTAAGCATTTCATCATACAGTTGTATATAAATTTGTTGATATTGTACAAGGATGCCGAGCTATATATGTCAAAATGTATTAATTTTTTTTATTTTTTATTTTTTTCTTTTATATATAAATTTAGTTGTATAGTATAATAATCAATATATGTGTGAATTATCATCGAAATTTATATATAATAAATATTTTCAAATATATAATTGTTTTAAAAATCAGCGATTGAACCAGTTGATCCACCTTTTTGACCAGTAAACCAAAGACATAGTAAAAAAATCCCAAAAAATGTAAAATTTGATCTTCAAGCACATTTCAATATGGAGATGATGATGAGTGGTTCGAATCAATCGGCTGTTCGGACTTTGAAAGCGAAGATATAAGCGTTAAGTAAAACAAGAATCTTACTTCGCAACTCACCATAGCCCAACTATATATATAGAGGTTGGCTAATATCAAAACGTTTGTTCCTAGGCCATGGAACAAACGCTTCGGTTTTTACATTTTTAAAGTCCAAATGGTTGATCCGAACCGTTCAACATTCAATCTATAGTAAAATGTGCTTGGAGACTAAATTTTACATTTTTTGGAATTTATTTACTCTTTATTAAGCCAGTTTTAAATCGTTATTTTCAATGATCCCGGAATTTTTCACAGTATATTAAAATCAACGATTTTAAAATTGGCCTAATAAATAGTAAAAAAAGTTCCAAAAAATATAAAATTTGGTCTCCAAACACATTTTGATATAAAATTTTGGTCTCCAAGCGATTTTAAAACTGGCCTAACGGTTTGTATTGACTGTTTGGACATTGAAAATCGAAAAACTAATTAGTTGCACCACAGTTCTAGAACAAACGTTTTGATATATAGAGGTTGGCTAATATATCTGCTAATTGCTGGTTGCTACACATAGGAGTTTTTCAATTTATTTGAATTGCATTTTTTCTCTTACAAAGTGACAATATACTTTTATATGTTTCTTTTTTGTTTGTTTGTGAAATTGGATGTGATGTGCCTAGTCCAATTATTATCGTTATGTATCTTCTTGAGTTGATTATTTTTCATTCACATGTCTTTCAGTAATAACTTAAGCTATGATAACTTTTGTGGTAGCTGTCATAACTCGGTATTCCGCATCCACACTCGATCTTGCCATGACAATTTGTTTTTTGGTTTTCCATGTCGTGAGGATTCTTACAACAATAAGTGCATTTATTGTGAGTGCAAACTCCTATCTTTTTAAAATCCGAATTTCATTTAACATTTTCATAGAAATTTCAAATAATTATTGTGAGTTCAAAAAAATGTTCCAAAGATATTTATTGGAAAATGGTCAATTTGCTTCTTTAATGATACATATATATTGGGATTCGTGAAATTATTAAGCAATCATCTGGTCTACGTTCATCGACTCAAATTTGAGTTTGATTGGTTTGTTCATTGAATTTATTTTAAGATACGTGCGTACCAATATTTAAAAGAGAAGCGTACAAATATTGAAGTCGACATTCACAAATCTTAAAGTGGATTGGATTGATGAAAAATTCATCGGACTCAAATTCAGTTCTACAGGCGTCTTACCCAAATTATTGCCATAAATGAGAGGCAAGGTTAACTTAAAAATTAGCACGATGTTTCCTCTTACTCTCCGAATTAAGTATTTATTTGTACTTAATGCGCTTTAATTAATCATTTCAGAGGTCTTGAATTGATGAAATCGAGTAAGCAAGCATAAAAAAAAAGCACCAAAGTTCAAAACATACCAACTCCGAATTAATAAAATGAAAAGGGAAGGAAAAGGTTTCATTTTAATAAAAGTATATTTATCATCTTGACATACACTTATAAGTTATTACTCTTAAAATAAAAATTGGATCTACTAAATAAATTAATTTTTGTAAAGTTAATAAAAAAATATGAGCCTTATTTTTTTTAGTAAGATCAACCATCTTACTTTTATATATGTCATTTAATTTAAATTTCAACACAATTTATATTAGAATTTGATGACGAATCTCTACAATAAAAAATTACATGTAACTTACAGTTAGATCATACGGTGTTCAAGATAGACGTATATTTTTCTTAGTTTTAATTATAGAAATTTAAAATTCAATTGTGTTTTGTTTTGGCTTTGAACGATTTGAATGAATAGATGTTTATTTATCGGATGCATGTAACTTCGAAGAATGCAGCTGAACAAAGCAAAAATTGTATCACATCACAAAATAAGGCTATATTACAAAGTCATTAACTGCTAATAATATTAACACACACACACACACACACACACACACACACATATATATAGGCGCTAACTAGCAACTAGCAATTACACAGAGGAAATACAATCCATCTTAAATATTATAAAGCGGGACTACTGCTTCTGTACGGAAGAACATTGATATTCAGATTTTTCCGATTCCTTTGGTCATTCATTCAAAGTTTGAAGTAATCCATTGACCTCATCAACTATCTCAAGCTTTTTGCTTAGAGGTATTAATTGCTGTTAGATCAATACTTGTACTAACAAATGAGATATTAACTTAAACAGGAAGTATAATTGACTTCGGTAAAAAAATTAGTAGTGTTGGTAAAAAACTTACATATCCAGGTCGTTGTAATATGGTAAGCTTCTTCAAGTTTGACGAACTCTTGAGAATCCAAGTTATCAGTGGGAAATAAGAACTACTTGAAGAAACAATGACATTTTCTAGTTTCTAAAATATATGGAATAGAAAAATAGCTGCTGGCAATTCCTAAATTAAGCATTG
>JAJGRW010000740.1:1240689-1282262 GCA_025461045.1 Carex parvula
ATCTTTTATTTCAGGTACTTAGCTTGCTTCCCGGAGGACTACATAATTGAGGCGGAACGTCTTATGAAGATGTGGATAGCTGAAGGCTTAATAGAGGTCAAAAAAGAAGGGGAATTTGAAGATTATGCTGAAGATTATTTGGAGGAGCTAGTGCAAAGGTACTGTAGTTGTCATATGTATAGGAACATTATAATAGATGTCTGACAATTACCAACAATTTTCTATAAAACTCATGGTACTTGAAAGTGTGTTATGAAATTTCATAACTTCTTTTTCTTATATGTTAATTAACAATTCAATTAAACCAACTTTTATTGATTTCTAAAAGACTGAAACGGTTTGTTACAGAAAAAGTTATATCATATAAAATGAGAGTATGAAAAGTAAATGCCTATGTACATTTAATTTGTTAGTAACAAAAATATATAAGTCAAACACAAAAAATATTTTACCTCAAAATGAAAAAACATAAATCTTAACACGCAATGATACTTTATCAATTGTTGGAAAGAGCTAAATTAAATGTGTTATTTGAAATGGATATATAGTTGGAAATTCTTGCATGTGTAATTTTTATTCATGGTAATTAGAAAGAAAAGAAATGAGAAAGGATATGGGCAAATTTTAAAAATCAGAAGGCATGTGTATGATATGGCGTACTGCTGGGACACTATATCATATGGAGACCTCTTTCCAAAAAAAAAAAAAAAAACCGAGACACAACAGCCAACGGAGGCCTCAAATTTCTTAATTTTATTTAGAAAAGTGGGACCCCATATCAACATAAAAAATTGAATACAAATCAAAAAAATAAACCAAAAGTGGGACGCCATTTAAAAACTTTGATTGAACTTTTCATTTAATTTTTGTTCCATTTCTGTTTGATAGCTTGACCCCTATTGTTTCTCAAAAAAAAAAAAATCATTACAAATAGAGTGCTATATATACTATTTGTATTCCATTTATTGTGTAATGAGTCCTTTATGTTGGTTTTTTATGAAATAAAATATAAAGAAAAAATAATATTTCGTCTATCTTAAAAAAAATTAATGGTTCACATTTGACTTTTGATTTTATATTTTGAAATATTAATGCTCTGGAAGTTATGATAATTTGTGGGCTCAAAAATAGTGGCATGAAATTCTCCAGGACAAAATTGTAGTACACACTAGAATATGGGTATCTAATTTTTATGTACATAGATTTGATATCTTACAAAACTATTCAACTTAAAGAAATTTAATCAAAGGTATATTCTTTATTTCTTAAATAGTGTGTATTACATATAAACTTATTTAATAGTCGGTTACCCTCCCGTCAAACAATTTTAAATTTTATGAAGGAATTTTAATGGTTTTATGATGAATGATCAATCAAATTTCAAATTGACTCTATTTGAAACAAATCATATCTAAATAATTAAGATTACATCTACAATTTCAAAATGTAAAATTGTAGATGAAATATTATTAATTTTTCAAAATAAAAAGTTCTAGAGCATTAAAAAAATCAAAGGTCAAATGTTAACCATTATTTTTTTAAGATTGATGAAATATTATTTTTTCTTTATATTTTATTTCATACAAAATCAACATACAGGGCTCATTACACAATAAGAGGAATACAAATAGAATATATAGCACTCTGTTTGTAATGAAAATAATTTTCATTTTTTTTGGAAACAAGAGTGGTCAATCTAGCAAACAGAAATTGAACAAAAATTAAATGAAAAGTTCAAATCAAAGTTTTTAAATTGCATCCCACTTTTATTTTATATTTTCGTTTTTTTTTCCATTTTTTATGTTGATATGGTGTCCCACTTTTCTAAAAAAATAATAAAAAAAAAATCAGGGACTCTATATGGTATGGCGTCCCTGGAGTGTTTTTTTCGGATAGAGGTCTCCGTATGGTATGGCGTCTCAGCAGGATGCCATATCATACACATTCCTTCTCATTTTTAAAATTTGCCCATATTGTTCCTCCCTTTAAATTTATTTTTTCTTTTTCTATTTACCATTAATAAAAAATTCGGTATTTTTTTTATTGTAAACTAGCACTTGAAAGTGTGTCATGAAATTTCATAACTTCTTTTTCTATATATGTTAATGAACAATTCAGTTAAACCAACTTTTTATTGATTTTTGAAAGACTGAAACGGTTTGTTACAGAAAAAATTATATCATATAAAATGAGAATATGAAAAGTAAATGGTTATGTACATTTAATTTGTTATTAACAAAAATGTATAATTCAAACACAAGAAATTATTTTACCTCAAAATGAGAAAACATAAATTTTAACACAATGATACTTCATCAATTGTTGGAAAGAGCAAATTAAATGTGTTATTTGAAATGGATATAAAGTTGGAAATTATTGCAATTTAAGAACTTGGTAACAACTCAGAGAGTCCATAAGTATTAGGCAGCATTACCCCATATTCAAAAAATTAATTTGTAGATGGTAATACTTCACCTTGCAGCTACAGAACTTGGGTAACTAAAACAGAGCCTTTGTTACACATGGATTCTTAAAAAAAGAAGATTGTTTCTGCTGTTAGCATATTTTAGCTGACTCTGTTACTCAAGTTTTGTAGCTGCAACCTTACTTGATTGATTGATAATTTATAGTGCTTACAGAGTGCTAACAGATACATAATATCTTTGTTTTTTTAACACATTTATTTTACTATTAAACATACAGATGTTTGGTTCAAGTTGTTGAGAGGTCTCCCGATGGTGCTATCAAGTATATCCGGGTTCACGATCTTTTGCGTGAAGTTGCATTGGGTGAAGCCACAGAAAATGATTTCCTTCTCATTTGGAAGGAAGAAAATGCGGAGAGGGATGTAAGCATGACACGACGAGTGGCATTTCACAATAAGATCTGTCCAATGCATCTCACAAAGATCAAAATGCCCAATCTTCGAACATTCATAAATTTCGAGAACGGTTCTGACGTCAGAGGTATAGGATTTCTGTTACTCAGAGTCCTGGAACTAAGAAACATAGGAATGAGATACCTACCAACTGATTTGAAGAACATGATCCACTTGAGATACTTGGGCTTGAGAAAAACTGGGGTAACTATAATTCCATCATGGATTGGTCATTTGCAAAATCTCCAGACCTTTGATATAAGGGATACAAATGTCAAAGAGTTGCCAAAAAGTCTCTGGAAAATCAGTAGTCTGAGGCATGTTCGTTCCGATTATTACCGGGAATTGGTGGGACCGCCATCAACTGCAAACCTAGTTAACCTAAGAAGCCTTGGTTGGTTCAAAGTTTCAAAATCATGGAAGAAAAGCTTCCCTAATTACCTCCTCGGTATCCGTAAGTTGCAACTAAAGTGTGAGGACAAGAATGATGACATGCTGATACATGACCTCATATTCAAGATGAATAACCTCCTCTCAGCGAGCTTAATGAACTTTGGTTCTCTAAGAGGGATGATTGAGTTCAGCACCTCACCGAGTTATCAAAACATACATACCATGTATCTCTGTGGGAACTTTGATACAAATGATGCAACTACATGTATTGGAATTGCAGAAATGCCTCCAAACTTAACCAAGCTAACACTGTTACATTATAATTTGAATGATGATCCAATGCCGAAACTTGAGAGATTGCATAGTTTGAAGTTTCTGGGGCTATATGGCATTAACATTGAGGCGGATACCATGGTTTGCACGTATGGAGGTTTCCCTCAACTGCAAAATCTGGACCTCCATGGTGTCGAGAAAATAAAGGAATGGAAGGTGGAGTACGGAGCATTGCCCATGCTCAAGTACCTTCGTATTTATCCCAGCAGGGATTTACGTGCTCTTCCCAACCTACAGTATGTGACCACCCTACAGGAGCTGATGATAGACAAAAAACTCCACTCAAAAATTGAGAACAAGTCGGGAGAGGAATGGGAGAAAGTCAAACATATACCAACTATTAACCTACTCCCTTAATATAATCAGCCACGCACCATAACAGAATTGTAACAGCAACACTCCAACTGTCAACCAGAGAAGACATAATCGTAGTTAGAGTATACATTGATGTAACCATATATAGATTAGAAGGCAGAGAGTAGTCTATAAATAGACAATTGTAATCCCATTGTACAATCAATCAAGAATAATAAAGATCAATTACATTCCTCATTATATTTCTTAAATTCTTTCTGTTGTTATTACCAACCTTTATTTAAAGCCAATGATTAATTGAGGCATCACATGGTTTATTCCTGGAGAGATATATATTCAATTGAGGCATCACTCAGATTTATTTTTTCGAAAAAGAGAATAAAGATCAAATTGAAGTTCTGTGCCAAGTATTTGTTAAACAAGCAGTTTGAATTAACATGTGTTCAAAATAAAATATGAACGCATGCTTCCACAAATTCAATCTGAACGCATGCATTTATAGTTCATTTTGAAGTTTCAGTTAGTTGTCTCGGTATTATAAAAAAAAATTAATTTTTAAAATCATCATAATTTTTTTTAAATAATGAATTTTCAAAAAAAAAAAAATTGTCTAAGTTCATTTTTAAAATCTTGAATAACAAAAGAAAACGATCCAATTGATCCTTGAAAAATGGCCTCACCCATGTGGCGGGGTCCACTTCCGAAAGTTGGGCCGATATTCATGATGAACAATAATTGAAGCTTATGTTTACCTTAAATTCAACTCGCTACATGTAATATTACAAAGATTGAGATATAGAAACCCTTAGGTGCTGCCGTGTTGGCGGAGCTAGCTGTGAGCAATTAGGCTAGAATACTGATGGCTATAGTGACAAACGAAAAGTTCGGGTTCGGTTCGGCGGGATGAAAAATTCATGATTTGAATATAATTCGGATATAATTCAGGGATAATTTGGTACAACAAGGAAGGAAAAAAAAAAACCAAAAAAAAAATCTGAACATTTTTTTTAAAAAAATTACAAAAAAAATTTCGTGTTTTTTTTGCATTTTTGTCACGAATAATTTGTAATTCGCGTTTTATTCACGAATAAAATGTATTATACGTTTTTTGCGTTTATTTGGAGTTTGATTCGGTAACCTAAAAAAAACGAATAATACACAAATAAAACACGAATTTCGCAAGTCTTGTCACTATGCTGATGCCTTGCATTTTTCATAGATAATCCGCTACACTAAAAGAAAAAAATTACAAGGTTAGTATTAATATGACAACCAAGAAAATAAGTTCCTTATACAAATTTTTGGTATATTTTTTGGTTTAGAAAATAAGTTTCATCAATGAAATCGGTGGGTAACCCACTTTTATATTAAAATAAAATAAAATAAAATAAAAACTGTTTGTTTGGTAGGAACTTGAGCAGTTAAAGATCGTTTGGGCACAACCTTCTCCGGCCCCGGCAATATAAAAAAAAAAGTCACTTAATATAAAAAAAAGAAATACTGTTTACTTCCCTTCAAAATAAAATTACATGACACTTATTTATCCAGCCCTCTTATTTCAAATTTATGGTTTCGTCTCTGGAAAAATATGTAAAAATATATTACAAATCTCAGCAATTTCGTGGAATTTTTTTTAGAAATCATAAATAAAAAAAAAAATTTATCAAACCAGTTTGATTGCTTTGGTTTTTACAAAACCATAAGAACTAAGATGTCATTTCGGTCCGAGATGTTTTCATACATCATTTTTTAAGAAATATGTGAAAACGGCTCGGACCGTAATAGCAATTCAGTCCTCTACCACTTCAGCTGTTATCCCTGCTTTCCTTGCTCTTATATATCCACCTATTCAATGTAATTAATCTAGGTTTACTTAGTCAAACAAAAATGATCGGAAGCAATTAAAAAGGAGAAATGAGTTCATTTCATAGGAAAAGAGATGATTTCAATTTGAAAATGTTTAATCGGAACCATTATACTAATCAGATGAATTCATTGTTAAGAAGAAAAAAAAATCCTTAATTTTCATCAAATTTGCAAAAGCTGCCATCTAATGAATGAGATAGGTGTGTAAGCGGAAGAGTAAGAACTCAAACACAAGGGGGGTAAATAAGGAATTTAATGGTGCATGTGGAATTCTCGCCAAATTCAACTATAAGTCACAGGATTTCAGATGGTCGAAATTATCCTTTCAAATCCCCTGAAATGAAATAATTTTCCGTTTGGTTTTTTTTGTTTTGATCGGACAATTTTCCAAAATACGAATTCCATTTCTTATTATGAAGAATCTCACTCATTCCGACCTGAGACTTCAAATAGAATATATCCCGACATTTTTATTAATATCCAAAGTTTAATATAAATTAATATTTATGTTCAGAATTCTAGGATTTCTCCAAAAATGCCCAAACCGGCTATAAAATAGCCGGTTTACTCTCCCCATAAGCCCGTCATTTTATGGCCGGCTTACTCTTTTTTTTTTTTTATTAGAAACATTATGAAGAGCAAGATAATGAAATCTGACACTGAAAATTTGAATTTTTTTATTTAAATTATTTGATAGATTACTTCTTTTGATATATAATTAGCATATTTATACTAAAATACGCTAAATTACTTGAAATTATGTTGAATTACACTATATTAAGTTAAATTACACTAAATTACATTACATTACGCTAAAATACGGTAGATTACGCTAAACTACATATGAATAGCAACTATATCTTCACTGAAAAAGTGAAAAAACAACGATGAAACTTCAAACGGTCATAAAACGGCGCTCGAGTATCCGATTTCAGCAAATGATCACTTTTCGGAAAGCTTACAAAAAGCCGCATGCGTTCGTGCAGGCTTTGCCGGGTTTCAAAATTCATAATTGCCAAAAAACTAAGGAAAGAGCCTCAAAACTTGAGTTGAAGTTTCCGATTAAGATTTTCATTTATATTATTCAATCTAAGTAGCTCAGTAAATTAGTTATATAATGAACTTGTAGAATGCCAATTTTTTACTATTTTCCGAATTTTTTTGCTATTTTTTATGATTCATGAAAGATGACACAAAATTGGTCTACTTTAGCGTAATTTTGCGTAGTTTAGCGTAATTTACCATATTTCAGCATAATTAGCGAAGTTATTATAATTTAGCGTAATTTAACGTAATTTAGTGTAATTCAACATAATTTATTGTAATATAGTGTAATTCAACAATAATTTCAAGTAATCTAGTGTTTTAGTATAAATATGCTAATTATAAATCAAAAGCAGTAATCTAACAAATAATTTAAACAAAAAATCAAATTTTCAGTGTTAGATTTCATTATTTTGCTCTTCATAGTGTCTCTAAATTTAAAAATAAAAAATAAAAATAAAGAGTAAACCAGCCATAAAATGGCTGATTTACGGAAGCCGGCCATTTTATGGCCGGTTTGGGCATTTTTGGCGAAAGTCAGAAATTCTGGGCATAAATATTAAGAGGATGGTTCCAATACCTCATGTCTTTCATACCTCATCATATCTCATATTTTATATCTTCGTTTTCAAAGCCTAAATTGTCAATCCGAACTTCTCAACATGATATCCATATTAAAATATGCTTGGAGACCAAATTTTATAATTTTTGGATTTTTTTTACTATTTTTCAAGATAGGTACAAAATCACTATTTTTGGACCATTAAAAAAACAGTGATTTTCTACCCATCTTAAAAAATAGTAAAAAATTTCCAAAAATTATAAAATTTCATCCCTTACCATATTTTAGTATGGATATCATGTTGAACGGTTCGGATCGACAATTTAGACTTTGAAAACGAAGATATAAAATATGAGGTATGATGAAGTATGAAAGGCATGAGGCATTGGAACCCTCCTCAAATATTAATTTCTAATTAACTTTGGATATTAATAAAAATGTCGGGAATATATCACATATGCCCATGAAAAAATCAAAGGCCTTCATATATTCCTTTAATAGAAGAAAATATCAATCTTAGCTGACCTCGACTCAAGATTTGTATATAAGCATCAGAATTTTACTGTGATTTTTGTGTTTAGTAGGTAGATATATGATAATTTGGGGGAATTACAATATGGAATTGCTACAACTATTAACAAATTCGTAGATATTTTGGAATAGTCTAGAATTGTTAAATCAAGTGATTTTCTACCTCTTTAAAAAGTAGTAATAAATTTCTAAAAAAATGAAAACTTTGATTACAAGTATATTTTCATATGGAGATCATGTTGACGGTTCAGATCGATTATTTGAACTTTGAAAATGAAAATCTTAATCCATATTACGGACCAATATGTATAAGGGGTCCAATACGTGGGCCCTGGTGTCAGTGTAGCTGGGGATTTTGTAAAGCAATGTGTTGTGTGTTTTAGCAAATATGATAGGTTAGTGGTTTGGCAGTGGGCTTTATCTATTTTTCTCTGCTAAGTTTTGTTTCTCTGCATGTGGGCCTTCTTCTTACCTCAGCAGCTCAAATATTATCTTTCAATGCTGGGCTTTGTTTTTTAATTTTTATCTGTTCTAATTAATTGCTCAGTAATGATAATGAAATTTTGGTTGTCTTGATAAAATTAGTCTTATTTAACTCTACTTTAACAATCAATTTTGTGTACAATCAGACCAAAATTTATACTGAGTTATTCAAATTAAGGTCCAATTGGTGCTGTACTATTTGACTCCAACGGATGTCATGTAACACAAGGAATTAAGAAAGTGAACACATTTATTAAATGGTTGCATTGAAATTAATTAGTGGAGTAATTCTTGTCTTCAATCAATTACTACATTGGTAGAATATTTTCACTTTGTTAATGAAAAATCAAATCCATACTTGTACCCCTCAATGAAAAATATTTTCATTTTGTGAATGAAGGCATTTTTGTTTTTGGGTGCCAAGACAACAACTCACTGAGCCGCCACCAGCACAGATGCTTAGATTCACTAATGAATTCTTAGCTGAAATATTCACAAATCGGCCTATTGTTCTCCGAATCGAACTGGTAAACATCGAATCTGGCTTAATATGCAGCACAGGAGAACCTTGCTCACCTTTACAAGTGGAAATATATGTTTTTTTTTTATTTTATGATATGCAAATTTGTAGAATAGAATGATGCACACAAAATATTGTTTTCATAGCTAATGACAATTTATTGTGTTTTAGAAGCTCAAAACCCGGAAAAAAAATTTAAAAAACGTTGTTCTTTTTTGGTCAAAATTACACCATGAAGTATGCATTATTTAATTTAATTAGAAAATTCATATATCAAATCCACAAAAAAAAAATAGTAATCTCACATACTCTTTTTTTAGACTAATCAGTCAATATCAAATTCACAAAAAAATTTATATAATTAATCCTCATAGTTCGAAAGTCTGGCTCCACCTCTCTACAAGGGAAGGTGAGAGGGGTGAATCAAAGAGGATAGCAAAGCACAAATATGAAGATTTAAAAAAATAATAGTAATATAATATCCAAATTAATAGATACTGGTGATTATATAGGCACTTGTATTTAATTAGTATCCAGTTATGTTTATGACATATTTGAATGGATTTGATATATTTAATTAGGAGTGAGGCTATGGTGCTATGCATAGCACCAATGACTAGTGTACTACGGCTCAATATGGTACTTTTTGAAATCCTAACGGTCGATCCGAACCGTTCAATGTGATATCCATATGAATATGTATTTGCAAACTAAATTTTATATTTTTTCGAATTTTTTTACTATTTTTTTACTATTTTTTTAGATAGGTAGAATTTTGATGGTTTAGAATTTTCAGAAAACACTGATTTTTCTACCTATCTAAAAAAATAGTAAAAAAATTCGAAAAAATATAAAATTTAGTTTGCAAGTACATATTCATATGATTATCACATTGAACGGTTCAGATCGAGCGTTAGGATTTTAAAAAGTATCATATTGAGCTGTAGTACACTAGTCATCCGTGCTATGCATAGCACCATAGCCTCACTCTTTAATTAGTATCTAATTATATAGATATGGACCGGAATTGGTCACCGGTGATCTGATTTTTGACCGAGTTTCTCAGTTTGCGATTTTTCAGTAAAAACCCGGTTTAAACCGGCCGAGTCAAGCGATTCTTCAGCGATTGTTGACTTTTATTCTCACCGATTCTCATTATTGAGAGCGATTTTTCAGAATAAGCAAAGGCATTAATTTGATTGGGATTTGGGGGAGATGAAGCCGCGGTTAGATCTGCGCATACTATTGATCGATTGGCTCAGATCTATCATCATCTTTCTGCAAAAAGAAATGCGGCACGAACTATGATGAAAGCTGTATAACGGGTATGAACTTATTTGCAAATGGGTCTAAAGTTTATGCCTCAAATGGGACATAAGGACCTATTTGTAAAATGAACATATTTTCATTTTCAAAGTTCAAACAGTCGATCCGGCCGTTCAACATTATCTCCATATTAAAATGTACTTGGAGGTCAAATTTTACATTTTTTTGAATTTTTTTACTATTTATTAAGTATTTTACAAAACTAGTCAAATTCAGACCATTGAATTTTGTACCCATCTTAATAAATAGTAAAAAAATTCAAAAAAATGTAAAATTTGACCTCCAAGTACATTTTAATATGGAGATAATGTTGAACGGTCGAACCGACTGTTTGAACTTTGAAAATAAAAATATGCTCATTTTACAAATAGGTCCTTATGTCCATAGAAGAATTTGCCTAAAAATAAACAAAAGAATAAAGTGTTTTCTAATTAAGTAATTTCGAGGGATCCGATAGCAAAAGATCAGAAAAGAGTTTTAACTTTTAAGAGTCGAGTGGACTGGACGCTGCTGCTTTTTGTTACTATTTGCAACGATGATGAAAGTGACTGTGAGTGTAACTAAAACATGTATTTTTGGCATGATTTTTGATATTATTGACACATTCTAAGATTCTATACCCGTAATTTCGTGCGAAATTTCAAATGGACACCGACCAAAGTGCGAAATTTCGATCTCGCAGGAGTGTATATATTGTATCTGATCGGCGACGAAGGAAACGGCGATCTGATCTGCGATCGATGATCTGATCGCGAAATCATCGCCAAAGTTGGTACTTGAGTGGTGCATTAGCAATTTGGTAATGTTTTTTTTTTTTTTAAGTTGCACTAAACTTAGAATGGAAACACAAACAACTGAATAAATTGGTCCAATTTAAGTATTCATTCTTCCTTCTATCAACGATTACAATTCATTCAAGTGTTTATTCATCTGATCCAAATGGTATGAAATTTCGGTTGTCTTGATAAAATTAGTTGTGTTTAACTCTACTTTAACAATCAATTCTGCAAAGAACACCCAATTGTGTACAATCAGACCAAAATTTATACTGAGTAATTAAATTAAGGTCTAATTGGTGCTGTACTATTTGACTCCAACGGATGTAACAGAAGGAATTAAGAAAGTGAACACATTTATTGAATGGTTGCATTGAAATTAGTCTGGAAATTTTTGCAGTGTGATTACTTTTGCTAATTATGTTTTTCACCAAGCAGAGATAGAAGAGACTCGCTCGGTCGCTCCCTATGGCATGCACTCTTCAATCAATTACTGAATTGGTAAAATATCTCACTTTGTTAATGAAAAATCACATCCATACTTGTACCACTCAATGAAAAATAGAGCTGCCGTAGAGAAAATTAATTCAGATATAGTGCAATACATTAAATCAGATCTGAATCATTAGGTAGCGAGCTGATTTTCATACAGCTAGAAGTATTCTACTCCCTCACGTAACTCATCGGACCAAATGGGATTAAATATACATAACTCAATTTTTCCGACAGCAATGGGCCACCTTTTTTTATTCATAGCACTAAAACAAAATTAAACCTATACTACTGACTTTGGTAGATTTTGATTTATGTCACAGTCGCTACGATACTCTTATTACTAATCGATTGTGTTTATAAAGCAGTAAAAAAATCATAATCAGAAAAAGATAACACCAAAATACACAATGATAATGTCAACATTCAAAATAAAAGATAGAAAATATGAACAATCCCAATAAGAAAAACATAATATCATAGTACACAATAATAATGTCAACATCTAAAATAAAATACAAAATATAACAAAAATCCTAATAATATGCAGGTGCGAATCTCCCGTAGGTCGCCTGTCTCGCCTCGATGGCAAATACTTGTCGTCGTCGTCATCCTGAATAATCTATGGGTGCTGCTCTGGCATCCTACCAAAAAGCTCCTCTGCTACATATGCGAATGCCTAGTTGTCGGGAGGTCATGGGTCCTACTTGCACTAATACTGCTGTGCTAGAGGCGTCTGCTGCTATGTAGGGGCAGCTGCCCCCCCTGGATATTGAGTTTTAGTGGAGATTTATCGGTTCCGACCGACTTTGCCCCCATAGGACATATTTTTGCCCCCCTCTGGACGTTTAATTTGTAATTCGAGTCAAAATTTAGGGTTAAAATTGAAATAAATCTGTTGAATTTTGATTGGTAATTAGAATTATAAGTCAGAGTCATCAGAAATTACAAGTCAAAGTATTAGAAAGTATAAGTTAAAACATTATTTTTTGTCGAGTACCCAATTGGTTAATGGATTTAAACTCGATTAGGTATTTAAACCCTATTCGATATTTTTTTTGCCTCCCCTGACGAAAATCCTAGATCCGCCCCTGTTGCTATGCCAGAGCCTCCTGTTGTAAAAAGTATAACTTACTTGCACTACTGGAATTCCCAGTAAAAGCAATGGGAGCAAGTGCTTTTTGCAAGCGTAGGAAGGGTCGTTGCAAAAGATTTTGGTTTTTTTATTAAATTAATATAATTGCAACGGGAGGCCCTTGCAAATAATAATACCCACTCCAAACACGCCAGATATTAATTTACTGTGAATTGTGTTACTATTTGCAAGCGGCAAAGTTGCAAATGTTTTTAGAGTTATTTTATATATTATTATATTCTAAAAAGGCATTATTATTTGCAAGAGGCACCGTTGCAAATGTTTTTATGATGTTGTTTATATTATTATATTGTGAATGCCCTCACTATTTGCATGAGCCACCGTTGCAAATGATTCTAAGTTTATTTTTTATATTATTTTACTCCAAAAGTCGTAACTATTTGCAAGCGGCACCGTTGCAATTGTTTTCAGAGTTATTTTTAATATTATTATATTCAAAAAGACATTATTATTTGCAAGAGACACCGTTGCAAATGTTTCTATGATGTTGTTTATATTATTTTATTGTGAAGGCCCTAACTATTTGTATGACCCACCGTTGCAAATAATTTTAAGTTTATTTTTTGTATTATAAATCACAGCAACAAAAACTTTAATTATTTTTTTGGGAAGGAAAATTATAATACAAATTTATATCATAAAAGATACACATTGATATTTTTTTACAAAGTTACAAACTCCATTAGTAACTATCAAACAAAAAAAATTAGAATGAACAATCATATAAATGGTGCATGAGTGTGCTTTTTCCCATGTGCTCTCAAACTTCAAACATACAAGAAAATAAAATTGACTTAAATTGTATAGAAAGTAACATTAATTTCAAAACAGTAAAGTTTTAATGTTACTAGAATAAATTTCTAATTTCCATTTAATAACTACCATATATATTTATTTCCATTTTTAGTGATAAGAAAACTATAAAGCATAATGACTAATGCCAAAAAATAACTAAAATACCACATGCATAAAAGTCCTCTTCAACATCAAGCTCCTCTAATCCTCCAATCCCAAATCCATGTGCATAAAACTTGACTAATTAAACTGAGAACCACAATTTTTTATGATTTTCATAGTCCCATTTAAAACAGCCTTAAGTCATCTGTGGATTGATACAAGTCATATTAAAGCAATATAAATGCTTGAAGCAATTAAAGCAAGATTCTTGTGATATTTCACACGGCCTTAAGTCATCCCAGTTAGAATACAAGAAATTGACAATGCTAATATCTTCACTACGGTTCTAAGTTCTAACTGCTGAGGACTAGTTTATGGAATAAACCTTTCACCTGCATGTACTCCTAATCATGATTTACTCGTTATTTGAATCACAATTTACTGTATTCCATTAGACTGGTACATGTCCTTTGGTACCAATAGTAAAATATCACTTAAGGGCATTTCGATGGTCAAGTATGGGTATCCAATAGTCTTCTTTGTGTTTAGGTGACCTTGCTAGATTATCACCATAATCTCAGTGTCAATTGATGCGCCTCTTGTCTGTCAGAGAAATATGTGTTAATCTTGATATTCAGAAATAGAAGTTTTGGTTTTCTGACAGCCTATTTTGTGAATTTTGCACAGGCCAAAATTTGTGTTCTAGGTGTCTAAATTCTCAGGAGAGTGTAAGCTTTTACCCTAACAAATTTTAAATTTTTCTGAGACCTCTAGCTATGTCAGATGTTTGATTTTGTGAGAGGCAGTCCGTGTACCTTCCTGGTACAGTTCCAGTTTTTTTTTTAGAATCAGAATTTTAAAATGCTCTCAGAAATTGTACAAAAATCAGAAAAATATGAAATTTGTTTCTGTTTGTCCATGAAAATGTCCTTTATTAGCTCATAAAACAGTTTGATCATATTCAAAGTGTAGATATGGTTCTAGTTTGGTTTGTATAGAGTGATGTTTTGGGGCTGTTTGGTACCAACAGTTTGCCACTTTTTGTTTTCTCTTATTTGGTTGCCTGGTACATCACTTATGGGTGTACTTGGGGATTGGCCTAGGGTACTTTAACACTGACATACACACAATTACTAACTTCAAATACGTTTTGGGGGTTTTAATCTTGGATTATATGCATGAGAAGAGCAAAGATCAACAATCAAGAGATCAAATATTCAGTTCCTCCTTTTTTTTTATCAAAGTCATTTTTTATGGTTTACATGGGCCTTGTCAGAACAGTACATGAGATTTTTATATTGAGGTCCGTAACTTGTTTTTATTTGCATTTTTCTAATTTAAAAAAAGGCAACATGAAAGTAAATTGATATCGGATTATACCAGCACAATACCGTATAATAATAATAGCTTGGATTTTTTCCAGTACAAGGTTTTTGATGTTCACATTAAGCATTCAAATTCTTGCCAAGAGATATAGTATATAGAGATATACCTTCACAATTATTATGGCTATCACACCAATCACAATGAGACTAGGAACACTTATTATGGCTATCCATCCTTCGTCCTTTCATGTCTCTTCAGCTCCCCAAAATTTTTGATCTATTTGTCGCTCTTCAAACCTTCGTCGATTTTCCGCACCACTCTACTAGCTCTCCTCCATAACCCCCCCCCCCCCCACTGTCTCTCCTTCGCACCCTCACCGTCTCTCCTCCTCACCCCCACAGTACTCAAATGAACTTGATTTCATATTGTGGGCCCACTGTCAGAAACATTATTAATGGACATAAATATAAATTTAAATTTCAGCGAGGACCAAAATGCATAATCACACTTAAAATCTGACAAGAAATGAACTTGTATTCTTCGAAATTTTGATGTTCTTGACAACATGCTAGACATTACTACATTGGATATTCTATTTATTGGGATTTTAAACAATTTTGAAAAACTGTTCAATCTCATACTGGTAAAATGTTACTACATAGTGTACTGAACACTGTCACCAAAACTGAGTTACACAAACACACTAAATTGACCAAGCTCTGAACCCTTGTAATTTTTTATCCATAGTACGGACCAATATGCGCTATGTATAGTACCATAGCCTCACTCACAGTAGATATACAGAAGGAATAGATAGCTTTTTTCTCAGAAATAATAGCTTACACTTGGGTGGTGCTCTGGACTCTTTCTCGGCATGCTTCTGATACATGTATTTCTGGATAAAAAGAAAAAAAAGAGAGTGGAATTTACATTCTTTTCATGTCTGTGAGAAAGTATCTAATAGATCACAATTTTAGAGTGCAAAAAGATAAGACATCCAGCAACTGACATGGTTCCCTAATTTCCATAATAGATGCTGTATCAAGATAAACATGTGCTTACAAGTTAGACGAGTAGCAAGGAGGCAGTGGACCAATGGAGGACCGATTTATTTTGCTTATTAATCCGGCCATATCCTGAATTCCACAAAGACCAAATAAAATTTACGTAACCTCTAGCAATTATTCTCATGTTCATAAGTTCATAGTGCATGTAGTTCATAAATTGACTTATGCCTAACGTACCAAATCTAACTCAAAGAAAAATTTACCTAAAACATCAAAATTGGTCTATATTTGAACACCCAAATCCAACCCCACCTGAAACCCATAACAATTCACTAGTACAAAAAACCTTTTCACCGACTGTTAAAAAATTCCTATACCGACTGTTATTGAGGCGTCAGTGATGGCGCCGGCGGTATAGGTATATCTTTACTGACGGGTAAATAACAGTCAGTGTAGACACCTACACCGACTGTTTTTAAAAAAAACAGCCGGTGTTGGCTACCTACACCGACTGTTTTTTAAAAAAAACAGCCGGTGTTGGCTACCTACACCGACTGTTTTCTATAAAAAACAGCCGGTGTTGGCTACCTACACCGACTGTTTTCTATAAAAAACAGCCGGTGTTGGACACCTACACCGACTGTTTTCTATAAAAAACAGTCGGTGTTGGCTACCTACACCGACTGTTTTCTATAAAAAACAGTCGGTGTAGGCATAAAATTTTGGCATGATTCTATTTATATCGGTGCTAGCCTCCATATTTTTGCTAGCAATATATTACTATTCGGCATTAATTGACATTAATTAGAATATCATGCAAATAATTTGAGCAACATAACTCATATTTCATTCACAAAAAAACACACTATAAGAAATATGTAGTAGTTGCATCCGCACATATAAGAAAACACACTCATATTTAGTTCAAGCAGGAACTAAGGCAGGAAATAAACATATAAGAAAAGAGGACCAAAATAAGTTTAAGGGCAAATGGAATTTATCTGTAAGATGGTGGGTGCTGTTTGCAAAAAAAAAAAAGCCTATAATTAACTTGTACAAAAGAATTGGTTATTTGGAGGAATACATTGGCTGGCGTCAGATGGTAGAAAGCGCATCTCTGTAATTTTAGATATTTCTGTATCTTCACCAGAGTCTGATCCTAGGACTGGATAAGACTGATACACCTCTGGAACACTGGTTCAGCAAATTGCGAAAAGCCTGGACCAAGTGCCTAAAAAAAAAAGGGAAGAAGAACACTATGAACACATTTATAAATTCAAAAGAATTATATCAAACAATGTATTTCATAGTAAGGTGTGTCATTTCAACAAACATATGCATGGCAAAACAATTATACTGGAGAGATAGATACAAGTTATGAAAGGTAAACCACCTAATAGCTCATTCAGATATGTTAGTTCTGTTCTCATAATATTTCCTTTCACTGGCTTCTTTCATCTCATTTCTCTTCTGCACCCAGAAATGCAACATTTAAATATATAGTGCCTTGACAAATTCATCGTGTGGAAGAACAAACATGGCACTGTGTAAAGAAAACAAATAGATAGAAAAAACAATGGAGATCTATGAACCTGATATGCTTCATGATTAGCAACAACCCTCCTAATTATTGTACTAGTTGTGATATTTAATGGACTCTCCAGTTGCTTTAAGATGCCCATATCCATTGGAACCCTATATGGGTTTGGCTGCTCCTGTAAAAGCGATCCATATATCGAAACAAACAAACAAAAATCAAATTTAATCTTTAAAATAAAAGATCCTTATATCATGAAATTTATTACCTTCATAAACCCATATTTTCAGCAATTGTTCCATGCACTACCAAGGAAATATTGAAGGTAGTGATCTGCACTGCAAAGAAAGTTTGCATATGTAAATTGCTCAACACACAGAAATTAGAAAGCAAATGAAAGGACAGAATCTACAATTTCTAAAACCTACCATATCTTTTGAAACCTCACAAGGGGCTCATATTATAACTTCATATACATATCGACAAGCTAAGACACTTAGGCTTCTTTCATGCAGATTCATTATTGGGCGATATGCACCTTGGACCGAGCTGCATACAAAGAAAAAAAAGAAAAACAAATTCAGCAAAAAAGCCCATTAGGAAACAAAATTAAACAAAAAGAAAAAGAAGCAGAAGTGCATAAATAAATAGGAATTGTTTGTCTTGGGTGGGGCCGGCTGCACACACATTGAGGGAGGTGAAAAGACCTGACTGTTTGGTCACTATATATGCCAACTAGTAAGAAATCTCCCAAGGCCTGAACAACCCATAATATATGTGTATAGAAAAGATGAATAAATTAAATTAACAAGAAAATGGAAAAGATTTTTCTTTCATTAGAATAAAAAAAAGAACATTGGATGAGAGAGCACCTCCACATGTCCAGCATGGAAAAGATCAAATGCACCATCAATGTAGATTATTCTAGACTCTGAACCTGCCCCCTGCATTACATTAAACAATACCCCTAATTTTCTTTTTCCCTTGATGAAGTACACTAAACTGATAGTCAACATGTGAAAATATAGCTAAATTTAAACCTTTCCATTAGAGAACTGGACTATGCACCTAGAAGTGGGCAAGAAACGAGAAATGCGGGTCCCACTTCTAGGTGAACCACTGCCGCCATCTAATTTCTGGCCATGGCCATGACTGAACTGCCTTTGCAATGATGCATGGCCATGCTTATCTCCAGTAGATCTCTCTCTTACACAAAGAAGCATGCGACAATTTCTTTCTGTTGATATCCAACTGTGAAAACCACAAGGTACTTTGGCTTCAAAGGCAAATCCTGTAAATCAAATTCAACATCAAGATGATTTATCATTTTGCATATACCTCGTTTGGGTTTCCCCATAATCTGTGCTGATAAAGATCCGAGTCTGAAACAACAATACCTGGGGGTAGTCTTTCGGCTCCCTTTGGATTTGATGGTTCATAAATCTTGCAAAGAACAAAAAAAATTATTCATTGGGATATTGTATATTTCAGGATGCTTGCTGCTCCTATATAGTTTAATCATTGCATCAAAATTATATATAATTAATGCAGAGTCAGCTGGTTTAAACAAATATGAATTCCAATGAAACAAAAATTGGTTTCCTAGGTAGTAAAATGCCAAAAACCACGTCACCACAAATTTCATGTCATACAAGGTATTATACCAGAAAACACAAGGAAATAATGGTTACCTTAAATAAATCCGTCGAATTATTGTTTGTAGAATGATCTCCTGTATCTCCACCAGACAAAAATTTAGGAGCTGAAATTTTTGGTACTGCAAAAATCGTAAATCACACAAATTCAAGCAAATCACAAAAATCGTAAATCACACAAATTAGGCTGGGGTACTATATTTTTAAAATCGCAAATCGCAAATCACACAGAATAAGATAAGGAAAAGAAAAAATTGACATATCGTTGGAGACAGTGAATTGAGACATTAGGCTGGGGTACTATATTTTTCAGTTTTTGTTGGATTTTACAGTAGATTGAAATGTTTAGGCTGGAATATTAAAATTTGATTATATAATTTTCTTTTGTTTGATAAATACCAGTACCTATTTTCTTTTGTTGGATTTTGGAGATTTTGGAGATTTACCAGTACCTATTTACCAACATCAAAATAAATACCTCTTACCCGTATTTGCTGAGCGGGGAGAGGATGGTCGGCTGAGCGGGGCAGTGAACGGGGGGAGGAACGGCGCAGTGAACAGGTTAGCGGGATTAGCGGCGCAGTTAACGGGTTAGCGGGGTAGCGGAGGCTGGTCAGGGTAGTGAGCGGCGTAGGGAGGCAGGTCGGGGTAGTGAGCGGGGTAGCGGAGGCAGGTCGGGGTAGTGAGCGGGGAGGCGGAGGTAGGTCGGGGTAGCGAGCGGGGAAGCGGAGGCTGAGCGGGGCGGAAGGAAAAATGAGAAATTGAGGCAGGTCGGAGAAGAGGGAAATGAATTGGGGCAAGGAGAAGAGGGAAATGAACTGGGGCAAGGCAGATTATAATATTTATCGTTTGAAATTGAGAAATATGAAATTTAGAGTTTGGCGACTGATCGAAAGAGTATTCCGGGAAATGAAAATTTGAGACAAATAAGAACACCGACTGTTTTTTAAATAAACAGTCGGTGTAGGGTGTCACCAACACCGACTGTTTTTTAAATAAACAGTCAGTGTTGGTGACTGCTCAACACCGACTGTTTTTTACAAAAAACAGTCGGTGTAGGGTATGAGCAACACCGACTGTTTTTTAAAAAAACAGTCAGTGTTGGTGACTGCTCAACACCGACTGTTTTTTTTAAAAACAGTCGGTGTTGGTTCACTGACGGTTTTTTGTAATGGAACAGTCAGTGTTGAGGTTCTTCTTATTTACGATTTTACCAGCAGTCTCTACACCGACTGTTACATATTAGAACAGTCGGTGGTTGAGGGTCGGTGAAGGGGTTTTTTGTACTAGTAATTATTGCTCTATCCAAACCCACCTCAAAACAAATGGTATTCTGGTGAAGTCACAACTCGTATAAAACAAAGTCATATAGTCCGTGCACTTTGTATCAAGCTTTTTTTTAGTATGCAGGATAAAAAAGGAAAATACTTACTGAAGAAGCCAGATCATCAGCCTGTAAAGTCTTGGCAAGCCCAAAATCACCTAAAAAAATAAAAATAAAGCTTCAAAATTGATATAATTCATGGGCTAAATAGAGTCATTACCAAACTACATCTTCAAAATTAGAAATTGAAAGAAAGAGATATTACTTGAGAGATCGGATCTCACCTAGATATAGCGAAGCAGCCAAAGAGAGTGCTGGGAAATTCTAGTATTTTGGTTCGGGCTTTTCATCGAACACTTTAAATGCATGCATCAATGCAACAAATTGACTGCATGCATCAATACTTACAATCAGATTCTAGAACCCTTCAAAACATCTGCTACCCTTGGAAGAAATCCAGGAGAGACGATGTCGGCGGCAGTGGCGGCAAGGAGAATTCTTCGTGCAGAGAGAGAGAGACGTGGAGGGAGAAGGAAGACAGCGGCAAGGAGAATTTTTCTCTTTGCAATAAGAAATAAATCACACAAGGGGAGAAGGGGGAGATCGTTAATTCAGTAGGGAAAGTGAAAAATGAGGGAATTAAAATTTTAGAAAAATTTAGGAGGGAAGTAAAAATGCTAAGTCCCTAGAGTACAGACTACAGAGAACTCGAATTCATATCACCGATGGTACCGTAAAAATGCTAAGTCCCTAGGGCAGTATTTAGCCGTTTGGAATTCATATCACCTAGAGCAGATCTAAACATAAATATTATGTTACCACAGAGAATATGGACCCCAACCTACAGCCTCTAAAATGGACACCTCCTTTGAAATCAAACCCATTCATCCCCCATCAAACGGCTTTGATTTACAAATCTACAATTTAGTAATAAATGAACAGCAAATAATATGAAAAAAATTCAAAATAAATATTTTCTACTTTTTTACATCTTATATGACCAAATATATTTATAAATGTCAATTTTATATAATTTCATCGTTATTTGCCTCTCAAAATTGAGCCAATAATTTCAGATCGTTCATTTTTACGTTATCAATCAACGGTCGATCTGTAATGAAATGATTCCAAATTTATTTTGAAATGATCAAGAGAAACTCTGAACATAAATAACACAAAATTTCTCAATTTTGGTTATGTCTAAGCTTCGATCCAACGCAGAGTGTTTATGACCTTTCGATGTTTTAATATTCCGTCGACTTGATGGATATGTAAATGAAAATAAAATTTCATCGAACTTTGTTACAATAACATATATGCAGTGCTCTTTAATTTCAACGGTCCCGATCGATCAAAGGACGACATATTCCCGTGCGTCTTCATTAACTCACAAAACAAGAGTTTATGACTCATGTTCTACATGAAACATAAACTCTTGTTTCGTGAGTTCATGAAGACGCACGGGAATATGTCGTCCGTTGGTCGATCGGAACCGTTGAAATTAAAGAGCAGTGCATTTATTTTATTGTAGCAAAGTTTGATGGAATTTTATTTTCATTTACATATCCATCAAGTCGACGGAATATTGAAGTATCGTATGGCCATAAACACTTCATGTTGGATCGAAGCTCATACCTAATAAAAATTTCTAACTTTTATATTGGTTACGTTCAATGTTCTTCCTTGATCATTTTAAAATAGATTTGGAATGATTTCATTGCAGATCAACTGTTGATTTCCCTCTTGCAAATGAACGGTCCGAAAATATTTTATAAATTTGAAAAAGCATACAATGGTGAAAGTTTATAAAAATGACATGTATAAGTATTATTTGGCCATATAAGATGTAGAAAATATAAAAATATATTTTTTTTTTTTTCATATGTACTGTTGTATATGTATTAAGTGATTAGTAAATATCAACATCTACTGACTGTCCGATAAGCGAACAACGGTCCTGATGTCTTCATCTAAGAGGTTGTGGGTAGAGAGTCCATATTCTCTGAAGTAACATAATATTTCTGTTTAGATCTGATCCTATGTGATGCACAAGATCCTTTAATATTCGTGCATAGTGATGATCAAACGGTCCGATATAAACACAGTTATTATGTTACCTCTGAGTATTCGAAAGCCCCTTCTATGTGAATAAGTTTTTTTTCACTTCCCTCCTTAGCTCCCTGCCTCCCTCCAAAATTTCACTAAGTTTTCTAGGTTTGGCTTTTGCCGCCTCTCTTTCCCTCCCACTTTACGGTGAAATTTCACCAAATTTTCGCCTAGGTTCTTTTCCCCGCCCCGATCTAGGTTTTCTCCGTCTTTGCTACCTGACCATATAGTTCTCTCGCGCCTCCTCACAAAAGGGCTAAGAAAAGCCGTTAATCCCCTCCTCCTCTCAGTCACACCCCGTCACTAAACCCTAGCCACCACCTTCGCCGTTGTGGACGCGACGCATCTCTCCTCCGTCGCACCCTAAACCATAGCCACCACCTCGTCACACCCTAAACCTAGCCACCACCTCAGCTGCTCACTCTCTAGTCATCCTACGCCGCTACCCCACCACTAAACCGTAGAGCTAGCTGCTCCGCCACCTCCGCCGCTGCTCTCTCTTCAGGTGTTGCTTTAGTTATAATTAGTTTAGTTAAATTGAGAAGTTTTTTCTTACTTTGATTATTTCAGTTGATGAAACTTAAGTTATTTTAATTAGAGTTATTTTAGTTAATGAGATGTTTCAGTACTGTTTAAAGTTTGTCAATTTTACCCAATTTGATTGTCATTATTTGTTGAAATTCCTTATGTATTGTTTAAGGTTTGTCAATTTTACCCAATTGTCGTTGTTTTATGAAAACCCTTTTGGTGGTGAGTATACTTTTTTGCTGGTTTGGAGGAATGCATCCATTTTGTTGCAAATTTTAAATTCAGCGATGATGAAATTTCTTTCTTAAGATCTGCAATGCCAACCTGTGAGGTATATGTTCTTTCTTCTACCAGGAAAGTTTTCTTTTCTATTCTTGAAAAATAAAATATAACTTATTTTCTTTTATTTTCATGGTTTCTTATAGAAGTTTTTTTTAATATCTCAAAGGTGTAAATTGTTCTGATGTGGGTAGCAATTGATTGATTAATCTAAAGTGAATTGAAACCTACATCCTACATGAATTACCAACATAATATTCCATTGTTAAATAAGAGATACTCAGAATTAGCAATATTTCGAGTCATTCTAAAAGCCATTTTTGTGTATATATGAATGCATAGTTTGTAGAAGTCCCTTGGATTTTGATTTGCGTACGTCAAACCAGGGCAATTAGCAAATGTAAGCATTCATTTCTAATTGTAGATATATACCCGCTAGATGACCAAAGCATGGAAAGCCGAGGATATGCTTCGGCATTCTCTCACATAATTCTAAATTCTGACTTTTGTTTGGAACATCTTAAAGTTTAAAATAGGAACTTGGTACCTTTTGATTTACATGGGACATTGGGATCTCATAGTGCACCAATTCTTCCTTCTTTATTTTTTCAATCCTCTAACTTAATGTTGCTCTGTATAGAAAACATATCTATGTGATCTGTGGTTGCTTCATTTCATCAGCAGGAATTTGTTCTTTATATTTAATATTTGTTTGAAGTCTAAATAGAAAATTCCTCATAATTCAACAATTTTTTTGTTTGAGATAATCAACGGGAGTCTAGCCCTCGTTTTATCATTAACCATAATCGGTTACAGATTTTTTAATTCCTGAAGGTTATGTTGTTTTCACTGTATATGATATAACTTCTCGACTACATGCTAATTTGTTATGTTAATAGGTGGTTCAACTACTGGAGACCCCATCTTGTGAATCTTGTGAATTGGAGGAATGCGAAGGTTCTGCTCTAATTGGTTTAAGAGCACAGGTCTGTTTTCGTCTACTCCTAAGCCTTTTCATTGAGCTCTATTTTCTTACATTGTCATTTATTATTAATTTTTGTAGGGGCCGGATGGTGGAATAAGTGCTTCCGAACAGAGACGAAGGTAGTATGGTGCAGGGGTAGGCATTTTCTGGTACAGTACCAATTTCCTTAAGTATATTCTGCTAAGTATTGTCAGAATTGTCTCTTTTCTTATCAATTTCATGATCTTTTGTAACTAATAGCATAGTCCAGGAAATGTCAATAAGGATAGGATAGCTATGGTTAATTTAAGGTACTGTGTCTAGTGTAAAATTTCTGCTAAAATTGTTTGAAATTACAAATGCACCAAGAACATTGTTTGATCTGTTTTCTGCAAATACCTAATTAAAATTGATGTTTACTGCTACATGACATTGTTTGATCTATACTTGCTAAAGCTCAATTGTCAAGTGCTTGTACTTGACCCCTTTTCTGTTTTGGATTTAGCCGGGGTTGTAAATTTTATCTAAGTGAATTTGACGAGATGTGTAAAGTTTTCACAAGATGATGCAAGAAAATATCCAACATGTTTTGTTTCAATATTGTTCTCTCAAATACTCATTATTTAATATTTTGTTTGTTATTTCATTAGGTATTTGATTGCAAAGGCTATCTTGAACGTTCTTAAATGTTGCTTCTGATGGTTGGTGCTAATGGCAAATTTCATAATTATGCAACAAATTTCTTGATTCTATATTATATTGTAAATTTCTGTTAATGGGTGGTGGATATATTTTGGGTATATTTAGAAGTTCATTTTAGTACTATTGTTGTAATATTTTTTGGTATTTTGGTATAATATATGATAATTGTACTATGTTGATTAATGTTTATTAAATGTTATTTCTATATTTCAATGTGTTTATGTAAATCTAGTTCAATGGAAATGTAACATATTATTAGGTTGGTACCGGGTTGGTACAGGGAAGAAAGATTGTAGAATTGGAGCATGCAAAAAGTATAAATGTTATCCTTGCAAATAATCAGGTGGGACCCACATTTATTAGTCTTGCAAATAATTAGGTAGGGTCCACATTCGTTATCCTTGCAAATAGTTAGGTGGGACCCACATTTTCCGTCCTTGCAAATAACCATATGGGGCCCACGTTCGTTAACCTTGCCAATACTCAGATGGGGCCCACACCTGACATCCTTGCAAATACTCTTGTTGGGTGCCAACTCTGAAAGTATTAGCAAGCGTACTTTTTGCAAGGGCGGCTCATGCAAAAGTCTAGAGAAAAGTATTAGCAAGCGTAAGCCCTTGCAAAAAGTCTGAAAATGAGTATTTGCATTGGGGCTTAAAGCAACAGGAGGATTTGCAAGCGTAGCGCTTGCTAATGGGGTTTTTCGGGCTTTTAGCAAGCGTAAGCCGTTGCAACAAACCAATTTCTGCCGTTGCCTTTACTGGGGATTCTAGTAGTGTTGTGCAACATATGAAATACATCCATTGATAGGGGCGACCCTTGTTGTATTGACTGACGCAGTTTGAACTGTTGCATGACACGGTCTGGGTCGTGGTGCTCCACAATTCCGAAATGAATTAGAGGCACTCGAGCGAGCAAGAATTCCGTGTCCAACTGAGTCCGATTGTCAAACTCTTTCTCGTGTCTGGTTTCTTTAATACCTCAAAGTAAGTTTGGTACTTAATAATCCTTTAGGGCGTGCTCCAGAAGCGGGGAGAGGAAGGGATAGAGGCAGTGTAAAGAGTTAATCTCCTCTACACTCCGATTTGGGGAATACAATATTAAAAATTGTTTGTATATAGAGTTCACCTCCTCCTTCCCCTCCCCTCTACCCCTCAAAATTTAATATTATAGAGCAAGTAAACAGGATCTGGTCAGGTCAAATCACCCCTCCTCTTCCCTCCCATCCCCTTCTCTACCCTCTTTTGAAACACACCCTAAATATAAATACGTTATTTTATAAACCAATATGGTATTTTTATACCTCAATTTTGGTATATGTTAATCCAAAAATCTAGTCCTTAAAATTATATTCTAAAACTTGTTTTTTTAAATCACAATTTTGGTATTTTAATTTTCTACCATAATCTGATATTTTACAAACATAATTGAATTTACAAAAAAGTCATAAATAGGACAAATACCAACAATAAAATAAAACATTAAAAAGAACATGGTGAAAAGAGAATTTTTTTAATTGACCTGACTAATTCAGTGGTCCTAAGTGCTGACCCGCTCAATTATTCAGCTGAATTATTCAGCTGGTGTTTCCATACATATCCTGAATTATTCAACGGTTGCGGCATAAATTAATGGAAATCTATCAAAATCGGTTGCTATACGTATCGCTGAATTATTGCAGCATAAATTAATGGTTAACTTTTTTTAATGCTATGATTAAAAAGAATCGGTTGAATTGGCGTGGTATTCATTGGTTCTTGGGATAGTGACCGGATAACTTTCGTGGAAAGAGCTTGGAATCTCAAGGGAAATATTGTTGCTCTTATGGTTTTATCCTCTACCCAGACCCAGAGGCTACAGAGACTGATTTCTGCAAGTTATTTAGTTCAGGGTCAACCTCTGATCAAGCCATCTCAATTCTAAACAATTAATCCCAATATCCCAATATTTATGTTGCGGTAAATCACACGATTTGTACGGAGCCGCAAAATAAAGATGCAAAAAAAAAAAAAATTAATCCCCTAGCTTACTAAAATAAACTAAAGTATCTACAAAAGTGATGTATTGGTTTAGTAATTTCATTTTGTTATTTTTTTTTTTTTAAACTTTCAGGCCGGTGTTTGCGTCCATCTGATTTTATTATAGATTTTATTTTATTTTAAATTATTTCGGATGAGATAATTGTTGTTTGATTTTGTAGGAAATTATAGGTCTAAATTTAAATTTTAAAATATATGAATCTTATGTTTTTAGTTTGATTTTGATAGACACGACACTTTACTGATATTAGTTATATGGTGTATTTTTTGTAAAATTATATAGAGAAAGATTTTATTATGGTTTTTATTTTTTATTGTGATAATTTTTTAAATGATGTTTAGCACCGGGTCCCACATACTGACATACCCCTTCTTTTATGTTTAAAACAATTTGGATTCAGTAGACTCAGTAGATACTGGTGGCAGACAAGCAACATCATGGAGTAGGTATGGTGCTTTGTTTATTACTGTTAAAAGATAAAGATAATTTTTCTAACATCCATTACTGTTATCTTTGTTTATTAATGGGTGGTTTTCGAGGATGGTTCCACTACACTAGAATAATTATCTTGAAATTTTATCGTACAAATTCAAATCTTTTTTGTCATGTTAATTTGGAGCAAGTGGTGGAATAAATTGCTAACTCCTCACTTAAACTGCTGAACAAGAATTAGAATAGACAATTTTATCATCAAGGGTTGTATAAATATTAACAATTTTTACAGTCTCGTATTAATTATTTTTATATTGCTGACAAAATAATGATACTTTCTAAACACAAGCTTTTGAAATAATGAGAATTCGGTGCAGAATCAAATAAAATTAGTTTTGAACAATTTTTACCAAGTCCTTTAAGCCAAAGAAAAGAAAAATATGCACTTCAGAGGGAAAGCACCCCAATTTGATTCCATAGAATTTGAATACAAGGACTATGGACAAGTACTCCAATTTTATTTTAATATACACTCTGCTTCCACGAAAGCACAATTTGTCATCCCTGAATATGATTTTTTATACACAATAGACTAGTACATCATGTATATCTAAGACGTATCTTTTTGCCTTTCTTCTCCACAGATAACACTTTCTTCTCAGATCTACTCTTTCCTTTTCTTCTCAAATTGATAACCTAATAGAGCGAGATGACTGAGGGGATCGTCTCTGCTGTGGTAAAAAAGTTAGCAGACCTACTTTTCAATGAAGCAAAGTCCCTGTGCGGAGTCAACGGCAAAATCTATGAGGTGAAGCTTCAACTGGTTCAGATGCAGAACTTTCTAGAGGATGCCGACTCCAAAAAGAAGACAGGTGATAAGAGGATCGAGGGATGGGTGCACAATGTGAGCAGTGTCACATATGAGACCGAGGATGCAATCGACACATTCCTTGTTCAAGCCAACTATCAGTGGCTCGGTCTCATCCCAAACGGGCTATTTGCTCGTCGCACTCTCGGTGAGAAGATTTCTAAGATCCAAGCCAAACTCCGCATAATCTCCGAAGGTAGAATTACTTTTGCTATACAAGATCTCAGTGGAGATCGAGCTGGTCACTCAGAAAGCCTTCTCCAAAAACATCCTTCTTTTAAACGCCGTGTGCTCCCTGATGTCGATAACATTGAAGTTGTCGGTTTTGATGCTGAGAAGAGAGATATAATCAATTTGTTGTTGCACGGGACGAGCTCCCAAAGCCGGCATGTGGTTTCCATTGTCGGGCCTGGTGGGCTTGGCAAGACCACTCTTGCTCAAAAGGTGTATAGTAGTCCAACAGTAAAGAATAATTTTGATTCTTGCATATGGATAACTGTCTCCCAAGATTTTAATCTCCTTGATGTATTAAAGAAAATACACCAGAAACTTGTAAATGAGACAGAGTTCAAGCGGGTTCTTGGTGTATTAAAGGAATTACAACAAGAAGATCAGATTGTATTTTTGTTAGGAGAACTCAATGCATTATTGAAAGAGAAGAAATACCTAATTGTCTTAGATGATGTGTGGGCCGAGAATGCCTTTACCCAGCTCGAGACCGGCCTAGTCGACATCGGGAACGGGAGCCGGGTGCTAATGACGACCCGGAACCTTAATGTAGCAAATCGCGCAGATTCTAGTGGTGTGTATCCTCTTCGATTTCTCAACAAAGAAGAAAGCTTCAGTCTTTTCCTAAAGAAGGCATTTCCAAGCAGCGATCCCTCACCGGACGAACTGTTGGGTCTCACTAGAAAGCTAGTTAAGAGATGCGGCGGCTTGCCTCTGACACTCACTGTGTTGGGTGGCCTCTTGTCAAGGAAAACTCCTACGTACCAAGAATGGTCTAGAGTGCTCAACAGATTAAATTGGCACGAAGTTGAAGGAGGAGAATGCATGAAAATTTTAGCCACCAGCTATGACGACTTACCATATCTTCTCAAGTCATGTTTCCGGTATATTATTATAATTTTTTTTAAATTTAACAATACTCGCAATTTTTTTTAAGGATTTATTTTTTGTAAAATTTAGAAGTCATAATATCTACACTAATAAGTCATCTAAATATATCTCGGGCCATTTCTCAAAGACCAGCTATATTCGCCCCCTTTACAGGCGCATGAAATTGTTTAATTAGTCGTTGTTATTTGAAGATTTTACCTCATCTTTTATTTTAGACAAAAAGTATTTTCGGCCATCCAAACTATGAATCTAGCTGGTTGCTGGTTTCAGGTACTTAGCTTGCTTCCCGGAGAACTACAGAATTCAAGCGAAACGTGTTATGAAGATGTGGATAGCTGAAGGCTTTTAATAGAGGTAAAAAAAGATGGGGAATTTGAAGATTATGCTCAAGATTATTTGGAGGAGCTAGTGCAAAGGTACTGTTAAGATTATGCTCAAGATTATAGGAACATTATAATAGAATACCTTTCTATGTTATGAAATTTCATAACTTTTTTTTCTATGTTATGAAATTTCATAGCCATGTTTGATCAGAAATAAGACCAAATATTCTCAATGAATTGGATTTCTGAAAGTGTGGCCGACTAATGAATTGGATTGAATAGTTAATCGGGTTCAAATCCATTAGCTAATCGGATAGTATATAAAAGTACAATGTTCTAATTTATAATTTTCAATGCTCTGAGAAGTTTGAACTTGGCTCTTCGAATTTCACTTAGTTCGGCCCGGTTTGTTTACAGCCGTAACTTTTTTTTTTTCCATATATAATTTTATAATTTTGAAGAATATTTATTTATTTTAAAATTTGTTGCGTGTAATTTTTTTAATGAAAACAATTTATTATAATTTATTTTTTAATAAATATTTTTCGGAACGAAGGTTTGACAAATAATTATATTTATATATAACATTGAGATTTTTTTTGCTTCCTGAATTTTTTTTCTTTCTAGATTAGTCCTTCCGCCAGCAGTTTATTTTTTTTTCCCTTTCCCTTTTTATCTCTAATTTTTTGGCTGAATATCCAATTGGAAATATAAGAGTGAAATAAAATTATACCAAATTGATCAGAGAATATTTGGTCTTATTTCTGATCGGAGTCATTTCTTGAAAGTGTGTTATGAAATTTCATAACTTCTTTTTCTATGTTAATTAATAATTCAGTTAAACCAACTTTTTATTGATTTCTGAAAGACTAAAACGGTTTGTTACACAAAAGTTATATCATATAAAAACATAAAAATATATATTAAATCACAAAAAAATATTTTACCTCAAAATGAAAAAACATAAATCTTAACACGCAATGATACTTTATCAATTGTTGAAAGAGAACGGAGTAGGTCCGATGCCCATCGGACCTACTTTTAGGTTCAACGAGCACGATGACCGTCCGATCTAATTTAAGATTTTTGTGCACGAACATTAAAACAAACATGCACGGATTTTAAAGCTTTATGCACGAATATTAGAACAAATCGACGGTGATTAAACCCATCGAACCAAAGTAGGTCCGATGCCCATCGGACCTACTCTCAAGTGTTGTTGGAAAGAGCTATATTAAATGTGTTATTTGAAATGGATATATAGTTGGAAATTCTTGCATGTGTAATTTTTATTCATGATAATTAGAAAGAAAAAAAATGAGAAAGGATATGGGCAAATTTTAAAAATCAGAAGACATGTGTATGATATGGCGTACTGCTGGGACGCTACATCATACGGAGACCTCTTTCCAAAAACAAAGAAACGAGACACAACAGCCAACGGAGCCCTCGAATTTTTTAATTTTTTTTAGAAAAGTGGGACCCCATATCAACATAAAAAATTGAATACAAATAAAAAAAAAATAAACCAAAAGTAGAACGCCATTTGAAAACTTTCATTTGAACTTTTCATTTAATTTCTGTTCCATTTCTGTTTGATAGCTTGACTCCTATTGTTTCTCAAAAAAAAAAATCATTACAAATAAAGCTATTTATATGCTATTTGTATTCCACTTATTGTGTAATGAGTCCTTTATGTTGATTTTGTATGAAATAAAATATAAAGAAAAAATAATATTTCATCTATCTTAAAAAAAATTAATGGTTCATATGACTTTTGATTTTATATTTTGAAATATTAATGCTCTAGAAGTTATGATAATTTGTGGGCTCAAAAATAGTGGCATGAAATCCTCCAGGACAAAATTATAATACACACTAGAATATGGGTATCTAATTTTTATGTACATCCATTTGATATCTTACAAAACTATTCAACTTAAGAAATTTAATTAAAGGTATATTCTTTATTTCTTAAAAAAGTGTGTATTAAATATAAACTTAATTGATAGTCGGTTACCCTCCCGTCAAACAATTTTAAATTTTATGAGGAAATTTTAATGGTTTTATGATGAATGATCAATCAAATTTCAAATTAACTCAAATTTGAAACAAATCATATCTAAATAATTAAGATTACACCTACAATTTTAAAATGTAAAATTGTAGATGAAATATTATTAATTTTTCAAAATATAAATTCTAGAGCATTAAAAAAATCAAAAATCATTATTTTTTTAAGATTGCTGAAATATTATTTTTTCTTTATATTTTATTTCATACAAAATCAACATTAAGGGCTCAAGAATACAATTACCACATATTCAAAAAATTAATTTGTTGATGGTATTACTACACCTTCACCTTGAGCCATAGAACTTGGTAACTAAAACAGAGCCGTTGTTACACATGGATTCTTAAAAAAAGAAGAATGATTCTGCTGTCAGCATATTTTAGCTGACTCTGTTACCCAAGTTCTGTAGCAGCAACCTTACTTGATTGATTGACAATTTATAGTGCTTACAGAGTGCTAACAAATACAGAATATCTTTGTTTTTTTAACACATTTATTTACTATTAAACATACAGATGTTTGGTTCAAGTTGTTGAGAGGTCTCCCAATGGTGCTATCAATTCTATCAGGGTTCACGATCTTTTGCGTGAAGTTGCATTGGGTGAAGCCACAGAAAATGATTTCCTTCTCATCTGGAAGGAAGAAAATGCAGAGAGGGATGTAAGCATGACACGACGAGTGGCATTTCACAATGAGATCGATCCAATGCATCTCACAAAGATCAAAATGCCCAATCTCCGAACATTCATGAATTTCGAGGGAGGTTCTGTCAGAAGTATAGGATTTCTGTTACTTAGAGTCCTGGAACTAAGAAGCACAGGAATAAGATACCTACCGACTGATTTGAAGAACATGATCCACTTGAGATACTTGGGTTTGAGATGGACTAGGGTAACTGTAATTCCATTATGGATTGGTCATTTGCAAAATCTCCAGACCTTTGATATATGGGGTACCTATGTCAAAGAGTTACCAAAAAGTCTCTGGAAAATCACTAGTCTAAGGCATGTTCGTTCCGATTATTACCAGGAATTGGTGGGACCACCATCAACTGCAAACCTAGTTAACCTAAGAAGCCTTGGTTGGTTCAAAGTTTCAAAATCATGGAAGAAAAGCTTCCCTAATTACCTGCTTGGTATCCGCAAGTTGCAACATTTGTGTGGTGACGAGAATGATGACATGCTGATACATGACCTCATATCCAAGATGAATAACCTCCTCTCAGTGAGCTTAAAGAACTTTGGTCCTCCAAGAGGGATGATTGAGTTCAACACCTCACCGAGTTATCAAAACATACATACCATGTATCTCTGTGGGAACTTTGATACAAATGATGCAACTGCATGTATTGGAATTGCAGAAATGCCTCCAAACTTAACCAAGCTAACATTGTCCTGGTATAATTTGAATGATGATCCAATGCCGAAGCTTGAGAGACTGCGTAGTTTGAAGTGTCTGGAGTTGCATTCCATTAACATTAAAGCAGATACCATAGTTTGCACGTATGGAGGTTTCCCTCAACTGCAAAGTCTGGTACTCAATGGTGTCAGAAATATGAAGGAATGGAAGGTGGAGTACGGAGCATTGCCCATGCTCAAGTACCTTCTTATTTATTCCTGCAGTGATTTATGTGCTCTTCCCGACCTACAGTATGTGACTACCCTACAGGAGCTGAAGATAACCGGACAACTCGACTCAAAAATTGAGAACAAGTCGGGCGAAGAATGGGACAAAGTCAAACATATACCAGCTATTAACCTATTCCCTGGATCGTAATAGAATCAGCCACGCACCATGACAGAATCAACCAGAAAAGACAACCGTAGTTAGAGTTGACAATGTTGTAACTATATATATATAGATTAGAAGGCAGAGTGTAGTCTATAAATAGACAATTGTAATCCCATTGTACAATCAATCAAGAATAATAAAGATCATTTACATTCCTCATTACATTTCTCAAATTCTCTCTTTTCTTATTACCAACCTTTATTTAAACCCAATGATTAATTGAGGCATCACATGGTTTATTCCTGGAGAGAGATATATTTTATTGAGGCATCACTCAGATTTATTTTTTAGAAAAAGAGAAATGTAGATCAAATTGAAGTTCTATGCCAAGTCTTTGTTAAACAAGCAGTTTGAAAATGTGTTCAAAATAAACTATGAACGCATGCTTCCCCAAATTCAATCTGAACATACGTTTAAAAAATAGTTCATTTTGAAGTTTCAGTTAGTTGTCTCGGTATTTCAAAAAAATATTAGTTCTCTCGGTATTTCTGTCACAACCCAACAGCAGGGCCGACAACCCGCCGCGCACAATGGCGCAAGGCGTTGCAATTATCATGCACAATCACATATATATATATATATATATATATATATATACATTACCAATGGCAAGACAAGTGCCACAATATATGATAAAATTTTCCCAAAAGTTTCATAATATACATTTGTAAGCAAATATACTATAAACCTGTTACGGTATAATTAAAGACAATCGAAATACCATAGCAGATTTATTTTAAACAAACATATGTTTTTTATTGTGGCAACTTTCGCAGTCTTCCAATTCGACCTCTCGATACCTTGTCTAGCGCTTTGTACCTGGAACCCACCGAAGTGGAAAAAAAAATATTAGAGATTGAAAATCTCTAAGTGCGGTATTCAGTTCCAGTCGAGTTATTCTAAGACCCAACCAACAGAAACCAAATAGCACCAAACACAAATTATAAAAGAGCAACATTAATCATCAAGCCAAATATATAATTCACAATCAATAGTAAACAGCTGCTAGCATGAATCAATGTAGACCAAATTAGAACCTTACGAAGTAACCCAAAAATAAGTTTACCTATGACATTTCATTAACTAAGTTATGCTTATGATAACATAAAAGTTTTATAAACTCCAAAGTGCAATGCTCACGCAAGTAGATTGATTATAAATTCAAACATGCATGAAATGCTAACATATCATATCAAATACTTAAATGCTCATGAATCTTATTTAATGCACAAATATTCTTGTAAAGCAATACTTTTAGCATTTCTATCTTGCGATTCAGATTCGACACTTATCTGACTACGGGTCATGCGCTACCACGAAAACGGCGCCTACACAATTTCTGTTATGGCCATAACCTGAAATTGTGCGCTTACCACGAATACGGCGCCTACGTGCCTTCAGTTATGCGCTTCCACGAATCAACGGCGCCTACATAACTGAATCACGCGCTACCACAAATACGGCGCCTACGCAATTTCTGTTATGCGCTTCCACGAATTAACGGCGCCTACATACAGAAATTACGCGCTTACCACGAATACAGCGCCTACATGACCCCGGTCATGCGCTACCACGAAAAGACAGCGCCTACATGACCGGTCAAATATCCAACTATAACATTCATTCAAATGCACACATGTTTATATGTTATGCTCAAGTATACCCATGGTTCACTTCAAGACTATGCTAATATACAAGTTCATGGTTCATATCATGCTTTGCTCCATGTATGCAATTATATTATGCAAAGGTTAATCAGCTCATATCTTATGTCATGTATTTCACAGTCTCTAGTACAACTAATGCCTTGTACCATGCATACAAGTTAATTTCATGCAAACAGAAATATGGTTCAGTTCATGATACAAGCGTATGTCATGCAACTCGTTTATGCAATAAGAATACCAACTTCAAGACTTTAACTACAAGCAATTGGCAACCGAGCAACATCCAAGCTACACTAATCAAACAAATAATCTCGTGCAATCAGGACATGAAAAGACATCGCCTACATGACCGGTCAAGTATCCATTTTAATATTTAATCAATTACACATGACTATATACTATGCTTCATGAGACTATGCATCATTATCATGCCATCATTCACTTAAATCAAACTTATGATTCAACCAGATTATTTGATATCCTGTCATGCATCAATTTTAGAAAAGTATGATCATGCTTCCTAAGGCATTTAATACCTTCATATCATACAATTGAAAAACTATAACAACTATCTATAGTATGACAAACAAACTAGAAATCAACAAGCAATCATCAAGGCAATAACAATCAAGCAAACCAAATCACTACCATATATTAACCTTAAGATTACCAACAATTTACTTCTCTTAGGCATTTCACCGAACAGCTAATGTGCATCAACACACCAGACCCGTACCAGTAATTTACTTCTCTTAGACATTTCACCGAACAGCTGGTGTGCAGCAATACACCAGACCCGTACCAGTGATGGTACAATAATCGCTCAATTAAATCACAATCATCAAAAAATCAACATGCGATCAAAAGCAAGCAAAGAAACCCACGAGCTTACAACAACAATTAAACAAGTTAGAAGGGGCTAGGAATAACTCGAAATCCGCACCTTGGCAATGTCGGGCACGATGTGGTTAGAGCGTTGCCGTGATGCATGTGATGTCGATGCTTGAAAAATCTTGCTTGTTCCTGCGGTTCACCATGCCTGGCACTTTGCCTGTTGCTTGCCTCGAGTTAAGTACACACCGGCAAGGAAACTCCAACATTTATTTCTCCATGGACCGTTATCTTCCATACTTTTTAGGTTAACTTTCTAGAGAATAGATGGGGATGAGAAGTGGTCAGAGAGGTGTTACGGTGAGAGTAATTTCCAGAAAGAAAGATTAGGAGGAATTGAAATGTTAAGGAGCGGATTCCCCAAGCTAAAGTAAACATAGCATCTCTGAAGAGCGGTCTAGAAGAGCAATTTAATCGGCTTGGAAAAATTACTGGGATTAGGTGTTATCAAATGAAATGTCCATGTGGTTAACAGGTGTCGCTTTGATACAAAAAGAAATTCATGTTACTATTAATTCTACTTATTTATTGATGATGATTTGCGCTAAGCCCCCTATTACTTTAAATATAAGACTTGGCTTTTAAATGGCTAAATACTTTTTAATAAAAAGTTCCTAAATCAATTTTTTTTTCCAAAGCTTGGAGAGAAAATTCATTGAATAATAATAAATGGTGTTAGGTAAGAAAAGTGAGTTGTTAAGGTAGCTACATGTGTCCTTTTCATGCAAGTTATTTTATAAAAACGAATCACTAATTTATATTCTTATCTAATAATTAGTAAGTTTTGCAATAAGCCCCTTATAACTTTGATAATAAAACATTTTCATTTAAATATTAAGATTCTAATTACAAATTGTTTAGGAAATATTAAGATATTCCAAACTTAACTACGAACCTATATATTTACTTACGTGACTTTATGATCAATTAAGGACTAAATAGTTATTTTTATTTATTAGAAGTTCAATGTGAGTCCACAACATATTAGGACCTTATAAAAAATTTATTCAATGGCATGTTTTACTTTGTATCTAATAAAATTTTCAAATGTTCAAAATTGAGATGTTACAATACCAATGTAATAATAATTTCATCGATTATGTATTTTTACCTCGTGTCAATTAATATTTTCTAGTATTAAAAAACTAGGTTGTTACAATTTCAAAAAAAAATATTATTTCAAAAAAAATTGCCTAACTTCATTTTTTCTAAATCTTGAATAACAAACGAAAACGATCCAATTGATCCTTGAAAAAATGGCCCCACCCATTGAAGCGGGGTCCACTTCCAACAGTTGGGCCGATATTCTGTGGAAGAAAAATTTGTGATGAACAATAATTGAAGCCTATGTTTACCTTAAAGTCAACTCGCTACACGTAATATTACAAAGATTGAGATATAGAAACCCTTAGGTGCCGCCGTGTTGGTGGAGCCAGCTGCGTCTGCATTTTTCATAGAAAAGGTTTTCTGTGAGCAATTCTTTATGGCTGGAATACTGATGCCCTTCTTTTTTCATAGATAACCAGCTACACTGAAAGAAAAAAAAAAAAACGCATGGAAAGGAAATTCCCTGACCGGATCAGTTAGTACACTTGCTAACTAGCCCCTCTGTTTTATCGAATTCCTAATTACATTCATCAAATACTTGTATATAGTAGGCATTAATTTAAATCTTCTATTGCAAATATTCGAATGATGAGGGCATTTTTATTTTCAATGCATGCTGTCCTCGTTTTTACAAATTAACAATCATAATGAGTTCAATATTGGGTCTATTTTATGATTGTGTTGGTAATTAATTATGTTGCCTTTTTTGGGTTGCATCTAAATTTTTTGAATGATCTCAAATATTTTAAATAGAAAAATATATTTCGTTAGTTACAAATAGTAGCAGCTGGACAAGCAAAGAAAGCAAGAATTACGCGCTTTATTTTATTATTAATATTGTTTTGGTATTATAGACGCGGTTTGGGAATTCCAGTAACAACTAACATCTCCTGGGGAAGTCCCTCGAAATATATATAATGACATCTTGTATGTTATGTTCTTGAACTTGAATCTACAACCACTGAATCATATCACATACGGTGTATAAAAAGGAAAATATCATGTATATCTATCTACAAAAACAACCACAGACTAATTAAGAGAATAATAAATCTCCAACCAGATACAACAGCTAAAGAAAATAAAATTCATTATCATTACTCACCAATTAATTAGAACAAAGCCCAACATTGAAGAAGGCCCACATGAAGAGAAACAAAACTTAGCAGAGAAAAATAAGAAAAGCCCACTGCCGAACCACTAACCTATCCCATTTGCTAATCCCCAGCTACACTGACAGCTGGGCCCACATATCAGAGGCAGCAGCAACAGAGCATATCGGTCCCCTTGTACATATTGGTCCATACAATGGATTAAGATTTTCATTTTCAAAGTTCAAACAATCCATCTAAACTGTCAACATGATCTCCATATGAAAAAGTATTTGAAGATCAAATTTTTCATTTTTTCAGAATTTTATTACTATTTTTTTATATATGTCGAAAATCACTTGATTTTTAAAAATTCTAGATCATTCAAAAGTGTGATTTCTACATATCTAAAAAATAGTAAAAAAATTTGAAAAAAAAATGTAAATTTTAGTCTGAATGTACATTTTTGTACAGAAATCATGTTAAATCAAGTCTAATGAAAATATATGATGAAATGAGAGGCATACACAACATAAACAAAATCAGATGCTTAATTGAGTTATTTTAGTCAATATTCCTCAAAGATTGATCCTCTTTTTGTAAAAGTTAATTATGATAAATAGAGAAACCATGCAAATGCTTCATTAAGAAATCAACTGAACGGTGAAAATGAGGCGAGTACAGGTGTAAATGAGTAAATTTTTGAAAAGTTTCTCTTGGGCATTTCACCGAACAGCTTGTGTGCATGAGTTATTAGGCATTAACAGCAGGCAGAACAAGAACGACAGGAGAGGAGAATCATATAGAGGGAAGGAAGAGGAAGGGAAGACCTTGACGTGGTCCCAGGTGTCAGAGATGGGGAGGGGACCGTGGTCTTTGACAACGTCGAAAATGGCGCAAGAAATGGAGAGGGTTTGCTCGGGAGGTGACGTCAGCTCGATAGGTTTCATCTTGGGTTTCGCCTTCTCTCTATCTATCTGTTACTAGAAATGGCGCCCGTGTTTGGGTTTCTCCTTCATCTCCTGCGGAAGGAAGCTGCCCGTGATTCTCTGTCCATCCTTGGATCGGATTTGAAGTTTATTTCGTTGTTTGGTTCTGTTGTTGATTCGGTTTTTTGCTTGTTCTGACCTTTAGGTCTGTTTTGAATTCTTGGCCCGTTTGCTATTACTAGCTAGCCTGGATGGCTCTTGTTTGTTTGGGGATTTGGTCTGTGCCAATTTACTGGTAGCGGGTTTCTGAGCCTTTGCTGGTATTTTTTTTTTTTTTTTTTCTGGTTTTGCAGATTTCTGAGACTGTGCTGGTATTACCTTTTCTGGTATTGTGAGAAATTAAAATAGATACTACTGAAGTACTGAACTGTTTTTTTTTTGGGGGGGGGGGGGGGGGGGGGTTTGCTGGTTTCTCATAAGGACAAATACACACTAGTATGACTCTTTTTTTGTGTGTTGCTCATATGGCTTTTGATAGCCTAACTGGCACTTGGTTTTTGGTTTTCAGGTCTTTAGCCCTGTTCTGATGCCAAGTTGATTTTATTGTGGACAATAGAGAAGGAACATAGAGGGAATATATGATGAATTGTAGTTGTTGTATATGTTGGAAAAATTGAATTAACCAACTAGATTTAAATCTGAATTTTGATCACTAAATAAATAATAATTATATATAAAAAATATAATCAAGAATATAATTAAAATTTTATTACCCGGAGCTGCAACATGCGGACCTAAGGCAACTTCCCGTCCTAAGCGCAGGAATAATCGGTTAAGCTTGCCCCAAGTTACGCCGATATTCCTCTGCCTGCGGGCACAACCGTGGTAGAGGTTGATGTAGCATCTTTCAACAATAATAGCAGAACAATATGTTTTCTATAAAGAAAATATTTGTTTGTGGGAGAATAGAAATTGAATTTATGAATTATGGAGCTAAGAGAAAGAGAGTATGTATGTGAATTGTTAGATCGATAGATAATGTTCTTCAAATATCATATATCATTTATAGGCAAATATGTGTATTTATGACATTCAAATTCACATTCATTATACATTACGTTTCAAATAATAATGAAAATGAATGAGTCATATAATAGCTCAAACGGATAAATTCAATTGAATGAATTGAATGATTTTAAAGCTGGCACAATTCATAATTTATTTGCCTATAAATATTGCATTGATCACCAGCTCATATCTCATATATTATTGATTCGATCTTCTGTGGCGACAACAATAAACTTCTATGTATAAATTGGATCAATGAAATTAAGTTACAAATAGCTCCACAATTCATAAAGATTAAAAACGTTTATATTAAAATAAGTATTTATTTATATAAATTTTGTGTTTTCAAAATATATTTCTAACAATCCCCCACAAAACTCAAAATTTAATTTAAAAAAAAATTAAACAAAAAACTTGTAAATAAATATTTCTGCTACCATTGTTTATACTGTGCATTGGGCAAAATGTTTTGATTTCGCTTAGTGTCAATAATTTCAGTCCGAGGAGATCGGAGTGAACCAGGTCTTGAACAACAATTCCTTTGATTGGAACTTACATTATTACACACACAGTACAGAAAACTACATCGCGAGTTGTGCGTTTAAGGCCATGCACGTTAGCTTGATTTTTTCATGAGAATATTCTACTGGTTGCCTAAACTCAGTAGCCGCGGCCTTATATATACAGTCATTCTCATATAGAAGAGTTCCCTCCGGGATGTGTGTAGAGTCACATCTCGCGAATTACCGACTTGGGATACTCATCTTATTACACTACACAGGAGCACTGATCACCATAGGGATGGGTTTGGAACAAAAGTTCCATATCTAAAATATTCTTGTGCTCCTTGGCCAACCTATCTGCTTGTTCTTACCCATTGAACCCCCTTCAGGGGATCGCCCATCACAGAGGTTGGGTTCCCACACCAGATTGGCCCATTAGGCTAAGTCCCATCCCCCTCGATGACTCTAGGACTTTTGTCCTATATATACAAGAACTTTAATTTTTAGTCCATCATCAACATTTTCACATCAATGAATTTTTATTTATTTCTCGAGCATGCAAGTATTTTTTTATTTGTCAAAGAAACTTGCAAAAGAATATTCACCAATTAGTTATGATTTAGAATGTCAAAATCATGCATTCTAATAAATCAAAGTAATTTAAAAACAT